>CM065053.1:91795657-92395657 GCA_032883995.1 Coronaproctus castanopsis
ACATTATAATACTAGGATGAACTCTTAAGTGAGTTTTTGTTTTAAATTTAAATGTGTAAATTTAATTTTCCAATAAAAAATATTTAAAGTAAAAATGCTTTTAAAAATCGCAGTATTTATTAATCAACTCTTTCGTGTTTATTTGCGATGTTGATGACGTCTGATGAAATGTTCCGACGTTCCACGCAGACGTATTAATAATATTTCAGAGTATATCGCGAACATAATTTAAGGTCTTGTTTAATTAAAATTAATAGCGCGTTAGCGTAGTTTCTAGAGCGCTCGATTATCACACCGGCGGTCAAGGATTCGATCGTTATATAAAACATTTCATCATTACGTAACTCTTTTATTAGCACTCCACTTCGTGAACATCATAATATGTGCGCGCACATTTACAGTTACGTATAATCGGCTAGTCACTATGTCATACGCACACATTTATGTACGTAACTCTTATTAGGGGGGGTTTTGACGCAGTTGCAACTTGAAAGGACGAGTGGAATCTAAAAAACCTTGATCGAAATAGAAGCATAGTCACACCGGATTGCAGGCCATTAGGATTTGACTTAGAGCGAAAAAGCTGATTGCGTCTGAATCGTGTACGAAGTGACCTTGTGCGCAGTGGTCATATACTCGAAAAATGGATATCAAAGTGATCTTGTGACTGTCAGCTTGGAGATCAGACAATGGATCATATCCACACAACGTGCCCATGCAAAGCTCTTAGGGTACGGAGGGAAGATACTCGTGTAGTATCATGTGGAGCTATATCATAGTTAAGAAATTTGGACATGAATATTTAAACTACCCGTTAGGACATACGATATATATACAGTGAATTTCGATTACTACAGCTCTCGAACGGTCAAACATGTGGGGCTTGTCCGTGACTGAAAATGATCATAAATTTATCAAAGCGCGACACAATTAACACTAAGTTTGCGTGTGTACGAACAATATAAGACTGAAGTCTGAGCAAAAATTAGCCGATTCTGCATTTACAGTTATACTTGTACATATCATGGAAATAAATCTTCCCTATGGCAATTAGGATCTGCTTCATGAAGGCTGGTTTCCCAGGGGAGGAGTACACTAGTGGGAGAAGACAATGAGTTGAGTGCCTCAAATGAGTTGATTAAATTCGTGAGACTCCTTCTATCGGGGTCGGCTTTAAACGATGACTTTAGTAAAATTGATGAGAACTTAAAAACTGAATATACACCAGAAGAGATAGCTAACATTTTGAACATGATTCAAGCGGAAAAAACAGCTTCCCTAGACGACGATTAACCACATCAAAGTGATACCTTCATCAAGTAGAGAACTTACTCGAAAACGCTGCAGGAACTTATTCATTGACGAACTAGGGTTTTCCATGACTGTGAGCTGATTATAATCACGAACTGAAAATGGTGAAATCCAATCTCAAAGAACTATTTTAAAAAATTAAATAGGTATGTATATAAATACGTAAATACATGTAAGTTTAAGATTAAGTACATTGTGTATATTATGCTTTATTTTTAGCTGATTTTCAAGTAAAATTTTCTTTATAAATATTATTTACACCTTCATTATATACCAACTTACACCATAACTGTATGAAATACTATTTTTTTAAAACCCCTCTATAGCAGACACCCCTGAATAACGGGCATTTCCCTTGGTCCCACAGGTATCCGTTATACAGGAGTTTTGCTGTATATATATATATATATATATATATATATATATATATATATATATATATATATACATGTATGTATACGTTTGTATGTATAATTAGTTATCAGTTAATGCCATAGAGGAAGAGTATCTACGAATCGTAAATTACGCGTGTTGAATGTTCCCGATAGGAACATCGTATAAATTTACTTAATTAAATAAAATACCCACCATCTAAGCCAGGGATAGATGAATTATAGCGGCGAAGTAAAGAAGGTAAATCTAATCGTTTAGTGGACAAGTACGGGTGGTAAAGTCGTTAGATACGTAATAATAATAATAACCATAATAGTAATAATTTGTAACTTAGGTAAATTGAAATATTTCGCAAACCTTCGGGAATAGTCGAATTATCTCAAAGCGCCCAAATTATTATTATTAACAATAACCCTATTGGAGAAGAGGTTTTCGAGTTGTTTCTTTAAAATAATATTATACGAACTTCATCGTTATCGTAAAATTATATAAACAAAATAATAAATTTTACAGCTTAAAAAAAAATAATAATAATAATATTGGGCAGAATAAAATACAAAAATAGAGAACGAACAAAACCAAAAGCAATATCGTGTTACATAAGGAAGAGGAACGAGAGCAGCCGTGTTAAGACTGTAGGTGGTGAACGAAAAAATTTAAAAGTATCCGTTTCGATGGTAGATTAAGAGAAAGCATTTGATAAATGCGATTTTAATATTTTGGAACAAACTTTAGGAAGGATGAACATTGACCTTAAAGATAGGGGAATAATAAAAGAACTATAGAAAAAGCGGAAATTAATAGAATGGATATTAAGTTTATCATGTTTCTCGGAGATATTGCCATTGAAGGGGAAAAAAACATGATACGTATATAAAATGCGGTTTTTTAAAACTATTTAGGTGCCAGAAATAAAATACGACGCAGATTGGAAATAAATTTGCACATATACGATAGGATACTATACTTAGTATACAAAGATAATACTGCCCCCAAACACGAGTGATTTTAGAGCAAAGTCCGGATACTAGGTGAATTTGTTACGAAGTAGGAAGTCATTATATTTAATTAACTCATTTACGGATAAGATTATTTTCTTAAAGCTCATATATATATTCTTCTTCTTCTCTTCGAATATGGCTATCTATGGACCACGTGAAAACGACAGACTTTTGCTTTTCCTTTCTTCCCAGTATTTCCTCATAGTTTCACCCTGCCTTTTCTTCCTGTCATCTGTCCATTTTTACCCGCTTCCATGCTTTTTAGTTCTTTTAAATCCATTAAATTTTTTAATTTTATTTCTGAATTCTATTCTGTTATCAATCGTTGAATTATCTATTTTCACTTCATCGAGATCTTTTTTGTTGTTCAGGAACCACCTCGGGCTGATTTTTAATCTATTAAAATGGTGAATGATTTTTTTGCTAGTCTGCCCTCAACTTATTCTCTGTGTGCATAAAATATTAATCTTCTTTTTCTCATAACATCGGATAGTTTTTCTATTTTCTCACATAGCTCTTTATTCGTCCTATTCCTGAACATTTCCTCTCCTTTTCTTGGGCCAAGAATTTTTCTCATAATCTTCGTTTCTTTTCTTTTCAATATTTCAATTTTTCCAATGTTATTTTATGTATATATATATATATATATATATATATATATATATATATATATATTTTAACATATACATTACAATTGAAACAAAAAAACTGTAGTAGCATGCAAATTTTTGCTTATTGCTACTAGTAGCGATTATCTATAAATGTACTTAATTTTAAATATTTCCAAGATAAAAACCGGAAATTGGTTTAATAAAATAATTTCATTCGGTTTAAGCGTACAATCAATACTATACAACTGCCTCAGGTGATCATATTTGTTACACTTGTATATTATATGTTGCACATTTTCAACTACATTACACTTGCAGTTGTGACATTTATTATCACCGATTATATTTAATTTATTCAAATAATATCCAATTGAACCATGACCAGAGAGTATCTGAGTCATATAAAAATTTACTATAATCTTTTTATTTTTAAAACGATCTAACATTCGGAAAAAATTTATTAATTAATTTATCTTTTGTTAAAATTTTGTATCTTACACTAAATTCATTTAAAATTTGTGTATTCAACTGTTTAAAAACTATTTTACTTATGACACCATAATTATTTTTTTAGCATTAAAAATTAAAGATCTTTCTTTAATATAAAGATCAATAGGTAAGATATTAGCAATAGTATATAATGTTATATTTGATACAGTAATATAAGAAGAGGTTGAATCAATAAGAAATTTACGGCAGTTACAAATTACATAATGTATTTGCTGCTTAGTTAAATGTTTGAAATAGACACCAGCACAATATGTATATAATGACTGTACTAAACCGTTATAAAGAATTACCTTAGATTTATAGTTAAGTCCGCATAATTTACCACCAAGAGCTTTATATATATAATAATATTTGTTGGTTTTGTTATTTATATATTGTATATGCTTATTATAATTTAACGTATTATCTATAATTAAACCCAAATATTTTATGTGATCAGTAGAACTAAACACATGATTGTCAATTTTAATGTTATCATAAATTATCTGATCAACACTTTTATCTCGACCAGAAACAACCATAATTTGAGATTTAGAAATCTCAAATTTGAGATTTAAGGCATTTATTATTGTTTTAAGATTATTAATAATTTCATTACAATTAAAAATATGAGACGATAACATCAATTTACTACATAAATTAACATTATATACTAAAAGCAGATCATCTGCAAACTATACAACCGTAAACCAACTAAAGCGTTATTAAAATAAGAATGTATATTGGAATATAAAATGTTCCACAGGACCGGTCCAAGAACAGACCCTTGTGGAACTCCAAAATTATTACTGACATCTATGATATCGTTCTGATATTTCCAAGTAACTCTCCTATTGGTTAAAAAATTATGTACTAAACTTATTACATTAAAACTAAACTCATTTACAATTAACGTGTCAATTATAACTTGACGATCACAGTTATTGAAAGCACCTTCAATATCAAATGAGAAAACAATAGATCCATTATTACGTTGTTTATTTTGTGATAGATTATCTATTACATCTAATAAAGCTAATTCTGTATATATATATATATATATATAGATATCGATGGAAATTGCAAAGTGTATGTAAGACGATGGATATCGAGAAAGAAATTATACATACGTAGCACGTATCAAGAAGAGTTATTAATTCTGTTTTTTTTTTAGGTTTTTTAAATACGAACTTGGATCCGAAAATTAAATCACCTTCGAATTACGGTTTAATGGATCAAATAGCCGCCTTACATTGGTTGCAAGAAAATATTAGTTTTTTCGGGGGCGATCCTACTAACGTCACTCTAATGGGACACGGAACTGGAGCAGCGTGCGTGAATTTTCTCATGACGTCATCAGCCGTACCCGATGGTAAGTAAAGTGGATTTTTTTTTGTTTGTTAAAAATAACCACGTAATTATGGTTTGACTTAACAGGAAAGTAAATTGTTTAGGTGGGATAATCATAATGACGATCAGTAATTACGGAGTAGTGATTTTTTTACAAAAACCGAAACAATAAACTTAAAGTCATTAATGTTCATCTTCTCATCGTATAATCGTCGGTTATATACAATTGTACAAAATTCCAACCATAACTCTTAAATTTTTTACCCAGTCTATGGTTCCTTCGTTAATTTTGTGTCAACACCTTCTAATGTTAAACCTACAGGTGTAAATTCACTATTTCTAATATATACTGCATTGTTTGTCTCAGATTTTCGCACTGATACGCAGCAGACGTCGTTATACATCATTTCTGCATTAGATATCCGCATCTTCCCTGTCCAGTCTTAATTCTATCGAGTGTCATTGTTTCCTTGGTAAATCCATTTTTCTGGTTAACCACTAAATTCGAATTTATCGTATGTTTTACGTTCCTTTCCCATGTTGTTTTCCATTTATTAAAATCTTTCACATCTTTCGCTGATAATTCAATTGTCCGAGGTGATTTTCAGGATTTAAGTTTTAATACTGGTGCAGACTTTATCTCTTCAGAGATTCGCAGTTAGGGGTACATCTGAAATGTATTTAATGCTACCTCCCGTCTAATTGCAGCTGGATCAATATTAGCTAATGCCGGAAGTAAATGGTGTATATTTAAGCGTTTCTGATATGATTTCGGAGTGCTTCTAATATTACATCTAATTTTTTTTTTAACACGGCGGCTATTACACCAAACCGATGAACAATATTCGTGTTACTGAGTATACAAGTGCTAAGGAAGAAATTCAGTTTTTACGCCATTTTCAAGTTAAAAATAATTTTTTTTTCCTAGCTTCTTACTATCTAGTTGATCTTTATATGAGAAGTGTAAATGAGGAGAGTTGGAGAGAAGAGGAATGAGAGCAAACAAGGAGGAATGGGAGAAGGAGAAGGAAAGGAGGAATAAACGCGATAGAAATGCAACCACTCACTGATGGACAATTCCTGTTGCTTATAAAATTATTGGTTAAATCCAAGACTTTTCTTCTCTGCAGTTGTCTGACTTCTTCGGAGTTATCCATCAATACAATCGCTAACGGATTATCGTGATACTCCAGTCTATGAAGGTACTTCGTCGCCTCATTCGATATTACTTCTGAGACATACCTTACATCGAGATCGGTATGTAACGTTTTGTTCGAAATGAACCGAAAGGCGTTCGTTATTGTACTCAATACTTTGTTTTGAAAGCGTTGTACGATGAGTATGTTACTTTCCTTTGAGCATCCGAATAGCGGTGCCCCGTACCGCCAAATCGACTTCAACAGCATATTATAAACCAGAATTTTGTCCTCAAACGTCGATTCGGAACATCTTCCTAGTAGCCAGTACATGTTGCAGAGTTTGATATACAGATATTTTCGTTTCATCATTATATCGTGTTCCCAGGTTAATTTCTTGACCATATGTATACCAAGATAACATACTGTATCTTTTTGCGATACTTCGTTGCCATCGAAGACGTATTTAAACCACGATTTCACCTTTACAATCGCATGCTGCACTTTGTACTACAGTCTTGTAAATCGTTAGCGGAGCAAACCAGAGCAGTATCATCTGCGAATGTAGCGACATCTGTGATATATCCGATGTAAATATAACATACAATAACGTCCCTAGTACGTTCCTTGCGCTACTTCGGCACTTATTTCACGTATTGTTGACAAAATTGGCCGCATTTAACACGAAATGTTCGATGCTGTAAACTCCAACAACGTACAATACTGAGTACGTAATATTTTATTTAATTTATGAATCAACCCTGCATGCTACACAGTGTCGAAGGCTTTTAGACTTCTTGTTTTTCTAAACAGTCTTCAATTTTACGAACAATACGATGTGCCTGTTCAATGATGCTATGTTTCTCTCTGAAACCAAACTGGTGTAGTGGAACTGTTTTTTCAACTATTTCCATCAATCTTTTGTGTAGCAACTTTTCGAATATTTTTGACAAAGCAGACAATAACGCTATGGGTCTGTACGATTCCGTTTTTCCCAATTTCCACCGTGATGAAAAATATTATAGTCTCAACATTTCGTTATATATATATATTACATGTTAATAACACTACTACTTTACGAGGTAATTGTTTTACTATTTTGGGTATAATTAGGTCATATCCGGGAGCCTTCTTCGCGTTTAAGGTCTTTATTGCCGCGTTGACTTCTCCCGGAGACATATATTTGATAGGTGAAGAGTTCATTCTTTTCTCTGACCGATAAGTTGGATTTTTGTCAGATACCTTCTCCAAATGATCTGCAAATTCTTCAGCTTTTTCTTCGTTTTTTTTAGTCCATTCTCCGTTTGTTTTGAGTATCGGAGATTCGCTTTGTTTAGGCTATTTCATTTGCTTTGTAACCTTTCATAAGCTATAATCGTTTTTTTCCCGAAGGCGACAGACGCTTAACGTAATCCGTGAAGGTTTCATTTCTTAACTGTTACAGCGTAGTTTTTTTCGTTTAGTAGCACGATTTAGCTTATTTTTTTCTGTCATATTTGCCTCAGTTTCCTTTTATTTTCTACAACATCTGTTATGTGTGTAGGATAATTTTGAACACTGTGATGTGGTTTAATTTCTACCGTTGATGGCCGTACTGCTGAATAAATGTTGGTAACGACTAACATAATAAATTGTCAACTAACAACGGAATATAAAAAATTAAATATAGAATTTAATATAAATAAATAAAATATAAGTGATTAATATATAATAAATTGGCGTGAATCACGACGGTGTTTAGTTAAGTAGAATAATTAATTTATAATAAATTCACGACCACGACAGTGAAATAAAATTAAATGGAAAATAAAAATAATTCTAAAAATATATAATTGAAATATACTTGATTACTAAAAATAGTTGAAATCACTAAATTTATTTAATTATGCGAAGCTTTTCGGCATTTACGCCATTGTCAAGCTATATACAATTAAAATTAATTATATAAAAACATAAAATATTAATTTAAAACTAAGTTTACAATTTTACACAAAAATGAATGTATTTATAATTCATTTTTGTGTAAAATTGTAAACTTAGTTTTAAATTAATATTTTATGTTTTTATATAATTAATTTTAATTGTATATAGCTAGACAATGGCGTAAATGCCGAAAAGTTTCGCATAATTAAATAAATTTAGTGATTTCAACTATTTTTAGTAATCAAGTATAAATAAAATCACTACATTCCACAATCTAAACTTATATAATTGAAAGATCACTTCTTCCATTTTTCCATAATGCAGTAGGCTCTTTAAATCTAACATTAAACTTTATACACACACACACACACACACACATATATATATATATATATATATATATATATATATATATATATATTACATACTACAACTGGTCAATGAGATAGTAGTTAATCTATGGAAAATGACGTGTTCAGAGAAGAAACTCATTAGGTTCACTCTGTTTTATCTAATAAAACAAAAAGAGATCGGTTGATTTGTTACGATATAATATCCCTAATTCCTGCGGTGTTAACGAATAAGAATTTTTATGTTTTTCCAACGTTGTTGAATAAAGTCGAGAATTTTTCTTGACCTGCTCGAGAACGGTGTTTATAAGCGTATGGACATATTTAAAACTTAACGTTGTAAAATAACTTTATTAGGTTACTCTAATATTACACCAGAGGAAAATTCCTAGGGCTTGGAAAGACTCAAATATTATTCTAATTTATAAAAAAGGGGAAAGAGAAAAAATAGATAATTATAGACCAATTTGTTTGGGTTCTACCTTATCTAAAGTTTTTTCCAAAGTACTGACAAATAGAATCAAAAATATAATAAATACTGAACAACCTCCGGAACAAGCAGGTTTTCGTAATGGATATTCAACGATAGATCATCTACAGGTAATAAATCAATTGATAGAAAAGTGTAACGAATTTCAAATAGATGTAAATTTTGTTTTCATAGACTACACAAAGGCTTTAGATTCGCTCGATCACAATTTCCTACTAACAGCACTAAAAAAACAAGGGGTCCCAGAAAACTATAGAGCAATAATAAGGGATATGTATACAGGAATGAGAGCAAGAATAATAACGGATAAAACTGGAAGATATTTTGTGGTAAGAGGAGTAAAACAAGGGGACCCGCTTTCACCAATATTGTTCAATGCAGCGTTAGAGGAAGTGTTTAGGAAATTAGACTGGGAAAATAAGGGTATTAAAATAAATGGAACATTTTTAAACAATCTTAGATTTGGCGACGATATAGTATCGATATCGGGTAAGGTGGAAGAATTACAAATTATGTTAAACGAACTAAATGAGATAGGGAAGCGAGTTTATAAGCATAAATCGAGATAAAACGAAAATGTTAACCTTCGGATGTGAAACAAAAGAATTGAAATTAAATAATAAGCTAATAGAAAAAGTAGACAATATTATTTATTTAGGTCGGTTAATATCGTCGAAAAATAGTACAAGGAAAGAGGTGGAGCGAAGAATTAATATTACTTGAAAGAAATATTGGTTTTTGAAGTATATTTTCAAGGGGAAATATAGCAACAGGGTAAAAAGCGAAATAATGAATACCTGTATCTTGCCAACTCTTATATATGGATGCCAGACCTGGACTTTGTCAAGTAACACAAAAGATAAACTAAATAAAATGCAAAACGCATTAGAGAGATCGATGCTGCATATCAAGCTAAAAGATAGAGTAAATTTAAAAATAATTAGGAATAGGTTGAAATTTAGCTATAATTTTATCAGAATTATAAAAGCACTTAAATGGGATTGGGCGGGACATGTAGCTAGAATGAAAAATAATAAATGGACAGAAGCAGTCACAGAATGGTGTAACTATAATAAAAGAAGACAGGGTAGGCAAAAATTAAGATGGCAGGATGATATAACTAAAATGCTTCAAAATAAACAATACCATAGAGTAGCTGGGAACCGGCTCGAATGGGACCGTTTGAAGGAGGCCTGTGCCCAGTATCAAGGCTAGATAATAATTATGTGTTAAATGATATATATATATATATATATATATATATATATATATATATATATATATATGTAGGTACGTATGTGTATATGTATATATGGGTGTATATGCGTATATGTATATATTAATGTATATTTAGAGTAAGTTGTACAAATAATTAGAATTATTATCGTTATTAACGGTAGAAGATCGAATAGATATCGGTCTACGTATACGTTATAATAATAATAATAATAATAATAATAGATGACTTAGTATGTTAGTAAGTTAGGTGTACTTCTTGGCTAAAAGCAGACTTGGCGCATACATGTATTTTATAAGAAACCCAACTGAATCTAACTTACGACTTTATCTGCGGCTACACTCTACATCGGCGCTAGTTTCGTTCTGCTCTTCATTAATGATAATATCAGGAATCTTTAAAACTTGTTCCGATTCTATATATACATACATACATACGTATTATGCACATATAAATACATATATATATATCCCTTCCACGATTTACATTAACAACATACCGAGGTTTGAGTGTACTTGGCAAAACGAGGACTCGCTCCTTATTTTAATCCATTTCACTTCTATCCTCTTTATTTTCTACTCTTTTTTACATCGCGGTTTTTCTCACTCTAATAACGTAGTATCGCTTCCTTTCTTCTACTCGACGTTTTTCTTTTTCACCCCGCCCATCTTCAACTCTGAGCTCTATTACCGTAGTAGCTCATTATCAACTTCTCTGCTCGTAAAGCGCCATCTATCGATATTATCGTCGAAAATTTAAACTTTCCGCGTTGAGCTTGTATAACTTTTTAATCGAGGTGTAACGGAAATACAAAGAATTTAGCAAAACTTTCTTTCGATCCTCTAAAACTAAAACGTTCTCGCCTACATATAAAAATCATCGTTAACGTTATCGCCCGAGAAATTTCGACAATTATAAATCGGATACGAATTTAGCCGTTACTCGAGTAACATTACATTCGGAGCGGTTTGCCGGTAGATACAATTTTTTCACGCTTAAGTATCTTCTAAATAACGATATCGAACTGTCGACGAAATAAGACGTTATTCGATCAATCGATGACATCGTACTGGTTTGCCGAATCCTTTCCATCTACTGTTGCAGAGTTCGTTACACAGCTAGAACACCGCTTGCTCCACGTTTAGTATACATAAGACAAATTCGTTCCAGTTATCATGGTATTCTATAACGAGAAAGAGCCCGCGTTTTGCCTAGAACGTTATTTTCGGCGTGAATCGATCGCGACAATGCAAACAAAATTTCAAAAAGCATTCAAACAGTCTTGTTTTGTATAGATACCTTATAAGAGCCGCGTTTACGACGTCCACGAGTTCTGGAAGATCTGAAAACTCGGATTCCTGAAGAAATTTCAAAAATTCAGCGACTTATGCTCGGAAATGTGTTGTGAAAAGACCGAATGGACGCATTGTTACAAATGACGGTCATTTCAACGATATTATGTTCCACAAATGCTTGTAAGCTAATCTCTCGTTTTCCCGTTTTTAAATAAAATTTCATTCAAAAATTTTGGGCGAGTAGTTTTTGGAGTTATTCAAAGAACGACAAAACCTTTACGTCTTCTCTGGGTCACCCTATATTTTCCTGCATCGAGCTCTCATTTCTCGCTACAGCTAAAATAGCTTATCGTATTTTTATCGTTTTCCATTAATAACGTTACCTATATTTCCAATTCGTCTAAAACAGACGCGTTTTTTTTTCTATAGGCACCCCGGTAATATCCGGAGAAATTTTCAATGGACTTCCGTCTGGGGAAGAGTTGTAGATGACGATCGGGAAAATCAATGCTTCGACCAATTTTAACTTCCTCGTTATTAAAAGTTTAAAAAAAAATCCCTTCAACTATATAGTCGGTAGAACTAACCGATCCTCATCAATTGATAGACGACCGATCGAAATAAAATTAAATCTTTTAATACGTTCGAGAATGATATGGTATTAAAGAAAGAAAATTCGTAAAAAATGAGACAATAAAGTTAAAATCATTAGTATTATAATATGACAACAAAGTTTTTTAGCAATTACTCAAGTTTCAAGTGAAAATAACATTGAGAAAAATAACGCGTGAAAAATACATATTTAACTTAAAAAAAAAAACATCTAGCGCATTTAGTTCAAGACTGAGTTTCTCGTCAACAGCTATTATATGTTATAATTCACACACTAAATACAAAACACCGATGTATACTCATAATAGGAGCTTTAAAACGAATTCATCGCAAAAAAACAACCAGGAAGTTACGATTTAAAGAACATACTCCATTATGGAAAAACGGAAGAAGTGATCTTTCCAAATTTTCCGACAACCTTATATTATACGTAATAAACGCTCTTTCGATTACGCTTTTAATTTTCAAATATTACACGTTTCTACGAACAAATTGATTTCCTAGAAATTGCAAATCCCGGAATCTAGACCGGTTCTTTAAGATGGAGGTTATTACTTGTTAGTTTTTATCGGTTTTTCATTCAGTGTCCTAGTTTCTTTATGTTCATCTCCTATCGGATTTTCTGACAAATGTTTATCTCGTATCGTATGAACCAGCGTCAATCTTTAAGATTTTTCATTCACGACATTCGCCTGCGTACTTGACATCTGATCCCCTCTATTCGTCTTTGTATTACGATTAACAGAAGACTGAAATCCTGACTATACCATTAAAACTAGAATATCAATAGCGCGAAGTACATTTAAAAAAAAAAATTACTTTCAAATGGGGAAATTACACTGGAAACAAGATGGCGAGTATAAAATGCTACGTGTTGTCAGTGTTGTTTTATGAACTAGAAAGTTGAATGGTAAAGGCAGCATCAATAAAGAAAACGGAGGCTCGCTATTTTTAATTAATTATAATTATTACTTAATTAGAACTATTTCTAAAAATTGTAATATTTATACAGCGTCTGCTGTTCTAAATTATATTATATATATATATATATATATATATATATATATATATAATTTTTTTAATTATATCATTTTTAGAAAAGGTTTCAGTGTGAATACTATCCTACATCGTTTTGAATTTGGTTATGTTGTAAAAACAATTATTCTGTTAAAATAAGAACGCATTCGTAATTTCTTTTAAAAATATATATATCTACAGTTCGGTTATATCTGAATTTCGTTAAAAAATGATGGGTGCCTTCAAAAATCTATTTAAAACCAAATATAATTATTACATATTCAGCATACCCAAATCATAGCGTTTACGACTAAATTGCTAAGGTATATAATTCATCCTGTTGCGATATTGTCTATTAAAGTATCTTTCTTTAAAGAAGGAAGCTGTTGAGTTATATTTAATTACTCCATTGGTTCTTATGAAGTTGTGTCTTTTTCTTATTTATTGATGTTTTGTTTTAATTGCGAGAAAGGTGAAACTTTAACAGTTAACCCTTTATTGAGGTCATTAACAAAGTTTTATGTACCTCATTTTATGATGAGCATAGCTTATATATATATATATATATATATATATATATATATATATATATATATATATATATGTACACGGAATATCGTGTAAAACGATTAACTGCGCGATACTCGACATCGTTTTATGAAGATTGCAGGGTTAATTAGCGGTTCTTCAATAGTAACATTTGTTGAATTTTTACAAGCGAACTAACCGTTAGCGGATTTTATTCATTTCTAGTTGCGTTTTTTATAAATTTCTACTTATAAAATTTTTTATCCCCCTATAATTTGTCTGATATTTTTTTCATCTTTTTCTAAATTATATATATATATATATATATATATATATATATCTTCTGAACTCCCTCGACTCCAAGTATGAGTACTGTCCTTCGTTGATGTCTATGCCGATTATGTGAAATTAAGCCGATGTGATGGCTGCTGCTGAAATTACAATGCTGGCATTTGAATTGATGTTGCTTTTCGTCTACTGTTTGGATTCGACGTTTTCTTTTCCTTCTCGCCCTTCCGCCGGCGAGTTTCCAAATTTTCGACTGCGTCTTGTACGATCGCTATCCACTCCTTTCGGTTTCCGGCACTTCTTTCCAGTTTGGTTGTTTTGGGTTTATCCCTGCTCTTGGTCTTCTAACATGTCGCTTTCTCAATCCGACGAAAGCACCGTACAACAATCTTTTCGGTATTCTGTTTTCATCCATTCGAATGACATGACCTGCCATTTGAGTCGTTTGGAAGTCAATATTTGCATTATAGATTGCATTCCAAATATATCAAAAACTTTTTCATTTGATATAAAATCTTTCCAGCTGGTGTTTAATATTTTCCTTATCATTTTTTGATGAAACGTTTCGAGTTTTTTTAGATGTTTCCGCATGATATATATTTAATTATTTCGTATACAGTATACAAGTTTTAAGCTTCGTATAAATAAAGCCGGGTACTTCCAGTATTTTTTTGGGGGGATAATTTTAAATCATTCTATTTCCGTACAATGTTTAGTAGTTTTTCAAGTAATTTGGATAATTTCTTTTCGAATATGATGGTTCCTAAGAGGTATCTGTCTACTCTAATTAGAACATACAGAAGAAATTAATTTCTCCATATGGGATAGTGTGGTGTCCAATAAGAATATATATAGATTTGTGTGTGCATGTATATGTCTTGCTTTACTTCTATTCCTCAACCCGTAGATAAGTGGATAACTTTACTACCAAATATGCTAAGATTTAAGACGAGGGGAAAAGGAAGTAGGAGGATAGGAAACATAAAGGGAGAAGGAAGTATTGGACTAACGACTCCAATGAGTCCGACTGACCTGAGAGGATTGAAAATTAAATCACTTTGAACCAGATTTGTTATATTCAGATAATAGAAATGGCGTCGAGACACCATTTTCTTTTTTTCAATCGTCTCTGGGGTATTGTCCGGCAATGTGATCGTATACATTCTGCTTATGTTTGGATTTGCACTATTTTGTAGTTTATCGAAAAATCTCTTGTATCACTCAGCGTAAATTTATTTATTTCTTAGCCTTCATCTGTATTGTTTCCCTTCCATTTTTCTTCAATTAGCTTTACAAAACTTAGATTATGTTGGATGACTATTCAGTTCACCTTTCACTTTTGAATTAAACTGCTCCATTAAACTTTTTAATCTGTCTAGGTAAGATTGCTAATATCTCCTGTTTAGTCCCTCGATTCTTCCTGAATCTATATATTGATAATTTTCTAAACTTCTTTCTATTTTATTATTAGTACAATTTAATATAATTTTCGTTCAATATCTTGTACACGAGAAACTTATCGTTTTATTAACACTGCACTTTTTTGTACCGCTTTTCTTCGGTATCCTAATCAACAATAGTTCTTTTTTTTAGTCGTCTGGGATTTGTCTCTTTGGATAAATTTCCTCTATTTAGATATATAAACGAGCTTTCGTATCCATATCTGGATTTATTTTCATCGTATTCCATTTCCCTTTAATATTTTCGTCTTATTTCCACCAATTTTGTTACTTAATTCGTTATCCGCGGTTTATAATAAACTTTAGTCTTCATTCTTTCCTTTGTCGTTTCTATAATGACTTCTTTCATATTCATCACTTCTCATCGATATCGCCATTTTCATTGTTGAAGAACGCTGAATTTTTTGATCGTGTCATATGTAAGTGAAGAATGTACAAAGAAACGAGACTAACGCGCGAAAAAGGAAGATAGTAAAATAGGCGCATCGATAAAATTATTAACATTATCAAGTGAAAATTGGGAAGTATCATGAAGGAAATAATTAATGAAGACACGGCGAGAAATTATGTTCATTAAAATATTATTTAACTGAAGAGAACAACTTACACAGAACGATGTTATCCTTTCACCCGTTCAGGCTAGGAATGTTCTCAAACATTATCACAAGATAAAATATAAGTGGGAAATGGTTGTTTAGATGTTCGAATATACAACTCTACCGTCGACGAGTCGTAGTAAGTATATTATTATTATTTACATCGTTAAGTTGACCATTAAACGAGCTTTACAAACTTTCAGCTCAACTTTGTGAGGTTAATTAAAGATTAGGGAAGATATTTCTATAGGCGATATGCCGGCAGTAACTTACGTATGCTGCGTGTATAATAATCGTAGAACTAACACACTAATTTAAAATATTATTTTTGATAATTCCGAATGCGAAATTTAAACATAATCGAAAAATATGTTTAATAACTAAAGTTAAACAATCTGGGATTGATCAATAATGCAAAAGATAAAGTTACTTGTATGTAAGCGAGATGAAATAATTGATACACTCCAGGCCTGTATTCTGTTCGTACAAATAACACGTACAAAGACAAACACAAAGTGCAATATTAGACGACTTCTCTCACAATCAACATCGATTTATCATGTCCGTAATCGCACCTAATGTGACAGTAGTAAATTTAGTTCCTGACAAATATTGCCACTCCCTCCTTGAAAATTATAAATAGTTCGTCTAGGTAATTAGGAATTCCATGCTATATACTCGGATGATTTAGGAAACAATTTTTTCGCAGGCTAATCTGTTACAAAATTTCATACTTACACAAAGTAACGAGACGGTTGACCCTTTACTGATATGAATACCGAAAGATATAAATGATCGACACCGTTGGAACCACTAACTCTACATGTGTCGAAAGGCGTAACATCTGCTTAGAAAAACGCACAACTAAATTTGTCAACAGGTGGTATGTTACTCAAAAATAATAAATCCCCAATATTCGAGAATAACGTTTGCTCGTTAGCTCACGTACAATATATATTAATCCGAGTCCGTGCTTAACAACCACAACTTATACATTTCCGCTTTAAATACGATTAAACAGTTCCGTTGATGTTCAACTTAACGAAGCAATTTTCGCGCAGGGAGCAGAACACCAACTGCGTGACTTCTAGTTCTTACTAATATTCTTCATTTCACATTTGAATCTTTGAAAACGACTTCGGTAAAGTTCTAGTAAAATGAGAATGTTCTGATTACAATATTCATAAAAGAAACGTCGAAGCAGATTAAAATCTAAAAAATATTCACGAATATTCGCTGATTTTTGCATTGAACTGATGAACAGAAGTTGACACTTAATTCATTATTAAATAACGCTCTGGTCGAAAATCGCATAGATCCACTGCTGAAAAATTCGAATACTTTAACCAATTTTCAGTTTATTCAGCTAACGATAAATTAATTTACACTACCATTATAAGATCTACGATAGTTTACACTTGTCCGGTCTGGTGTTCGGAATATCATTAAATGCTCCTCGATGGACTAAAATACAGTACAGTACATATAAATTCTTCATGATTTATAAAATTTTGTATTGAAATAAATATATTGATTGATTGATTGAGGAGGAATCATTCATTTAGTCGTAACTCCACGTAGGAGTATCGTGATCAAGGTAACAGCTTCATTATTTTCTGCCTCCATCCTGGACGATCTTCGACATCATGAACACATCTTGAAAATGACATCCGAGCTGCAGCAGTCACTGCATCTGTCCATTGGTACTCTGCCTTTTGGCCGTACACCATTCATTCTTCCAATAACTATTGTTCTTTCGATTCCGCAATGTTTTCGTATGATGTGACCAAAAAACCTCATAATATGTGCGAGAACTTCCGTTGTTAGTCTACGGGTTGGACGAATTTCTTCCAAAATAGACGTATTAGTATGCTTTTCCATCCAAGAAACTCGGAGTCGCCTCCAACACCATATTTCGAAACTATTAATGCGAGTTTGTTCGAACTTTCTGATCGTCCAGAACCAAATCAGAAATATTGAAAAAACCAGAGTGCGTACAAGTTGAATTTTTGTATTTTTCGTAACAGAGGAATCTTTCCATATCCATGTTAGTTTAACCATCGCACTCTCCGTGCTAGTTGAATTCTTCTCTTGATCTCACCTTCAGATCCGCCTGTACTTTCCAACAAGGATCCCAAATAAACGAAATTTTCTACCGTTTCATAACCAGGAATGGTTTTGTGTTTTTCCTTTATTGTATTCTTTCGATCAATTACCATTAACTTAGTTTTTCCATTATTTATTTGTAGACCATAGCATTTAATTATATCTTCTAATTTCTTCAACAATCGTTGCATTTTTCCATACTAGGTGCTATCAATGCTATATCGTCAGCAAACCGTAAATTTGTAACTTTGAGTCTCCCGATAGAAACGCCTCCATTCCAATCCTCTAAAACTTTTCTCATTATATGTTCTCCGTATAAATTAAACAATGTGGGTGAAAGCACAGCCTTGTTTTACACCTTACTTTACAGTAAATTCTTCGGGCTGTGTACCGAGTTCTAGCTTTATGATATTTTGGTTGTGCTCATATAGTTTTTGAATCAGACGTACAATGTGCTTTGAGCACCCATCTCCATAAATATTTCCCAGAGTTTGCTCCAGATTACATTATCGAAAGCCTTTCGATAATCAATGAAACACAGCGCTATAGGCACATTGTACTCTCTTGATTTCTCTATTAATTGTCTCATATTTAGGATCTGTTCCCGTGTACTTCGTCCTTTAACGAATCCAACTTGTTCTTTGGCAATTTGTTCGCTCATTTTTCCGCGGATACGATTGTTAAGGATTCGTAACATTACTTTACTAGCGTGCGGCAATAGAGAAATGGTTAGATAATTATCACATTTAGTTCTCTTTCCTTTCTTATATAGAGGAATATGTATAGATTTACACCATTCATGTGGCCATTCTGTAGTTTTCCATATGGTGTTACATATAGAATGCAGCATCTGCACATATAAAGATCGGCAATAATTTCTCCATACTTCCGCTACTTCTTTCTTTTCTGTTCTAATAATACCTTTTTCATCTTCAATCATCCAATTCCTAGTTTGAAAATCCCGTGATAATAGCTTTACTTTTTTGTACAAATCCTTTGGTTCCACATTCTCCGCGTGGGATTGGATTTCTTTACATATATTTTTGATGTACGTATTTTTATCATTTTCACAACTTTTTGAAATTTGTCGATTTATTAATTTTGTTATATCTGCGTTGTACTGTTCATTTTCCTTCATTTCTCTTCGGTTGTTAATAAGTTTCATAGTTTCTTCAGACAGCCATGGTTTTTTATTCAATGATTGCTGGTTCTGTCTTTGTGTTTCCTTATATGTCTTCTTTATGATATTCTTCATTTTATCCCACTGTTGTTGTGCTGATAAGTTCACTGCGTTCGTTATTGTTCTTGTTTCCAGTGCCATTACAAAGGCTTTGGGATCATTGATCACCAATCTCTGTGCTCGCTGCTGCTTCCTAGGAGCTTTCAGTTTTCCCTGCATTTCCATTATTATTAATCTGTGGTCAGAACCGCACTCAGCTCCAGGTCGAACAATAACATTCTTACAACATGACTTCCATCTATTTGAGATCATGAAATAATCTATTTGATTTCTATGCCGATCTCCAGGGGCGATCAATGTGTTCAATCTTCTATGGTGATGTTGGAAGATCGTATTCGCTATCATCAGTTTATTTTCAATTGCAAATTCTATGAAGCGCTCGCCCCCGTGTTCCCACTCCAAATTTTCCAACTGCATGTTTTAAATGTTTGTCTGCACATGTTGCTTCAACCTTTGCATTTAGATCGCCCATCACAATTACCATTTCATTTCTCGGTATTCTATTGATTTCTGACATCGGTATAGAACTCTTCTACCTTCTCATCTTCCGAAACATTTTTTGGTGCATACACCTGTATTAAATTGACTGCTATTAGTCATGTGTTTATTCTTAGTGCGATTATTCGATCACTTTTAGTTCTATAGCCTGTAACTAAACTACACAGTCGTTTATTTACTAGTATACTTTCGTTAACAAAATGACCGGTTTGACGATAATGTGTTTCGGCAATTCCCACATATATCTACTCCATATCTTCTTAATTCCATCTCCACCACAAGGAGTTTGCCTGGTTCTTGAAGACCTCTGACATTCCAAGTTCCCAAATTGAATTTTGCCTTTGTAAATCTCCCAGTCGCACATTTTCCATATGGAAGCTGGGAGTCTCTGTCCATATGGCCGGTCACATACTTTGTCCTTCGGATCGCATGGCGTGATATTTTTTATTGAATCATCTGTCATCTTGATGTGCTTGGGAAAGTTACTCAGGTGGTTTCCCGTTGCCTGCCTGAGGATTTTCTGTCTTTACTCCCTTAGCCTTTGGGTAAAGACCATAACCGCAAGGCAGCGGTTTGTTACTGAGGAGGTAACATTTGTTAGGCTTTTACGGCGACCTAAACACGCCGAGGGAGAGACAGTCATAAGATTTGTGCAGACTTTTATTGGCCAGTTCCTCAAGCTGGCCATCTGCATCCTCGTGTCTCTTACCCTGTCACTACTGGAATCATCTGCCTAAGGCTTTCCACCAGTAGCCGCTCTTGGTCCGCGACTGCTTATTTGACTAATGTCTTATTCGCAGCTAACCTACATATCTGTAGGCTGTTCCACTATCCGCCACCTGTGGACGCGCCCTATACCAGTTAGAGCTCTGGTCCCCAGAAGATACAAAGTACCCCCTGGGGGGTGATGAGGAATAACGACTCATAAATAAAATTCGAACACGCGACCAATTACTACATACGTTATCGTAGACAATAATAATGGGCATGATAGAAGGATGAAGTCACTCGAATAGGTAATATTAAAAATGAACCGAAATTAGAAAACAATAGATATATTCGGAACAACCGAACATTCACGCCATACACAATATTTCCGAGGTAAAAAAAAAAACAATTAATTTTCTATATTTATAAATTTGGTTATTACAATTCATTGAAGAACAAATTTGGCGGAACTCCATCGTCCAACGCATTTTATTTTTACGTATCCACTAAAAAATAGAACAACTAAAGTTGAAAATCCTACAGATTACAAATTTAAATGTGAAGCAGCTTTCAATCCAGCAAGATGAATTAAGTCGATTGGCAAAGAACCAAACCTTATGAATTGAGCAAATAATAATAAGTATAAAAGAATACGGGAATATTCTATTAGGAAATCCTGAAATATATATAATTAATATAATTACTTTAGGGTATTACTGAATGAATGTTCAAATATTGAACGGATTATAATAAAAAATTACTTGGTTTTTTTTTTTAATAAAAAACATCCCCCCCTAAACATTTCGACGTAAAGGCAAATTTCACGTACGCCGCATTGAAAACCTACCCGCTATATATATATATATATATCTTCAGCCTATATCGACCCACTGCTGAACGTACGCAATTGTTTCCAGTTATTACGATCCTGATCTATCCTTATCCAATTTATATATATTTCGCTGATATTGTTTGTACGTACTTACATTTATTTATGTATACGGTTCACATGACAGCTAATGCCAATTAAAATGCGAACACTGGGAAGTAAATAACTGAATACAAGTATACAACTAAATTAAACGACAAAAAAATAATAATAATAATATTAAATCATTGAAGTAATATAAAAAAAAAATTATACAACTGCATATACATGTGTACATATACACAGTCAATCACAATATACCATTTGAATGTACACACATAAGCAAATGAAAAAGTACAATTACCTACACATGTACACATACACACACATTACACTGGAAATTACTTACATAATCTTACACGTGAACAGAAATACATGTATACATTATTATACATTTTAAAAAAAGTTCAAATGTATTTGTGCATACATATAAAAAAATATAACAAAGATTGAAAATTATAAAATAAATAATCGAAACAAGTTACCCACGAACCAGTACCAATGCATTTCTCACAGTAACAACGAGTACCATAATGTTGAAACTTCACTAAACCAAAGAATCATATATTATTATTATTATTATATATATATATATATATATATATATATATATATATATATATATATATATATAATCTGCTTTGAAAATTTATATCCGATCATAAATGAGTTTAATGAGTTATACAGACGGAAGAAGACTCCAACGGTGAATTGAAATGTAGATTAATACGCGACCGTAGGCTGGAAACAATAGCGATTCCAGCAAAATATACCTGTTGACTTTTCTGCACTTACAAACAAAATGAGAGGTACCATGAGTGGTCACACTGAGACACCAGTAGCAACAACAAACGTTCGAATTAAACACTTCGAGCACGTCTTACGCTAAAGCAGTAAATGGTGGTCGAAGGGAAAATCGTGAACAAAATCATTTTACGAATGTTACCGCAAATAATGAAAGTAACATTAAAATCAGTCCTGGATGTGACCTCCTATCAGCATTACACCAGTCATTCATGCGCTTAGAAAATATGTTTACTACATCCTTTAATCTCATGGAGATTATGTTCAAACCGATTGATGGATACTCACAGCTCTCATGCCGAAATTAATTTCAAAATGAGCTCAATACGAATAGCTACATGGAATGTAAACGGGTTGAAAAAACGTCAATCCGAGCTTGAAAGGTTTACTCTTAGTCAAAAATTAGATGTAGTGCTAATTTCAGAGACACACTTTATGTCAAAAATTATTATGCCTTCAGGAATTACAATTTTTATCGGGCTGATCACCCGAGTGGTAAACCTCGTGGAGCCACAGCAATTCTAGTACGTAGTAATATAAAACACTATGAATTCAGCCGTCTTCAATTAACTCACCTTCAAGCAATAACTATAAAATTAATTGATAAGACAGGTAAAAACTTCACAATCTCATCCATATATTGTCCACCCAGATATAAAATTGTACAAGCCCAATTTCATGATTTTTTCAACTCATTAGGCAATAAATTCATCGTAGGTGGAGATTATAATGCTAAGCATACATTCTTTGGCTCTAGACTAATAACGCCAAAAGGACGGAAATTATTTCAGTGTGTATCAAAATCGACAGTGCTCTTGATCCTACATACTGGCTCTCAGACAGAAATAAAATACCCGATTTACTTGATTTCTTCATTTGTAAGGGCATTAGTACTTTATACACTAATGTTGAAACATCATTTGACTCTTCACCGGATCACTCCCCTATAATACTAGAAATAAGTCAGTAATAATTAAGAAAACAAATTTTAAATTTTACAACAATAAAACTGACTGGTATTCCTACACACGCTGGATTGAAGAGAATCTTGATCTTAAAATACCATTAAAAACAGGCGACGATGTTGATGAAGCGATTGAATATTTTAATCATACATTGCAAAAAGCGGCATGGTTAAGTACTCCAAAGGAGACTGCAACTCGCGATATTAACTACCCATGCATTATTAGAGAAAAAATCAATGCCAAAAGAAAAATTAGAAAACTGTGGCAGATATCGAGGCACCCGGCTCACAAAAGTGATCTTAATAAAATAACCAAAGAATTAAGCGCATTACTGAAAATACATAAAAATGTTACTTTAAGATCAATTCTTTCCAACATGGGCACTGAAAACGACGATCATTCACCATGGAAGGCCACTAAAGCTCTTAAGAGGCCACAGAAAGTGATTCCACCCCTGCGGAAACATAATGGCGAATGGGCACTAGCGATCTTGAAAAGGCGGAAGTTTTTGGGTTACACCTAAAGGATATGTTTAAACCACATCCACCCGATAGCGGATCGGAGTTATCCTATAATCAAATTGAGTTCGACTTGGCTGCCCCCTTCCAAATGTATCTTCCAATAAAACCGTTTTCTCCGTCCCAGATTAAGAGAGTGATAGTGAGTAATTTATCAGTGTACAAAGCTCCAGGATATGATCTAATCACTGGAAAGATGCTTAAATTCCTACCGAGAAAGGGCATAATACTATTAACCACAATATTCAACGCTATCATACGGCTGGCTTACTATCCATCACGATGGAAAATCGCTCAAGTAACCATGATACCAAAACCAGGTAAACCTACTAGTGATCCTTCGTCATATCGACCTATTAGTCTTCTACCGATAGTATTAAAAGTATTCGAAAAATCATTGCTGCCTGAACTAATAAAACAGCTACATGATACGATTCCAAACTACCAGTTTGGGTTTCGTCCTGGCCATTCTAAGAAACTTAAACTGCGGAACATGTACTGGCTCCTGGGTAAAACTTCCGAATTACCTCTAAAATCGAAATTATTGCTTTACAGAGCAGTTATTAATGAACAATATGGCATATCACTCTGGGGGACAGCGTCAATATCGAATATCAAAATGGTGCAGCAATCTCAATCAAAAATACTAATAGCCGATACACCCTGGTATATACGAAATGAAAATTTGCATAAAGATCTAAACATACCAAAAGTGCACGACGCAATTCGGGATTGTAGTAGAGATTACTTACACAGGTTTGAGGGTCACTCTAACCAGCTGGCGGTAGATTTATTAAATCATGCCAATTGGCCTCGCAGATTGAACTATCACACACCTCTACATCTTCCCCACCTGTTTAAATGATTGGAGAAGTAGTTCGGAGTGTCATTGTTGAATGACATCTCCCATCCTGTCATAGCTTACATTCCATTTGCTTATTGGCTACATCAGCCAGATTGCAATTTATATATATATATATATATATATATATACATTAAAAAAAAAACAAATGTAGTAATCATCCTACAGGTGTACTATATAACTAATTTGCGAATTATTGCACCAATTAATGTAAAAACTTTAGCTTGAGAATATTCGGTCTTTTATACAACGGTGCATAAAGCATAACGTTAAAAGATCATCATAATGAATTGGTCTCGATACTAATTGGTTATATACCGAAAAAGTAAATATTTCTAAAACTTTGCCCGAATTTTTTCCACATCTGTAGTATACGTGTCGTAAAAGGTATCCCAAATTATCTAAGAATACTCTAATTGGGAACGAACAGGATCGCTGAATAATTTTTAGTTTCTTATGACAAATCCGTAATATGATTTATAGATACCGAGAAACTCGAGGTAACATGAACGTCTCTATGAACAATATTATTCACGAGATTGTAATTAAATGTAAGTTCAATTTCGACAACATTCTAAAATTATATTCAAACATTCCATTTTGCGTACTTCCCAAAACGACTACAGCGTTAAAGAAGGACCGAACAATGTGAGGACTAGAAGAGTAAAATAACGCTATGTTACAAAACCAGAATTTACGAATCTCGATAATATATTATCGTGGAAACATGGAGAAAATTCGAAAAACGAAATAGTTATACTAAAATCAAAAAAATTCTCTCCGTACTAAATTGATAAATTCTATTTAGATTTTATACAGGACAATTTCAAGCACGAATTCTATCGCCAAGCCGTGTAACAACGTTGTTATGTATATATATATATATATATATGTGTGTGTTTGTGTGTATAATATATTGTTTCATAAAAACGTTATCCGATCAAAAATCAATGTCGTTCCCAATTTGAAAATCTTCCGTTCAAACGTAAGGATATGTAGCGATAGTGGCGTGTGTGAAATCACTAACTCGGTTTTCTTTCTAATCTTTTAAACATTGAGTGAAAATCAACATGGAAAAGCAGAAATCGTACCTGTTAGGGAGTCAGAATTACTGTGCAGTTTCTATATACTTACTAGCAATGGAATAATGTTTGTGTGATATATATATATATATATATTATATATATATATGCACCAATAAAGCAAGACGTGAATTGAATTTTGAAACATTCGCTGGAATTACGATTTCACGTATTTGGCAGTAAATGGAAAAAGATTTATAGAAAGGAAACATACACCTCATCAACGGTAATACAGCGCCGAACGAGATGGAAAGTAAACTGAAAAAAAAAAAAGTGGAAAATTTTCGTGAAAACTTCGATAATGAAACTCGCACACGCCATTTAGACCCGGCCATAGAATGTTCATTCAGACGAACATAACGACGGTAGAATTTTCTTTTCACGGTGGTAGGCATAGACATTCATTTTCATTCAGAGGATGGACTAGAAAATAAAAATGACTTTAATTTCAGCAAAAAACGGATAGCTATCAAAGAAAATTCCGTTTACTGCCTAACGAACAATTAAATACGAACGAAACTTCCGTCCTTTATCGATAACACAATCAATGTCGAAGAATCGTTCCTGCCTACATAGTAGGTATCTTTCAAATTACATCACGAATACCGTTCCCACTGTGTTAATATCGTACATATTTATGTATTTTATTTTTATGAAATACACACAACGAAAAAGCAGTTAAAGTAATTAAAATTTTTTCTTTTATCGCAAAGTTTTTCGACTTTTACGGAATTATCTCTAGTAATCGTAGAAATACAATATAAAAATATACGAACATTAGTGATTCCACTCAGGGCTAAAATATCTATACTACAGGCTGATACGTAATTGAATGTGATCGTGTAGAGACCCTATTCTTCTGTTAAGCAAACATCTGAAATTAGTTTGAGAGAGGGATTCCTTTACTTATAATACATGACGGGAATTTTGATTGATACATTCTATCATAAGTGCAATTGAAAAATAGATAGTTTTCATCGGTGGTCTAGTCTCCATCGCAAGGATGGGTACAGATATAAAATTTATAAAAATATAAAATGTAAAAAAAAAAATATTAGTTTATTAGATATATACGAGACTTACAAAAATGAGCAAAATGAAAAAAACAGTATTTATAATATAATCTGATAGTGAATCACAATCGACAATCAACGATATAAAATTTGCGTAGTTTACCACGTTCACTGTCACATTATTTAATAAATACCGTTTTTTTCAATTTGCTTATTTTTGTAAATTGTATATGTAAATTACAATTTTTTACATTTTATATTTTTATAAATTGTATATATTTTTATATTTGTTTTTTTTTTCTACACTCGATAATGGCTTAAAAGTTTAAAAGCTTTATAATTTTTCATGAAGAAAGTTTTTGCGATTTTAACTCATATTTGTTACATTTTTCAAATTTAATTTTTACCTTCACTCGATAGTGGCTTAACAGCGAAGAAGTTTTGTGATTTTTTATATTAAAAAAAAAAAAAAATTAGTGTTTTTTTATTGTTTATTATAAATTGGTCAAATCACAACGAAGTGCGACTTATTGTTAGCAATTAGCATTCATCATTAGGCAATAATTATCAGAATTATACGCGATTTTCTAAGCCATCGAAATTTCTTCATCCGAGCTCAACATCAAGATTTTCATTTGCGCTAATTCGCTCAGTTCTATTCGCTGTCTCCAACAAACTACATTACATCCTTTAGTTAGAAAAATCCGAAAACACACTGCATCCTATCAAGAAGAAATAACAACGATGTAGATACCCCGGATGTTAAAGAATTAGAACTACTAAACAACGCAGTCGGAAAGGCAGGTAAAGAATCCACCATCCTAGTGCCAGTCTCAAACAACAGACCTTACGGACCATGCGATCAACTGAAACGGCGAGCAACTGCAAGATTTTTCAAACTACGCCGTTCACTACGGATCAGTAGAAGACAAGCTGCACGATGCATTTAGATAGAAAATATTAAGTCGCACGGTTCTGCATACGTTGTGAGCATACGCTTCTTATACACGAACGTTTATTTCCAAACCATAGCGCACCACTCTGCGCTTCGTGCAACACACCATTTCACATTTTCTTATCATGTTCTTCTTACTGGAAACCATCGTCTTGCTGTTGAACTGATTCCGAGTGTACATCTGCTCAAACCTAAAGTCGCAAATTTCCTTTCATTGTTTAATAACCTTATTTTTCCCCTATCTAATCAATTTCCCGCGCCCCTATCAGTATAGAGCGCGTAAATATATTTGTAAAAAATATATTAATTACGACTTTTGTGTCCAATTACATTATCTCGTCTTATACCTAATGATACGCATACATATCGCGCGTACCGGTACATATGTATGCTCAAGCGTATTAATTAGTACGCAGTAAGTTTTATTGTCGGACACGACTAGGTTAAAGTTATTTTTATAATATAAAAATTTTACACCGGGTTAAAAAGGAGAAACTAGAATAAATTCAGATTACAAATAATTACATAATCGTAACTCGATGTTAAATAAGCAACTCTTTTAATAATTAACTGGTTAACCGCTCGACACAGCGCGTATCTCATGTTAGGCGGTACAAATGGATGTGAGGTAATTAACCCAGTAGTTAAAGCTACTAATTTTATTTACTAAAATGCGAATTATCAAAATGGATGTCGCGGTGCTCAACGAACACATATATGTATTTCAGTTAATTCTGACCATTATTAATCTGCGAGTGATCTCTCCATAGATTCCAGTTCTGAGCTGTAGTGACCGGTGTTGCTATTGTACCAAATATTTTCCATAATCACAGTCTAACGAGTAGGCACACACTTTGTCTCTTTCTCCTACACAAGATGTTTTATCAAGCGATCATATTTTCTTCCTAGTTTTAACTTACAAAAACTTTTGCACAATCTGCGTAATTCTATCGGTTCGTTTACTCAGTGATTTGTTCTTCTTTCAATCCACCCGTAACAACCGATAACGAACACGTGTATCTGAAACCGACTAACCCGGGGTACGAGAACTACTGTCCTGTTTTCAAAATTAAATAGATCCAACCATGTATAATGTTTTTAGCCCTTAATTCCTGGTTTTCGACGTTTATAGTAGTATTTCATTATAATGAATTTTATATCCGATTTTACGAACTGTCAACTGTATTTTATAGTAAATCAGAATATAACATTATATCTTCTTAACTTATCGATCCACTAACAAATGAACAGGTATATAAACTACGTGACAAATTAGAATTGCTGGCTTCACATTTTGCCGGTGTTGGTAATCGTTATAATAACTTAGTTCCGCGTTCACACTACTATAACATACGTAAAGTGGTGGCACGTCAACTAGCCCCTTCCACTCCCCCAGCAGAGATATTACTTGCATCACCATCTGAAATTACTAAATATATCAAATCTTTAGGAAATAAAGCATCCTATGGTGATGATCAGCTTTCTGCAATTTTAATTAAGCAGCTCCCTCGTAAGGCAATTGTATACCTTACCAAAATCACCAACGCCGTTATCAAAACTGCGTATTTCCCCACACCCTGGAAAACAGCCAAAATTATAGTTATACCCAAACCGGGTCGTGACGTTACAAACATCAATAACATTCGACCAATTAGTTTACTATGTACTCTCAGTAAAATAGTTGAAAAGGTTATATTACATCGATTGCAAACTTTCTCTACAACAAATTATATTATTATTCAGGAGCAATTCGGGTTTAGAGCCAACCATTCCACTATACATCAGGTTGCTCGAATAGCGGATTACATAACCGACAACTTTAATTTTAATAAACATATCGGTTTATTATTGATTAACATTGAAAAAGCATTTGATTCAGCTTGGCACATGGGAATTATATATAAACTACTTAGATTTAAATTTCCCTTCTCATTAATAAAATTAATAAATTCGTATTTAATCAATAGAAATTTTTACGTTTCCCATCTTAACCATAAATCCGGTATCACATCTTACTGCTCAGGGATCCCGCAGGGTAGTGTGCTAGGGCCTTACTTATTTTTAATTTTAATAAACGATATCCCTAAACTACCTCATATTAATATCGCTTTATATGCCGACGACCTCGCCCTATATTGTGCGTCTCATAGACCAGACACTATACTTAACAGATTGCAAAAAGCTGCTAACTCTGTCTTTAAATACTACAAACGTTGGAGACTGAAAATAAATACAGAAAAAACGGAGGCGATACTTTTTTCAAGACGACGCCCACTAACGTTATCTGAGGTTACAATCGATGGGTATTCAGTGGTCGACGCAAGTTCGATACTTAGGAGTCATATTAGATTCTCGTCTATCGTTCAATGACAATATTACTAACTGCATTGACAAAACGCGCTCAAAGCTATCCGTATACTCTCACCAATTTTTAATCGTCATTCTTCTTTATCTATTTCAAACAAAAAGTTATTATACACATCTACTACCACGATTAACTTACGCCTGCCCTGTTTGGTTTTCGGTTTCCAACAGTACTCGTAAAAGATTACAGCCGTTACAAAACCACTGCGCAGAATCATATTAAACGCCCATAGATGTACTAAATTGCGTGATATGCATTCGCAGCTTAACCTTTTAGATACACTTACCTATATAAACAAATTATCTAGTATAAATTTTACCATAATTGTTTAATGCGTGATAGCGCATTAATGAACACTATAGGCGATTACGACATAGTCTCACCGTACGATATTCTAAATACAAACACCGCAGAATTATAAATTACTTGTTTAAGAATTATTTTCCTATTTACTGCGTGTTTTCCCTCTTTACTTAAGTTCTAATTATAATTTATTTTTATTGTTTTCTTGCAGGTTTTTTTTTTTAATTTTTTCCTGTACTTAAAAGTTTAAAACGTTAAATTTTACGTTTTAAATTTTAATTTTATTACATATACATTAGATGTAGTTATACATTAGTAAGTTAACTGTTAAGGTATATATATAAGGTACTTAACATTCTTCATTATTCAATTATTCATGTATTCATGATTTTGTTTATATGTTTTGTAAATATATATTTATTCTTCTTCTAACTACACATATTCTCAAAATTCTGGGTGTATACGCTACCAACAAAATATATCATATATATCCGAGTATATGTTGACGAGTAACAGACAAGAAGAAGGAAGTAATATTAACTGAACAGAAGACGATTACTTGTTGTTCGTAGTGTCATTTACAAAGAAAAGAGTACACGCTTCACGGAACAATTAGAAAGGAAATGCTTAGACTGTTGTTCCCAAATTTTGGGTATTTTCGACCCGAATAGGTAACGACAGAAACGAGACATACCGAAAACAAAGGCATCTTATTTCCCACCAGAGAAATTGCCTTTTTCAAAATGTAATAATACTCCACTCATATTGTTATTATTTCCATGGGTGCGTAATATCCTAGGCGCCAGGATAAATGGGCTTTATATATATATATATATATATATATATATATATATATATATATACATATATCAACGTAAAGAGATACATTGTTTGATAAATATACATGTTTTCGAATTGTGTGATGCATATTTTACTTCGTTTATCAGTATCTGGAATTATTCCAATTGTTTACTCTTACATAGATATGTAATAATCGTATATATATATATATATATATATATATACGCTCGGCCATCTCGTAAACGGCTTAAAGGATTTCGATGACATTTTCTACATACTATGTAGTTTATGAACTAATTAGAAATGGAATGTATTAAAAATTTTTGTCCACGATTACAACCTTTCATAAAATTTTAGGAATTTTGATTTTTTTTCATCGTTTTTTCTCTTAAAACTTATTTAAATGTACGTTGAAAATACCAGCTCGATCGCATTAATCGTTCGAATGTTATAAGCTTAGAAATTAGTGATTTTACCGCATACGCGTTGATAAATATAATTAAAATTTTATATTTCGGATACTGTTTCGATTTGACTGAGGTATCAGATCTTCCGGATATATTTTTTATATTTTTAACCTATGAAAGAATTATTTTAGGAGAAAATTCCGGAATTTCCAAAAAGAAATTATAAAAAAAAGAAAAAACCATCACGGATACCATTCTGATATGTGTAAAAAAAAAAATGGCATTTTTGGTTGTAACTTTGGAAACTTATCAAAGTAAATTCTACACGATTAAAGTAGTTATAATTATGTACGTAATGATTTTTAATCAGTATGTAATCCATATTTAAATATATTTTTCATAAAATTATAATTTTAAAAACCAAAAAAAAAAATTCGAATGATCCCTGGGATGTTCAAATACTATTTTAAAAAGTGATAATTGCGTTTGTAAATCGAAATATAACACGGGAAACATAAATAAACAACGTAAATGAAATTAAAAACACTAAACAATTTTTCTTTATTGAAAAATCACAAAGCTTTTCGACTGTTATGCCATTATCGAGTGAATATTAATATATATATATATATATATATATATATATATATATATATATAAAATGAAAAATATTAATTTAGAATTCACAAAAAATCATTGAATTGGGAAAAGTATTCAACTGTCAGATTGGTTTATTAATACTGTCAGATTGGTTATTAATACTGTCAGATTGGTTTATTAATACAGTCAGATTGGTTTATTAATACTGTCAGATTGGTTATTAATACTGTCAGATTGGTTTATTAATACTGTTTTTCATTTCAGTGATTTTTTGTGAGTTATAATCTAAATTAATATGTTTCATTTTATATTTTTATCTTTTTTTTTTAAACATTCGCTTGATAATGGTCTAACAGCCGAAAAGCTTTGTGATTGTTCGATAAAGAAAAAATTCAGAATTTTTCGATTGTAATGAAGATAATGTGGACGATTATTTCATTGAAATGAACATATACGCACGCATCAACACATATATTTAAACAACAAAACAGTAGTTAAAATAACTAAAAATTTTTCTTTATAAAAAATCACAAAATTTCAGACTGTTAAGAGAAACTCCTTCATGCCCCCCCTACATACTAGACATACAATTTGTAGTCCTGATCATGTTCGAATGTCCTTCTTTAATAATATTAGGTTATGAACGATACCTTAGATTAATGCGCTCATCATGTATCGGTCGGTCCTTCATTGTACTGTCACTTCTTCATCTTAATAATTTACCTGTCTAGATACTTCTAGACAAGTTGTCCACGTTTATAAAAATATGAGTTAGTTCGTACGTACAGTATCGCATAGGGTAAGCTGTAAAGGCATCCCCATTTTAAAGTAATACAAAATAATAACAATAAGTCGCAACAATCGAAATCGGGCGTGCCCACGTGTAGTGGATAATGGAATGGCCTATTATCGCCTGTTTAACGTTAAACATTAAACAATGTTTATTACCGTATATTAACGATAATGACCTCCTATACGGATTTTGGTCATTGTATTAATTATAATTTTCCTCAATAGCGTCAAAATCGGTTCGCATCGAACATAGTAATTATCGGAATTTCCGAAATTCCTTTTATAACTGACATGTATTCGAAATTCGTTAATTTCAACATCATATGTGAGTTGGTGACGTTTTAAGAATGAAAATTAATAATAACTGAGCGAAATTAAATAATGAAAATAAAGAAATAATATTAGGCTGATATATTAAAAAGATTTCCTATAAACGCTCGTCGTCGAAATAAATATCCGGTTATAGTTTACTTAAAGAATTACTACGCCGATTATATATATATATATATATATATATATATATATATATATATATATATATATATAAACCGGAATTTCAAATACACATATTAGTTATTATACAAACAACTTTCTTTACAAGTGTCAACAGACCCTTCGTGGGCTTCAGACAGCATTAGCCGAAAAGAATATCTTATAATAAATCGTCTTAAGTTGGGTCCAACACTGCTGTATCGCATAAAATATGCCAATAGTTCCCTGTAACAAATCATCTAACCTTCGTACACAAATGTCGAAAGTCAACACACTGTATAAAACAACAAATAAAATACAGGATCTTCTAACACCACCGTATTATTGAAAACTGCAACAGATATAGAACTCGCTGTAGAAAATCTCACCAAGTGTATTCAGAAGTCTGCGTACTTAGCCACGCCTGTAAATAAAGATAAATCAAATATATTAAATCGCATAAAAAAGAAAATTTAGAAAAATATGGCAGAGCGATAGAAATTCCATTAATAAAACTATTCTAAATAGAACAGCTAGACAATTGAAAAGACACTCTAACTCCGACTAAAACAATCGACTACAGCTTGTGAAAGGCTACAGACATCCTTATAAGAATGAAAACTAAAGAGTGGGCACGAACTGAACAAGAAAAATCGGACGTCTTCACTGAATACCTAGCAGAAATGTTCAAATCACACAAAAACGGAAATTCTATTCATGAAGAAAGATTATCGAAATATCTAGAAACACCATTTCAGACGTCAATTCCCATTAAACTAATATCGCATATGAAAGTAAACACATAAATAAAGCAACTAGATATAAAGACAACTGCTGACACGACTTAATAACTGTGTGAAATTACCGAGAAACGCTATTATTTTAATAACACATTTTCAACGCGATCTTTCGTACGGGATATTTTCCGATAGAGTGAAAATTTGCTTCCGTAATGTTGATTCCAAAATCGGATAAACCTTAAGATGAAGTGTCTCTTACAGGCCAATTAGCCTGTTATCGGGTTTTCTCTAAAGTATTTGAATAACTTCATCTGAAAGAATTAAACCAATGCTTGACGAAAATAAAATGATACTAAATTATCAGTTCGGTTTCGGGAATCACGATAGCACCATTAAACAATAGAATAGTCGACATTATAAACAAAAGTTTTGAGGAAAAGAAGTATTGTTCAGTAGTATTTCTCCACATTGAAACTTAAATTACCTCACGAGTATTAAATCGAATTTAACCGAAAGATATTTCTAATGTTAAAGGGGTTTGCTCACGAATTCATTCAATACAATCGAGAATGCCGCAAAGCAGTGTACTTGGACCAACACTATACCAGCTCTACACGTACGACTTCCCAATTAACAAAAATACAACCACAACTATGTTTATCGACGACACCGCTATTCTCTCCACCCATCGTGATAATCATTTAGCAGCTGAGCAACTTCAAAAACATCTATTACACGTAGAAAAATGGTTTAGTCTGTGGAAATTCAATGTTAACGAAACAAAATGCAAGAAAGTTTTATTTACATTAAAGAAACCAACATGTAATTCCCGAATATATCTTGAATTACACCTTGACTCGCCTGGAAAAATCAACAGCTTAATACATATCGCAACATATACCGGCTGATTGGCAAATACTCAATATTGTCGTTCGAAAATAAAATATTACTTTATGAATCAAATTTAAAACCAATTTGTTTATACGGTATCCAGATTTGGAGTACAAAGCATAAACATAATACAAAAATTTCAACCCAGCGATCTCCGTATACCGTCTGTTAAAGAAGTAATCAGAAGTTGCGCTGGAAGGTTCCGCTTGAAACCCATTTGAATCCACTAGCAACCAACGTCGTTAATGGCGTGTCATTCAGACGACTAAATAGGAGTAGTCAGGTCGAATTAGAAATCCAACCGTAACGATCAAATAGTTATTCATATAATGCAACTATAAATTAAGGAATAGCGACTTTCGTTATAGCTTTGATACAGATCAGCGCTGCCTATTGTTTAGTGGAACAGATTAGTCTTTTTTTTTAAAAAAAAAAAAGGGAAATCCTAGTGTTCGAAACTCGAATTCAATTATAGCTTCCTTTACTCCGTAATAGTCTTAGTAGTTATAAAAAAAGAGTGGAGGAGGAGGAGCAAAATACTTTATAAAAAATTTGAATAATTACTTTATAATAATAATAATAATTATTATTATTATTATTATTATTATTATTATTCACTAAAGACAACCCGAACTTCTTCATATTTACTTATGGTCTACCTCTTGTCCTTTTGTCTGTAACACTTTACCAACTATCATATTTTTTTTATAAAATGATTACGATATGTCCTAACAGTTTTATTTTCCTCCGACAACACGAAATGTTATAATAATAGGAATTCCATGTGTAATCAAAGCACCGACAATCGCTGCTGCTCCGATTAACGAATATTCGCGCCCTAGAACTGGTATTTGTTGTCAATGAAAAAAATAAAAATAAATTTCAATACCGAATAATGAATCTCTTAAACGAAATATGTGTACTCCAGAATTGAATTCTTACTATTCCCATTATCATATATATATATATATATATATATATATATATATATATATATATATATATATATATATATATATATATATATATATATATAGCATACAGGCGAGATTAAAATAAATTTAATCTTGATTATAAACATTATAAAATTTTCAAAATAACATTAAAAAAATATATATTATATACTCTAATTACGAATAATGTGTGACAGTGTTTTAAATAACACTTGTATGTGTGTGTATGTGAATTATTTATCATTTAGAGAATCGATACCAAATTAAAATTAATTTATTTTCGACTGGCTTAATTATATCGATTCTTAAGGAGAGTAATTTTCACCGACATTTTTAGTAACGGGTTAACTTTTTACTTTTCAGGAACTTTATTTCATCGAGCGATATTAATGAGCGGATCTTCGTTGAGTCCGTGGGCGCTTATTAAAGATCCCTTACAATATACCAAAGAAGTGGCCAACTTGGTCAACTGTACATTCGACGGTGGTACGCCGCAGACGCAATTTCTCAAATGTCTGCGAGATTATCCGTTGGACGGTTTGATGAATATAACGTTATCCGATTCGGAATTCGTGACGACATTCGGTCCGAGCATAGACGGGGTCGTAATCGATTCTAACGAAGCGGATTCGGTTATCGCGACCGGTAATTATATTATCGCTTTATTTCTCGTTATATATATATTTTATTATCGATTTTAATTTAATTTCGAACGCGTCACTTTTTACAATATCCTTTTACCTATGATAATAACTTCGACATAGTAAATTAGCGACGACAAACATTAGTCGCCCGTATAAGAAGGTCGCCGATAGCGTCGACATCAACTACCGTATTTAAAAAACCTGATCAAAACGTTACAGAAGCAACAAATATAATTACCGACCGATACTTTATGTATGTATGTATATAACGCACCATGGTCCGTGAACAGACTCTTCGCCAACATACAAAAAAACTCGATATGTGGAAGACGTTAATAAAAGAAACAGCAAAAATACATATAGATAGCCGTTGTACAGTCATACTAATAACACTGCGTTAAATCTCTTAGATAATATATTAGAGACTAGGAGATTAAAGAGGACAAAACTATTCGATCTATCCGATTAGTTCAGCATTAAACTTTAATTCTGTCTATCATTTGATAGCTGAATATGTTTCACACGATTATCGCGCTAACTGAAATCATCTATTGATAGCCGAGTAATGCGATCATCTAATAAAAATATATGTGTATATAAAAAAGGAAAAGAGGCAAACAAACGGTGGCACGATGACGCTGTGAACATTACACGAATCAATTGGATGCCAGTCGCACAGAACAGGAATCCTCGCAGCTAGGTTTATACGGGCAATAACGCTATAAATATAACAAACGTCAATTATAATTCAGATTCCGAATAAGACAAGAAAACTAATAGTATAGGTGTTAAAATAAGAATAGAAAAAAAAACATCGAAGCATTAGGCATTATATATATATATATATATTAATTTTTTATAATGTGAAATGTAGTGATTTTTTTTTGTAATAAAACATCAATTGAAAAATTAGTTAAATCACTAAACATTTATTTTCTTGTGAAAAACACAAATCTTTTCGGCTTCAAATACTTATTTTTCATTTTACTTATAAAATTGTATTTTTTTAAAAATTGTTGCGTTTGTATATTTTTATATATTTTTTTACTTTTGGACATCATACATCGCAATAGTAAATGAAAATTTAAAATTTCATCAGTATACAACTTTTGCAGAATCCAGAAAACAATATCGGAAAAAAATTAATAAAAAAACAAAATCAGTAAACAAAAATATATCGATGTTAATATATTCAATTTCAACAGTTCAAAAAATAAACAGAACAGACAAGCAGAATAAAAATTTTTTGAAATATGGTTTTTTAATTTATATTTTTAAAATTATAATTTTTTTAAAATTTTGTTCACTTGATAATGGCGTGAATGCCGAATAGCTTTGTGTTTTTCACAAGAAAATAAATGTTAGTGATTTAACTAATTTTTCAATTGATTTATTATATATATATATATATATATATATATATATATATATATATATATATATGCAATACACAAGAGGTCAGGATGGGCAATTAATGCTCGAACAACTATAATAATAATAATAATTATATATGTATATATCCACACAAATACAACTGCTCAAAATAAAACTATAATGTCAAGATTCATGAACAGCGATAAAACTTTTCAGTACTAATTTAAATCATACGCATCGACTGAAACGTATGTATGTGTATTCATGTGAGCTTTCTGCGTAATAATGCTTAAGCGTGTGTTCAATTGTCCAGACGAGCAACTAGTATATGTACGTAGGTATGATATACGTATGTGTCGTATGTATAAGTATTATACATGGATGATTCTCACATTTACGCATCTAATGAAATAGTATCTCGAATGAGAATTATATGTTCATCTGTATGCACACATTCGACAATTGGGGCAGTGTGAAATTGGCGCACAGTGTATACGTGTACAAGCGGTTGTTCATTATAATATATTATAAATGGAAGTAGGGATACACTAAGTCTTGTACTCTACTAACGAACCGCTGTAGTAAATGGAACTTAAAACATGAATTCGAATAATAATTGAGTATTAATCGAAATAGACAAAAAATCGATATTATCTTTATTAAGTATATTATTGTTATTATTTAATTGTTACCGTCTATCATTTGTTACGTTTTCAAATAAATTACCATGATAGTTTTTTTTTATTTTCAATTTTTAGAGATACCGGGGGGGGGTCGTTCTGCTAATAACTTTTTTTTGTTGATATTGTTTGACGACCCGTCTATAAATACTTCGTAGGCGTAAACTTAGTGCAGACGGCCATCATCCCCTTGTATCGTCTCTAAAGTTTCGTTTTATTACTCAACAACCCGAAAATTGAGCGCATCCACAGATTATTTCGGTCACATCCATCGACCTATTCTATTGTGTCGGCTCTTACTATTCTTTCATTTACTATTATTATCATTAATATTATTATCGAAATTATTATTATTATTATCTCGTATAAAACCGAAGAACACGAGAGAGGGCAAAAGAAATGATTACGATGAATATTTTTACAAAATTGGCGCGACATCTACGAGAAGGGATGTTTTATTTTAAATTTACGACTGTTCTTTACGACTAAACGTGAAAAATCGTAAAAAGACTTTTATCCAGTCTGTATCTCTCTCTAGACTTCTCTCGTCTAAGTAAATAAAATTTCCTATTTCACTCTTCAGGGATCTCTATAGTCGATGATTCCGTACGACGATACGCGATGGTGGACTGGAAAACGACCGTTCGTAATTAAAAATTTTCAAATACAGAATGGCGAAATTTTAAATCTCATCGTCCTACCTAGGAATTCGCGCATTTCTAACCGTGTACCGTCGGGAAACAAGGTCATACAAATTTCCGGATGCTCGAATTTTTAGAAGAATTTTTGAAATAATTATTCTTTTTACTACATCGTCGATTGTTGCTGTTTGATAGGTTGTATTAAAAAAAAAATCACTAACGTCGTAATAGAGATAATAAGTAGAATGTTTAATCGGATTAATTACGAGTTTAATCATTTAAAACGTGCGATAACATTTGCGTCCTGCTTGTGGCTGCCGGGTCATAAAGCAAACAATGAATTTGCCGATTCATTAGCTAAAGACGCGTTATCTAATGGCGTAGTGTACTCTCTCTTTAGTTTCTCGCGAGAACATCACTCTGTACAGCTGGAATATAAGAATCATTGAGAACTGATGTACAATCATCCTCTCACTAAATCAACTTCAACCGTCTCCTCCTAAACTTCCGTGGTTCCATTTATTTATCGGAAATGAAATATATTGATCGGCAGATTACAATTCGGACATCGTTACCTGATCGTCTTTTCCGTACGCAATTTAGTGAAAGTCCCTTCTGCTCCCACCATCTCGAACATGCAATCCACAATTCCGATATTTTTTTTTAATGCTCTGCCGCGGCGTCGTCACGTTCTGAGCTTTACCTTATCTTACTACGTTCCCCATATATTACATCTGCGTAGAACGTATCGTCCCTTCTCCATATGGATAACCTATACGATTATCCCCTCGTATAGCAATATTTATAAAGAAATTAACATCGTCGATTAAAATATAAACAACCTCCCATTAGTATGACGTTGGGTAAACCGCAATGGCGCCACAAATACACACACATATATATGTAAGATTTTTCTGTGTTGAGCGTTCTGGTTTTCAAGCGGAAGTTCAAATATTATAGATCCTGTTTTAAACTTTTGCCGACGACACATACATTATCTCATCCGATTCTGACCCAGTTGTCGTGTCGAAGAAATTCGAGAACGTTCGACCGTGGTTAACAAATAGAAAAATCAAGATTAATCAATTTAAAAGCAGCCGTATTACATTTACTCCGCGAAAAGAGCTGATTTCATCGGTTGATCTAAACAGAAATCCTATTCCTGGAGAAATCCTTGTCCAATACCTCAGTCTGTGTTTTGACACAAAACTCGCCTGAAGTGTACATACTAGCAACGAAATAAAAGATGTGCGGAAACGGTGCGACGGACTGTTCTTCCGTCTATTTGATAGGCAGTCAAAACTTTCGGTTGGAAAACAAGCTCGTATTATACAATTTAGTCATTAAACCGATTTGGACTTATGACATCGGATATATAACGCCGCTAAGTCAAGTAACATACCGAACTTACAGTCGATGGAATTTATAATCTCATATCAAAAGATAGATCATGCTTTCAAATCAATCAATACGTTCTCATTTCCGATTTCAATTCGTATCGGAAATAGCGAAAATACCGTACGAGTTTTTTGTTTTTTTTGTTTTTTTTTGTAAATTAAGGAGTTCCTCTGATTCAGCTATCCTCGATATATCAACCCGGAATGTTTTCACCGCATCGGCTGAAGCGGACTCACCCAAGAAATAATCTTAGTACTCAAACAGCGATCCCCCTTCTCACAGATAGTGCTGTAGTCGATGAACCGTCAACAGTTTCTAATTTTCTTTTTTGTTCTTCATCCGGTTTAGTTATTGCACCTTGTGAATTTAATATTTGTAGGTTGCAGTAAAAATTATTAACTATGTATTGAAACTAATAAGCTTTTTAAATTTAAAAGTGCATATAGAAATATTAACGCTAGTATATCTAACGTCTTATATTTTTCAATCGATGATATTGATGACGAATATTGTTCAAATACTAGGATTGAACAACAGCTGGACAAACAACTAAGTGAAACACAATAAAGTTTTGTTGCCAAAAGAGATTGCGTATAGCTCTGTTTAAAATGGTGGTACAACGCACGCTCAATGTAGGTCGTGATGTTATTGCATGTTTCATAGACTAAAGGCGTTTGACAAAGTGCGTCATACTGAGTTAATGCGAATATTACAAAAGTATAATATCGAAAATAAAGGCCTGCAAGTAATCGAAGAGCTTTACTCAGAATAATATGGAAATGTCAGAATGAAAGACGAACCCTGTGTTAAAACATGCCGGATAAAGAAAGGTGTAAGGCAAGGATGCTCGCTTTCACCCAGACTTTTCGAAATATACCCAAAAGAGATTACGAAAAATGAATAATTCTGACATAAAGATTAATGGACACTCGATAGAACGTCTAAGCTCTGCACATGACAAAGTTTTGATTTCGCGTTCTATCGGTGAAATGTAGATTATATGTTAAATAAGCTGAAGAAGGAAGGAAGAAAATTGGGTATGAAAGTATACGTTGGGAAAATAAAAATAATGAAATCCACAAGAACGTTCAATAAAGAAGTAACAATGAAGGTACGAAATGAAACAATCGAATCAGTTAAGGAATTCAGATATTTGGGTTCTCTGTTCACGACTGATGGCCGAGACATCAAAGAAATTAGGTCGCGTATTGCAATGGCCAAACAATCGTTTATTAATTGACAGACGGTATTAACAAATCGAAAATTAAACATGGAACCACGCAAAATCAAAGTAAATCAATGCTACGTAATGTCGGTTGCAAAGTACTCATCAGAGACCTGGACATTGAATGCAGAAAGCATTAAACGGCTACATACATTCGAAATGTGGACATTACGGCGAATGCGGAGGATACCATGGACGGCCAAAATAACGAACATGGAAATACTCCGGAGAAGTGGTATCAACGACATGACGGTAAGATTGAAAGAGTTCAGAAATTCAAATACTCGAGTAGTTACATTACCGAGAATGTAGACCTAGATACGGAAATAAAAATGCAATGTAACTACGCCCGGAGTACCTTTACCAGTATGCGGAGTATCTTCTGTGACTAAATTACGTTTAATGTGCAGCGCTACATATTATACGTAATTGAAACAGAAACATTAAACAAAAGGCAAATAAATCGATTGGAATTTGTATAGATGTGTGGCTACATAGAACGATGTTGAAAATAGCGTGAATAAACAAGACATCAAATCGAAAAGTCTTAGAGATGGCCAAAACCAAAAAAAGTTAATAAAATCAGTTATTCAAAGGAAACTAAAACACTTGTATAATTAGAAGAGACAACTGTAAACTACTGCAATTAATTACCCAAAGACAAAGTAGGTGGGAATCAAGTCGGGGAACATGCTGGTTAGATAACATCGAGGAATGGACGAACACGTGGTCAAAAACTCGTACAAGAAGGCAGAGAAAAGAAGTTTTGATTGTCATACATGATCGGCAACGCTCTTCGTAAAGTAAGACGTAAGAAGAAAAATGTAAACACAATTATAGTTCTCATTTTTTACATAATAAAAACATTGACACGGTTTACACTGAAAAAGTATGAATATATGGATGTCGACCGTTCAAATTTAAAATTAATCCTCTTATTTTTCATCTTAATTATTTTATTGTTTTTTTTTCATCGAGAACAATTTTGAACTGTGGCAATAACGTATTTAAAACTTATTCGGTATATTACTAAAAATTACAGAAAATAATTTTCTCGTAACCCGTATAGTTCGATTTATTTTCACGTTTTAGCTATTTTCATAATAAATAATCAATAATTCGATAAACTAAATATGTAACACATTAATTACTTCACCTTCCGACTAGAGTCTTATTAGCCTGTTGCCACAATTGCACGTCACCAAACCGTAAACCGTATTCAGACCGTATACAAACGTCAACGAATTAAATATAAATTACCAAATTAAATAATAAAAACAATGTTATAACAGGACGACTAAAATAAAATCGAAAATTCCTTTCACTAACAAGGTATGTACAAAAAATACGTATATATCTAATGGTGCGTTTTATCCATCTTGCTAACCTTCATATTTCGTAGTTCCAGAATTAGTTCAATTTTTTCTTTTCAAATTATTTTGGTGGTCACGTAACGGTAATGCCTTAGCATTCTTTCATCCGACCTAAGTTTGAATTTAACCGAGGGATGAGAATTTTTCATTGTCAAAAAGCCTTTAATTAACTCAGTTATACATGGGTCTGGTCAGTTAACCGGCACCAACTTTAAAGTAAAGAAGTCAAGGAAGGTAAGGTAAACCATCGCGATTGACGAGAACCGATCAAGTAACCTACCAACTTTCTAGTAGATTGGATTTTACTTACTAATTATTTTAGACTTATCGACATCATCGATAATTGTAATTGTGCATCGAGCTTTCGTTCGAAATACCGCTATCAACTGATTGACTTTCAAAATTTTCTGATATCTAATAACGGTGAACAACTACAAACTGATTCGATCAAAATTGATCAACAATTTACTTTTTCGAAATTCTTAATTTGTTCAAGAATATTTAATATGTTCGAGAACATTAGTTCCCGGCAATAGTCGAATAACATCGTGTTTATTTTTTTCATAAATCACTTTTATTCATGATATACAAACGCGCATTACTCACAATTTCCACTATAGTTCTTTGCAATAACACAGCATTCGACTAAAATATATCTACTATACAATTTACGAATTTTCATTATTAGAACATCTCATATCGGAAATATCAAAACAGAACGTACAGCTTAGACCAAACTCATTGTAAGCTTCGCCGCTTACTGAGATTGAAAAGAATTTGTAAATGGATATACGTTAGAACCAAAATGATATTACACCAGTGAGAGCGGAAGTGCCACAGGGTAGTGTTCTAGATCCCACATTGTATTGATTGTACACTGCGGATTTTCCTTTGACCGCTGAAGTGGAAGTTGCTATACACGCGGATGATAATGTTATTTTAACATCACATCGTCATGATGAGATTATAGTATCAAACAGGTTACTGCGTGCGCTAAATATTGTCTAAAAGTGGTGTAACAAGTGGCGTATAAAAATAAATAAAGATAAAACTGTTCGTACGATCTTTACAAATAGATTTGTATCCTGCCCCTCGTTAATCTTTGGTAGTGAAACTCTCGCTCAAAGTGAGGTAGTCAAATATTTGGGCACGCATTTAGAGATTGGCTCGGAAACAACACTTAATAACCGAACGAAATGAACTTCGGTTAAAATGAGGGAATTGTATTAGTTAACTACTAGAAAGTCTAAACTTAGCCTCAATAATAAATTACTGATGTATAACATAGTGTTTACGGTATTCAGCTATCAAAACCTAGCAACATAGATATAATACAAAAATTGCAGTATCGAGCTCTAAGACAAATAACATCAGGCCGAAACGAATTTCATGAGGCATGGAACTTACGCTGGAAGCGTATTCCCACAACCAACAAACTGCGAAACGTCAAGTTAAACACAGCTCCATGGAGAACAATCATCCCATCGCGACGTGATGATGTTGTACTAACTCGGCTAAGAATTGAAATACTGTATTAACCCATAATTACATAATAGAAAAAAAATCAACCGATATGCTGCTACTGCGGACGGGAACTTCTACAGTCGAACACATGCTAACAAAGTATACACCATTTCAGAAACACCACCCTGATGGCAATATTTCAATTCACACGGCACTCTCTGATAATCCAGTGGAACCTGAAAAAACCATTCAGTTTTTAAAAATAACAAACATATATCCGTTCATTTAATTAAAATAGTTTCGGTCCTCTAACCTAAGTTGTGGTACACAGGCTTGGGTGTGTATATATATAGGTATATGGATATATACTAGGACGTGTATTTACATAAGACTTTTTCATAAAGATTATAGATGTTATTTTCATATAATGCAACAGCGCAACTAATTTTTAAAATGATGTACTTCGCTATTCGAGCATATGCGAAAAAATAAATTAAAGATCGTAATGTATTAGGACAGGCAAGTGTATATCACCGTTTATACTACTCATGTTCACGAGCATGTATAAGCGCATATGAGAATATGTGCTTTTGTAAATGTTTATACGCGGCCGAGCCTGTCTTCGTATACTTATAAATTTATTTCTGGTGTACATTATTACGCATTGATGAATGTATATAATTCTCTATATTTAGTGGCGTAGCCAGATTTGGTTGAAGAGGGTGGGTTAAACCAAACTAAATTATCACAGTAAACCCAAGCAATATAACCGAAAACTAAATCAACAGATGAACAGGGTTATATATAATATAAAAATTATTATTTGTAATATATTTTATTTACTTCGAAAACATTTAAATAAAATAAATGAAAATTAAAAAAAAAAAAATAGGTTTAACAAATGCAAAACTGCATTTAGAGTATATATTTTCTTATTATCAGATTGATTCAAATGAGAGGGCAGACCCCCAAAACCACCCACGGGCTACGTCACTATCTATATTGTACATACTTGTATACGGTTGTATCTTATATGTGTAAATAATCGTAAATACATCGGAAAATTTGCAATATTGCGTATTACATTCGAAAATTTGATTATTACGTAATGCAATCGATCGATATTTTTACTGCGATGAATTTTTTCAACTTGCAGGCGAACAATATCGAGCGTACGAATATTTTCACTTGAAATCGGATGATAAAGAATCGTTTCATCCGAACAGCGTATATCAAAAAATCGTGGAAAAACTATCGCGATACGATCTGATGTTAGGCGTTGTACCGGCCGAAAGTTTTCTCGCATTTAACACCGACGACATCCAATACGGCATCGAAGCTGATCGTAGATCGCGCATATTACAAAATTTCGTCGGAAATGTGTACAGGTAACGAAATATCAAAAATTGATTAAATAAAAAACATAAAAAAAAATATCGCAAAACCAAACCACGACCGACTCCGTCTAAAAACGAAATATCTTCAAAAACTATACCTACTACATCGTTGTTCTATAAAGTCGTTTCCACCTCGGAAAGATGTTCGTAGTGTAGTAATTATATAATAAGTATAAATCGATTACCAAAAAAAAAAAAAGTTTCACACAAAAAGTAACGATATAACAAATACTGAGAACAAAGAATGGTAATACGGATAAATTTATAATAACACGAATGCCGAATATAATAACTGATGATATAATAAACGAAAAAAATACAAACCAAACAAAATATAACATAATTTAATCACTAAAAGTTTTTAATTGCAAAGCTTTTCGTCAGTTACGTCATTATCAAGCATACATAATAAATATTACATTTATTTATTGCGTATGCTTGAAAATGACGTAACTGTCGAAAAGCTTTGCAATAAAAAACTTTTAGTGATTAAACTGTGTTATGATTTTGTTTGGTTTATAATTTATAAAATCATTACTCGCCAATATATTCAAATACAGTTATATTAAAATACAAAACTCAAAGAACGCTTACGAGACAATAGAAATTCGAATAAAATATTAAAAAAGGAGTTCGAATGGAAAATGGCGAGAATAAGAGATAGACAACTTACATATTGTGGGAGGGCTACTGCAGGAAATAAAAAAAAATGACGGGGTAAATGTCGGGGAAAAAATGAGTGAGGCGAATAAATCTGGTTTTTTTTTTCTTTAGAATGAGTGAAATAATATTCGATAAGTAACTTGTTAAAATACGTGTATATAGTTGTGTATGGAAATAAATGCGGAAAAAACTAAAGTTAAATAAATATGCGGAGATGACTGAAGAAATAAAAAATAAAACAATCGAAACAGTGGCCGCATTTATATACGTGGGCCATAATATAGTGGCTAATAACGATATGAAAAATGAAGTAAAACGGCGGAATTGACTTGGCCACTTTTGGTAGAAGATATTATAAGAAAATATGAGTTTATAAAAAGTAAGGTGTTTAATCAACGCGTTCTGCCAGTAATGGTATACGCCACGGAAACATGGAGCATAACTAAAGGCACCTTAGAACGAATAAAAGAGCGATTGAGCGGAAAATGTTGTGAATAACTTTACAAGACAAGGCAAAAATATCTGAAATAAGGAGCACTAAAGTAAAAGACGCTGCTCAATCTTAAAAAGCAAATGGAGATGGGCAAGACACGTAGCTAGATCAGGCAATAACAGATGGACGGCCAGATCAACTAAATGGGATCCAATGGATAAAAGAGAGAGGGTTCGAATATATGGAAAGAAAAGAAAGAGGACTACATCCTGCAGAGGATTAAAAGGCTCATAAAGAAGAAGAAGAAAAATATGTATATATGTACGTATACATGTGTGTGTGTGTGTGTGTATAATTACTTTGATACGATGTGGAAAAAATATGATTATACATATGTAAATTTTAATCTAAATATATGTAGACGAATTTATAGTGCGCATCATTACATGTGTGCTCTGTGTGTGTGTGTGTGTGCGGTAATAATGTTACGTACATAAAAATTATTTACACGTATGTGCATTAATATGACTGGGTAATTGTTATACGAAAATTATTCAAATATCTTTCTTCTTCGTCGTTGTCTGTTTCCAGACGTCGTGACCATCATAAGAATTTTTTAACTATTTTTCGCCATTCATTCCGATTCTGGGCCGTTTCCGTCAGTTGATGTGTCGATGATATCCCCGCTGTACGTAGAATGTAGTCGATGTACCGAGGTAGTCGTCTTTTATTACTTTTTCCTTCTACTAATCCCTGTATGACCGTCTTTTCCAATCCATTTCGGCGTATAACATGACCGAGAAATCAGAGACCTCTTCTTTTTATCTTCTGTACCAGTCTATCCTTTTCCTCTATTTCCAGATCTGCCAAAATTGATGTGTTAGATCGATGTGCGCAGTACACGGTATTCTGAGCATTCTTCTATAACAGATCATTTCGAATGCTTCTAACTTACGACATAAAGTTTTGTTTAGCGTCCATGATTCAGATCAGTAGCTCACTATCGAAAATATTAGCGTTTCAATTAGTCTCTTCTTAGTTATAAAATGGTCTTTCCATATTTTATTTAATTTTCCTATAGGGCACTTTTAGCTATTCCGATTCGTCTTTTGATTTCACTTTTATCATTTCCATTACTCGTGATATATGCTCCGAGATATGTGGTTGAAATCTGTTTCTCGATGTCTGGTATAGACGTAAATGTTTCAGGCAGTTTCCCAGTCCTATCAATGGTGATTATGGTGCATTTCGAACGATTTAATATTAGATTTGCTTTTCGACTGAAGTGTTCTACTCGTTTTAAAAGTGTTGCTACTTCCAATTCATTCACTCCTAATAGTACTGTATCATCTGCATATCTTACATTGCAGATTTTTCTTCGACCAATCGTTATTCCTCCATTCCACCATTCACTATATATAAATATATATATATTATAAAGTATGGGCGACAGTATACAACCCTGTCTCACCCCTTTTTTGTTTGAAAACTTTCAGATAGGTGTCTATCTATTTTTATATGCGCAGTATTATCATCATATAATTTTTTTATTATCATTATGAGGTGTTCAGATACTCCGAATTCCGTTAAAATTTTCCACAATGTGTTCCACTCAACCATGTCAAATGCTTTTGTATAGTCCAGGAAGCATAATATTGCTGGCGTATTGAATTCGTAGTATTTTTCAATTATTTGCTGTATAATGATAAGCTGTTCTCGCGTGCCTTTTCCGGGCATAAAACCTGACTGTTCTACTGAGATTTGTGGCAGTATAAAAGGTTTTAATCGTTCTTGTATTATGTACAGCATTATTTTACTGATATTATTGATAAGAGCAATAAGTCTATGATTTTGGCAACTGTGTCTATCTCCCTTCTTGTAAATTGGTACATATACTGATTTAGTCCAGTCGTTTGGCCATTCTCTATTGATCCATATCTTTTTGCAAATTGCATGTATTATATTAATAAACTTACCTTTGATTGGTTTGATCATCTCTGCCACTATACCGTCTAATATATGATTTAAAAAAAAACAAAAAAAGTCATATTCTCGTAGTATTTCGATCAATTCTTACAGTTCAACGGATAATTAATTTTTAAATCATTAATTTTTTCCAACCAATCAAAATGATAGCGTCGGAAAGCTTATTTCATTCGATACCGAACTACCTAGCTGCTATACTTTAATAAGGACGACTCCAAACTCGATGACTAATTCGAAAATCCCGGAAAGCGAAAATCGCTGTGCCCATCGAAACCCATGAACTAAATAAAAATTTTAACCGACTTTATTTGTATTTTATTGTATTTTTTTAAATACAGCTCTTGAAAAGGATAGCCGCTTTATTTCTGAAACTAAATAAGCAATATTTATAAATAGCGCAACATGCGCAGAGGAATAGCCCAATGACTAAACTCTGCTAATTATGTTAATCAGTAACGACCAATTGATGAGGTTTGATACGTTTCAGCCTTCTGAGATCCAGATCAGTAGACAAAAGTGCCGATGCCTCCGAATTTGAATGGAAAAAAGCCGTTTCTGATGCTGTCGAGCATAATCGGATATTACTTCGTTGACCCATTTGATCTGTATATCTGCATGTAGTGCGTCGTTAATAGTCTCGTAAATCATCCTTACCTTCTGTACGTATCGAAATTCTGGTCGTTAAACATAAATGATATTAAACGAGTAGGAGATACCTGTAAACGATATCAAATGAAATTTTCCCGAAAATACGGCTACAGAATTAAGATTTTTATATTATATATATATATATATATAAATTATGTACCCATTTCAAGTAGCCCGTTTTATAGTCATCGAGCAATTTTGATAGAAATGAAAAACGGCATGTGCGGGATCAATAGTGTTCATCGATCGAATTTTAATTAATTTTTGTTAGACACAGTCAACGATCATCCTGTTACGTCAGACTGTCTTCTTATTTCCCTGCTATTTTCTAACAGATTTATCGCTAGTGTGTTATCGTGGCTCATCAGACTGCTTACATACACCTTCGTACTTGATTTACGAATTCATCTATGATGTAAGTAATTTTAAAGTTTCAGTGTACATTGATTAAATACCGAAGTAAAGTCTTATCGTCATAGTTTGGAACATTCGTATTTAATTTACACGAACATCTTTATCGCAGTCCCACAAAATGAGATTGTACAACCATGCGGGCTTTATGAAAGCTTTATAAATTAATAATTTATTTTCCACGATTAAGTCCGAATAATTTTCGAGCACAACTTCTACAGCTTCGTGTATAATTGTTTACGTTTTATATTAACAACCTTTAGCTCGAGTTAATTTTTACGAATAACGAAATATTTTATCTCGTCATCCGGTTGCGTAATCGTTTCTTCACTAATTTTAACAGGAGGATAGACTACATTATTCAACGTAATCGTGACCTGAGCGCATTTAGTATAGTGTTCACACTAACGAGCCAACGTTTTCGATAAAATAGTCGAAACTATTTGGAGTTTCATTAACACATTAGTATGGCCTTCATCTACCGCTACAAGTGCTGTGTCGTCAGCAAACATACGAAAAATCTGCAGCGAACAATCTGTAAAGTACCGGACCAAATACACTACCTTATGGCGCATCAGCAGATATGGAATAAATATCAGAGTATACATCGTGAAATTTTAAATAATCAACGACCGCGGATACGCCTATAAAATTTAGCATCTAACGAACTTTGCATCGCTACAACAAAATATTTCATATGCCGAGGACAGAAATAGACAGAATACACAGAATAGAAATTTTCCGTAATATCACGCTTACGATAGAGAAAAAAAAGCCTGGCTTAGTTGGATTATAAATAATTTATTGTTCTATTTTAAAACTTATACATGTACAGGGTGACCCAGAGAAGACGGACGGTTTTGTTTTTTGAATAGCGCTGTTAGTAACACTGCTACAACGCAAACCGGGTACTCCACATTTAGTATACACACCACACGAGAGATTTCAATTATCATCCTATAACGGGAAGGAACGCGTGTTTTGTGTGAACGTTATTTTCGCCATGAATCGATCACAACAATGTAAAAAGAGTTTCGAAAAGAATTCAAAGTTACGCGATTTTTGTTTTGTTGGGATACCTTAAAAGTTTACGAAACACGTCCACGAGATTCCGGACTGAAAACTGAGATTTCTGAATAAATTTCAAAAATTCAGCGACCTATGCTCGAAAAAGTGTTCGAAAATTTCGTAAAAAAAAACTGAATGAATGTATCGTTATAAATGGCGGTCATCTTAATTGTGTTCTACAAATGAAAAGATAATCTCTCGTTTTCCTATTTTTAAATGAAATTTTATTCGAAACTTTTGGTCGAGTAGTTTTTAAGTTATGCAAAAAACAATAAAACCGTCCGTCTTCTCTGGGTCACCCTATATTTATTTCGCTAAAAATCCAGTCGCGAATATATAACTGACAATTTTCACTACGACAAATATGCAATTTCGATTCCTAATCTTTTTTCTCACCTCATTGACGCGTATAATTCGAAATTTTAATAAGTCAATTTCGTTTACAACGTAGGTATCACATGACGGAAATTTTATCTACTATTATCAACGAATATACAGACTGGGATCGTCCGGTTCAGCATCCGGTCACGATAAGAGACGGAACGTTAGAAGCTCTGTCGGACGCTCAATACGCAGCTCCTATATTACAAGTCGCCGATATGCACAGCTCAGTCAGAAGAAATTCCTATTTGTACGTGTTCGATTATCAGACCAAGTTCGGGGATTATCAGCAGGTAATTTATTTATTTATTTAAATATCGTATCAATCGTGAGACACTAAAAAACGAACAGTATTAAGCCAGGATTTGTCTGCTAGGCGATGTAAAGGACCTGATGAATGTTAAACTTTAATCCACCAGACTTATCTTGTCCGCATTCTAAAAGGTTGGTCTCCGAAAGTTTCTACTTGTACATCTGCGATTTACAGCGTTCTCGATTACTTCGAATTCAAAATTACACCATGCGCGTGTATCAAGGTAAAATCGCGGTACTTTGACTATTGGATCTAAGAAATTGTAACCAATTCTATATGTCTTGCCAGTGCAATCTGTTATACAGATTCATAAAAGACAAATTATAGTTTAAATAGTATCCCATTTAACTAGTTCGAAACTGACACCAAATGGCAAATGCAGGATCATGAGATATATATCGTATTCGAAATCTCAGAAAGATCACGCTCGAAAATAGTGTAGAGTATATTTTCTTGATCAACCTTTTAACATTAGTGGAACAAATAAGTAAAGTTGATTTAAGTTAAAAGTTAGTTATACGAGATTGCAAACATCTGATGGTATTAGCTAGCGAATTCTAAAAGAGATAGTAATTAAGATTTTAATAGGAAGGCGATTTGAACCTTATTACCGACTGCTAATTTATATTATGAACAGCTTTTATTACAATTAAATCACATTCTTACCTATTACCGGTTGTTGTTGAAGATTTTAATATCAAACTTTCTTCTATGTAGTCTGCTGTTTACCAAATCTTATACTCTCTAAGAACCTAAAAAATGATAAACTACCTTCATAAATAATAAGCACTTCGATCTCACTTTTTTAACAGAAACATTCTATTTGAGCTTAAAATGAATTACGAATTAACGCTGCTTAAGTTTTATTTCAAATTGAGCTCGAATGGATTTTTTTCTAAATTAAACAATAATTATGTCGATATCTTTGTTGACAACGTTCAGAAATGCTATTCGGCTCTGGATAAACGTTCAATTCCTCCTACATCGCCAGTATTGTTTGCAAGAAACAAATTTCGGTACCGGCTCCTTTATTTCACTACGAGGCAGAAACATTAAAACACATCAAAGGTAAACTTAATCTTATCAGAGAGAAAAAAAAATCAAAGTATGAAGATAGTTTAAAATTATTCTAACCAAACTTATTGTCATTCGTAAAATGGAGATTTCCAATATCAAGTTTAAACATTGGCAAACATTTGTCAGTATACGGATTGTATGAAATAAAACAAAAAAAAAAAAATATTGAAGTTATTCTCCTGTAAGTGTGCTTTCGCAAATCTTTATTACACTCCTTCAATATGCACACTTTTTTAATCAACAACGTCCGATTCTGTCAATTTCAATTAGTGTAGAATTTTTTACCCTGAAATGTACAGCTTATCTCTTTCTATTTTTAACCTTGTCTAAAACATCTATCAAATTAGGTAATCAAAATGAATTTAATTATTAAAACATCGTTCAATTTTTAAAAATAATAACTGTTTTACAATAATCATTCATTTAAACCAAGATGATACGTTTCCCGAAAATACCGAAATTCCGAAGTATGAAGTTGACGAACATGCCGTACTCATTCGCCCTAATCCTCTCGTACGATCCAAGCAGGTGTTAAATATTTACAATAATCACTACTGAACACAAAAGCGAAACTCGTTAACTTTCAGAATATTAAATACGATATCTTAAATTCTTCGTCCAACTGTAACGACTGTAATATGTTCTAGGAGGTTAATGCACTTTATCCAAAAATATTTAATCAAACATAATCTACCTATTTTTTGTATACTTTGCTTCCTTCCGAAAAATTACCTTTTTCCTCACCTTGTCACCACGCCTTCGAACATTAATCAGCCTCATATTCAAACCGATACAATATCCTCACAAAAACTATAGTCGTTCGTATATAACCCTTCAATTTTCTTTTACCGTTCCATACTTGCGAAACATAAAATCTGTATACTACAACAGCCTCGAGAATTTCACGTGATATATTAAACGAAAACAACAAAAAAAAATATATAAATCGAAAATTTTAATAAAAAACTAAAAACAAACAGAAAAATCTCAAGACGTTATCTCCAATAATTTCGTACTTAACTATCACCGGAAGAAAGCGTTATTTTAAAATAAAAATTCGTTCGAAAATAATTGGATCCTAACTCTCTTTAAAAAACTTTTCTTTCTTCTTTTAATAAAACAACAAAATGATTAAATAAATACCCTCGAAATTGAAAATTACAAATAACTAATACATAAATTGTTTTTACACTCCGCCTAAAAAAAAATATCTTCTCAACGGGAATATGCAAACCACCGAAAATAAACACCCCCTCCCCCCAAAAAAAAGATCAATGTACAAAAACTTTTGTATCGAATTAATCCCCAATTAAATGAAGATCTGATACCGTAAAAATAATGCTTACGTCGCTGAAAGTAGCTGTTCCCATAGAACTATCATCGTCATTACTTTTTAAGAATTTTCTTCGAAAATTAATAACTGTTTCCAAGAAAAAATATCATCGAATTTTCCTAAATATTACAAATGCGTGTATATAAGAATAAAGCACTAGTCTGTCTTGTAAATTAAAAACAAAACTACCCTATTAATATCATACGCTATTTAAATACAAATCGATCCTATTAAACGAATACTAACGGTACACATACATCAACGGAATGTGTCCCTCCCATGAGGCATTGTACCCATTATCAATATTATACCAGATCTTTTTATTTCTCTTCAACTTATACCTTTTTTTCAACTTCGGACGTTAAATTACGTTAGAATCTATAATAAACTTTCGAAATGATTCGACGATTAATTTAATTGTGCGTGAAAATTCATTTTCTGTCTAGTTTCTGTTCGATATTATTTCTTAGTGAAAAACATCTACACCGTTTAGTAGCAATTAAAATACAAACTTTGATAGTTGATATTCACATGTTCACGTTTTTTTTTGTTTTTAAATATAAACCACGTCAATTTTAAATTTGCTGCACCGCCTTCAATTGCCAATATTCTCTTTACATATCACATTTGCGATGAATTGCTTCCTATATACACACAGAATCGAAGAATCATGTAGGAGTAGCTTTTATAATTACTTAGTTCATGGCTGTTTTTCAATATTTACGTTACTGTTAAATCCGATATCTCAAAAGGTCATAATTTTTTCAGATTTTCAAAGTTGTCTCTCGGCCTTAAAGTCCTCACATTATAATCCTCATTCCTCTCCCGTAATACTTAAAATTCGTAATTGCACTTTTACAAGATGCCGGTATCTCTGTTAAGTTTGCATGAATTCCCGGTCACGCTGGCATTAAAGGGAATGCTTATTATTATGCGACAACATACCTTATTTCATTCATTGCTTACACACCCTGCATTGATCTCTTGTCTATTATTAAGACAGCGCATAAAGAATACAAGCTACTTAGAATAATCCCTATAATGTTACACAATATAAACTACTTCAGTCTGATCTTCCTTGTTTGTTATAATATCGAAATACAAGTGGTTTTTAACTTCATGTAGACTACGATTTGAAAAAAATCGTCTACCGGCTACACTTTTTCAAATGCATCTCGTTGTTTTTCTGTTCACATCCTTCAGATATCCACTGTATCGCGAACGCAAATCACATTTTCCTCGAATGTTCACACTACCTCTCCTCTCGTTGCACCTTCTATAATCACCTCATATACACGTTCCTTTTCCTGTCAATATACATTTCTAACATGCACATACATTTTTGCTTATATAGGTTTATATTGTGACATATAGTTAAAATTGAGATAATTTCATTTTTGTCAAAATTATATTATAAACTTTAATGGGCAAACCGGTGTGAACGCCAAAAAAAAAATCAATATAAGCTGCTTCGGCTGCAATAAACAGGCTTGATAGATGAATATCTTTAGTAACAAGTCTTATTATCAAACAAGACTTATAATATATAAGTCTATTGTTTTACCGACACTCCTTTATGGCTTAGAAATATGGGCCCCGTACAAGAAGAACAGATTTGTCGGAAGCTTTTCATCAGATAGCACTGCGTAGGTTATTGCGTGTTCGTTAACAGGGACGAGTGACGAATCGTGAAATATTAGTGCGAACTAACTGTAAGTCTATATGCTGCTTTATAATAACAGTTTGAGATGGACCGGACATGTAATCGGGATGAACGATGATAGACTTCCGAAGAATTTTCTTTACGGTCAAGTTCTTACGTCGCATTGGGCGTCCTTGTTGACGATACGAAGACTATTTGTGTCACATACTGAAGGAATGCGAAATTAATCTCAAGAAATGCGAGAAGCTTGCAGTGGATCGCAAAATCCGGAGGCAATAGGAAATAGCCTGCCAGAAAGTGGATTAAAACGCTCGAGCTGAGGAAGAAAGGAAAATGAATCGATGTAAAGACTTACACGAAACGACTGGAGTAGATTACATTAATACTGGCGCCTTTACATATGACGCATGCGAAAAGTAATCTGAGCGAGAATCAGTTTAATTAGCCATCTTAGGACCCATAAATAATAGATGGTACTTCATACTCGGATGAGTGGATAAATGATGGTGATATTATATATATATATATATATATATATATATATATATATATATATCATATATAATTAAAATATATTATATAGTTATTTAAGGCGCCAAACGTTTAATTATATCGATAGTAAAATTACACGACTTGTTTTTAACAGATTCGCGTTAGTTGAAAGTTTATTAAATGTAAGAAAAGATCCTTCTAATACGCATTAAAATTTACCACCATTACTATCATCACCCCACCATCACCGCGTCGCGACTAAGAAATAGGGATAAACCGTGCAAAAGGTAAAAATCTATTTAAAAGCTTTAGCCTGTATACACACAGAACGGCGAAAACTTCATCCGTTTTAAGTAATCGCCGCTTCGTCTGTTTCCGGTATTTATCCCGTCCTTTGTAATTGAGTTTGTCTCTCTGTTTTTCGCGTACACAAACAAACTACTACATATGTATATGTACGTACAAACTAGACTGGTTATGCTCTAATTTTTATATCATCACCATCATACAACGTTCGAGCTTTAAATCGGAACAAATTATACTCCCGCGTACCCTTCATAATTTTTTTAGCCAGATCTGATAAACAGCTTAAGAGGAAAAGTTGCGTAAAACGCCCGAAGAGGTTTAAGGTTAAAAGGAATTTTCCTTCTTCTAAGATGAAATATTTATGCCAGCTTACTCTGTCCCAACTAAATTACGAATATAATTATCAGGACCTCCTAAAACTGTTTTATATATATATATACATATATATATATATATATATATATATATATATATATATATATATACATATATATATATATATCCACTTTCCTTTGACAATTGTAAATCTATCTCCATATCTGATCACGAAAATAAGTATCACATCGAACCTATTAATACGATCTAAACTCGTTATAAACGTCCCATGTTGTTCGTTTAATGAAAATTTTACAAGCACAACGTTACTTTCAACATTATCTAGCTCTTTATCGGGAAAAAGTAATTTGTCACCGACACCAGCTTTACCTCATTAATAGGAAATTTATGTTTTAATATTTAAAAGGAAAACTACCACTGTAAATCTAAGCGGATTTCGAGAAATTTTCCGTTCGTATGTATTCGTTATTCTTCGTAAGAAAATTTTACCATTCGTATACACAATACGTATATACAAACACATACATATATATATATATACGCTAAATTTAACGATGTAATTCAATAAGAAACAGTGGTAGAATATGTTCGTATTGCATATTAAACAATTAAAGCTCGGGGAAAACATGGTGATCAATACGTTTTCTGAATTCATAATTTCGCCGCATTCTAATCTAAAGCGCGATCTAACGTTAAATTTGCGAAACAATTGCGTACATGTTTGTCTTTAACTGTATTTTTGATTTTCCTTCAATTCTTAATTTCATTCAAATTCACGTTTCATTTTTGTTCTTTTAAAGATTAATCAAATTTTCATTAAAAATTTACAATTTCCCTCCGGTTAAAAATAGCTTACGTATACTCAAGTATGTACAAATATTATAGGAAAATATAACCTGTATGAAAAAATAATATGGTCGCACTATGATCAGTGGTAATCTCGTGACACACATACGCCAAGTGGACAAATATATGAGCAAATAAGTAGAAGCAGACCATCAAAGCGATGAACAATTCGACTAACTAGAGTCCAAGTCTAGTAAAATCAGAGAGTATAACACGAACGAAAGATAATTGAAGACGAAATTTAAAAAGTCGACCAAGTTGACTTCATTTTTCAAAATCATGGTATCGCGTTGTGATCGTATTTTATGCGTTCTTCTCGTGATATTTAGTTGTAATACGAAAGTTAATAGCGAAGTATTTTTCAAGTCAGACGCTTGAGATTTTACGTCTACCAACCGACAGTCAATTAGTATTCCTTTTATTTTTAGTGAGATAGTTCCATTTCTCTCCGTTTCACGTACAATAAGAATTATATAGTTATATAAAAATTTTATTTCAACGCGGTCGATGGTTTGAACATAAGCATCGACTGTCTTACAACGAACTTAGAGCTAAACGCAATAAGAAATAATGGCGTGGATACCGAGATTAATCCGTTTTAATTCAAGTTAGATATAGAAAATGTTAAACAGACGTGTAAAGATTTCTTAAATAAAGTTAGTTCTCATTTAAAACACTAAAAAAATAACGAAAATTAAAGATAAAAGACAAGAGAAGATTAGTTATAGATATCCTAAACATAACCTGAATGGAAAATGATCGCAAAAAGATTCACGACTTTACAAAACTTTTTTCAAATACTGCGTATCTAGCTTTTAAAAAATGTTCGAATACCGCAAAATGAGCATAAAAATATCTTAACACAAGTTGTCAATGAAATAAAAACCGAAATACAAAAAACTGAGCCACAAAAAAATTACCTGGCAACAACAAGGCTAATACACAAAAACCTAAATACAAAAATAAGCTGAAGAAATTAAAATTTTAAAATAAAACAACGCAATTATATCGGTTCATCATTAAAGGTTTATTCTAAGAAACATATTGTCTTTTACCTGTTTCTAGCAATCCTACACACAGCAAGACGACCCGAATAGTTTACTAATCTTTCCGCGTGTCTCCGAGAATAAGCTCTAATAACATCTGCTACTAAGTCCTTGTGAAGAGTTTGATTTTTCACGTCCATAGAGTACCTTCGTTATAAGCCTACGGATCTTATTCTGCTGAGTTTGTATCAACGTCACATGAAATAACAAAATAGACATCGTAAGAGAAAATTGCGCCCTTTTTTTTTTTTTTAAAGAAAAAAAACGACTAATTTCGAAAAACGTTAAAATCTCAGGAAAGTCCGATATAGAACCAATGTCAAAATCCAATCACATCCAATCGTAACAAAGTACATGCGCAACAAACTGTCCATCGTTACTGCATACCATTAGAGTATGCGGTCCGACTGGATTTTGTCATTGATTCTAAATCGGACTTGATTCCCGAGATCTTAACGTTGTTTGAAATTAGTCGTTGCGGGCTTCAGAGAGAATTTTTAATCGAGATGCTTCATTGGTACATTTAACGTTTTTAAACTTCTGGACCCTAGCAATGATATACGCAGGTTAAAGTGTCTTAAGTCGTTTAGTTATAGCTAATGTTGTTTATATTGGTCACTAGATAAAACAACTTCTCACAAGTTTCCTTTTTAAATTATACAATTTATTATTATCAATTATTTAACAGTTAAACTTGTGCTACTGTTCATTTTGAAATAACGAGCCTACTCAAAATATATCAGAATAAGTTTTCATCGCCAAAATAAGCTGACTAAAATTACAACCAGAAATAAAATATAATACAACCAGTATTAGGCTAGTGGCTAGGAGACTTCTATACGGAAGGTACCGAGTTCGAATACGATCGGCGACGCAAAAATTGTCATCGAAAAACAAAAATATAAATAATTCTAATATTATCGCGTGGAATGGCAAACCACCGTGCATAAATATGCGCGCTAGTAACAATGTATTGCACCACAAAAAACACGCGGGGCTGCATTGTGTAGTGACAACAAATCGATTATAATCACTTCTCCTCCCGGGTCTATATAACTATCTACACTAACGCCATATTATTTATGATCGCCTTGCACGCTACTTACACTGTACAACAAAATATGTATAGGTAAGTAGTCTCCTAATAATAATAATAATAATAATAATACAACCACTAGAGAATGCGTAGACTTGAACAACGAGATATGTAATTGAACGGAATAATACTTAAAACATTCTTCGGCGTTAGTGGATTATCAATATTACACCGGTGGTTAGTCGGGGCTGAAACGCAACGATCAATTAGGAAAGTAAAGCAGAAAGAATTATCAGTACGAATAGATCGAGAACAGATTAAAATCGAGTACCGCTGGTATATAGAACAGTCGGTAATTTCATCCCAAAATGAAATATTGAATTTCAAAAAAAGTTTTTTTGATGCGCTGTAAAACGCAGCTGTATGATTTAGTCGCACCGTGACAATCGCAATCGGCGAGTAAAGCAAAAAACCGAACGAGCAGTTAAGCCCGTTTCAAATTTCTGTTGAACGATCGTGTCTGACTGAGTGCAATCGATTAAAATTCTTTCTATTACTCGTTCGGTTTTTGCTTTACTCGCCGATTGCGATTGTCACGGTGCGACTAAATCATAAGAATATTCCAACCCCGCATGACATGCAGTCAAATGTGATATTTAATATAGCACAGTTGCCTGAACAACCAATTAAATTTTTCACACCGCTCGAAGTAGCAGATGAGATCGACAATAACATCAATCCTAAAAAATCGCCAAGAATTGATGAGATTTCACCAGGACTATTAAAAGAACTGTCAAAAAGGTATTGTACTTCTCACATATATATTCAATGCTTGTATACGGCTGGAACATGAATGTTTTAAAATAGCTAAAATCATTATGATAAAAAAGCCAGGTAAACCGGCGGCGGAAAAAGTCAAATCATATCGACCGATCTCACTGTTGCCGGCTGTTTCTATTTGAAAAGCTACTCCACAAACGTATTAAACCTCTTACGAAACTACCTGACCATCAGTTTGGCTTTCGAAGAAAGCATTCAACGGTTGATCAAATACGTCGCGTAACGGCAATAATAGAAAAAGCCTTCGAAGAAAAGAACTACCGCTCAACTGTGTTCCTCGACATTGAGCGGGCGTTTGATCGCGTGTGGCACGAAGGACTTATCTTCAAACTTAGTTACAGTTTACCAACGAATTGGTGTCACATGGTACAGTCGTACTTATCCGATCGTTGGTTTTGCATATCGCATGAAGAGGCTACATCAGGATTTCATCCTATATTAGCAAGTGTTCCGCAGGGCAATGTCCTAAGGCCTATTCTGTACTTGTTATATACAGCAGACGATATTACAGGTAACAACAATTGAAATGTTCGCTGACGATACAGCAATACTATCGATCAATCATTCTCAGGCTGTGTCGAATAACAACCTGCAACATGCTCTGGATCGTATAACCGAATGGACGAACGATTGGAAAATTCAACTAAATGAACAGAAATCCGTACACGTCACTATTTACGCAATCGCGATCTTCGTTACATGGTTCATATAAACAATCAACAAGTTCCAGTTGCAAATTCTGCGAAATGCTTAATGCATCTGGACATAAAATTGAGAACCCATATTAATCATAAAAAATAAGAGAAAAAATACGCCACAAATACTGGCTCGTTGGACGGCACTCCAAAATGAAACTGGAGAATAAATTGTTAATATATAACACCATCATAAGTCCTATATGAAAATATGGGATACAAATATGGGCATGTACTTAAAGCATCGAATCGTAAAATAATCCAGACAGCTCAGAATAAGTTTCTTCGACTAGTTACCAATGCTCGCTGGTTCCAACGAAATGATGCATCCATGCAGATTTACAGATCAAACGGGTCAACGAAATAATACAGGATTATGCTGACCAACACCACAGAAGACTTCATCATCATCCGGATCCGCATTGGCACTTAGATCGTGACTTAAGAAGGCTTAAACGTTTCAAACCTACTGACTTGGTTGTTACTAAGTAATATACGTAACAGAGCTTAACCATTGGGTTAAATCTCTGCACATGTTGAACAATCATTATTGCTGCTTATTTAAAGTAAAGTTTAAGATTGCAGAAAGGAAGTAGCTGTCCTTTCTTGAAGCTACATTTAAAAAAAAAAAAAAAATATTGAAAATGAACTCGAAATGCCGAATACGATAAAATCTATAAAACTAAAATATTTGAGAAATTGAAAAAAAAATACGAATCACTATAGAGAACATTTCAATGTAATAATGGAAATAAGAGGTTCAATAGTCTAAGAAGTGAATAGAATTAATCACGATCGTCGTGGGTAAATATTAGGAAAATTTACGGAATAAAATCGATACATTCCGGATCTTCCACGACAAACCTACAAATATGTGCTTCGACGTATTTACAGCATCAGAAAAAAAAAACCACATTGTACATATATATATATATATGTCTGCGTTATTGTGTTACATATCTCGTTCGTTTCTGAAAATTCAAGTTCTACTAAAAGCTCCTAGAGTATTATAGACGTTAAGACGTTCATCGTGTCAGATGTAAAGATTCTCTTAGTCATTACGCAGTCGACCGCAAGTGATTAAAGTCGTTCTTTAACTCATTTAATCGGGGACTGTCTTATTGTACTGGTGTTACCGAAAATAACGGGCGCTTCGATAACTACCAGTATAACATGCCATTCCAGACGAACACTTCCTATCTATTTCTCGTTGTTATTATTATTATTATAATTCCTACAAACTGTTGACCTTCTTTCGGCAAACCTTAGGGGTTACTCTGCGGTTTTCTTCGCTTTTAACTAACCGGATCTAAGCGAAACATTCCGCCAACGGTAATATTCTCAAAACTCGACTACTGGTCCGTCGTTTGCAACTTACTTCAATTAATACAAAAACAACCCTCCATCAGCGAAAATATACATCGTTATAATAAGACCTTTCCATTCGAGCATCTTTCTTACGTATTCCAACCATTGCGTTATATTACTCCGGACGATTTCTCTTTTCGTTTACTAATTCTTTATAACAAATTTCTCGCCATTTCTAAAATAATCCTACTGGTTACTTTCGTATAACGTATCCGTTCAACATTCGCAACAATCGTACTTTTAACTATTCGGTAAGTTAACGAAGAATTTTAAAAATTACAAGAAAAAATATTAAAAGGCAATACAAATTACTCGAAAAACGAACAACGAGCACTCCAAATGTATGACGTATAAATTAAACAATGTATTATTTCTTTTTTTTTAGTATACATCGTAAAAATAACTTTAAATATACCCTAAAATGAAGCTGGAGAATAAATTGTTAATATATAACACCATCATAAGTCCTATATCGAAGTATGGGATATAAATATGGGGATGTATACTAAAGTATCGAATCGTAAAATAATCCAGACAGCTCGGAATAAGTTTCTTCGACTGATTACCAATGCTCGCTGGTTCCAACGAAATGATGTACTCCATGCAGATTTACAGATCAAACGGGTCAACGAAGTAATACAGGATTATGCTGACCAACACCACGGAAGACTTCATCATCATCCGGATCCGCATTGGCACTTAGATCGTGACTTAAGAAGGCTTAAACGTTTCAAACCTACTGACTTGGTCGTTACTAAGTAATATACGTAACAGAGCTTAACCATTGGGTTAAATCTCTGCACATGTTGAACAATCATGATTGCTGCTTATTTAAACTAAAGTTTAAGTTTGCAGAAAGTAGATGTTCTTCGTTGGAGCTACATTTAAAAAAAAAAAAAAAAAAATATTGAAAAAGAAAATAAGTAATTGTTAAAATTCTTAAATTTTTTCAATATTATTTGGATTTTTAATAATGTTTCCATTAATCCGGAAATATTTTCTGGAAAAAATTCACATTATAACGTATATATATATATCGGCAATACAAATATGTACATTTTTTCTTCGAAAAATTCATTATTCATACACGATACTATGGGTCAGAAAGACGGAATCTACATAAACGATTAAACAGCCTACTTCGGAAGCATTTAAAATGGAAACGATAACAAATAAAGAAGTCTCGAATAGAGTTAAAGAAGGAAGACATTTTTTCTTCTTCTTGTTACGACATCTCCAGTCGGAGGTCGGTGATCATCATAGGTACTAAATGGACGCTTCTTGGAGATATTCTATACATCTTCTCATATCTGATTACTACGAAAATTTTCGCCTATCACGTTTTTTGTGACCAATAATTTCACCATACTGTATAGGGCGACCCAAAGAAGACGGGCAGCTTTTTTTTTTTTAAATAGCGCAGTTGGTAACATTACCCTACTCCACGTTCAGTGTACACACGAGAGATTCGTTTTTGCCTAGTTTCAGTTATCATGGCATTCTGTAACGAGAAGAAGCGCATGTTTTGTGTGGAACGTTATTTTCGACGTGAATTGATCAGGACAGTGCAAAGAGAGTATCGAGAGAAATTCAAAGTTACGCAATTTTTTTTGGCGGGGATACCTTAAGAGTACGAAAAAGGAAAACTCGGATTTCTCAAATAATTCAGCGACCTATGCTCGAAAAAGTCTTCGAAAATGTCGTAAAGACTGAATGATTGTGTTCCACAAACGATTGTAAGCTAATCCGTAGTTTTTCTAATTTTAAATAAAATCTCATTCAAAAATGTGGGTCGAGTAATTTTTGAGTTATTCAAAAGATGACAAAACCGTCCGCCGTCCCAGGATACAAGATAGAACAGATGATATTTTTCTGGGTGTCTACGCGTGTGTCCGTAGTATTTTAACTTTTGTGGTTCGGATCAGACATTTTATTCGACACTCCTCTATTAGTTACATGAATTAAGAATACTAAAATAAAGAAGATATTGGATTGGATGTAGTCACCGGACGTCAGGAATTAATAGAAGGATCAATCGAAAAAATAAAAGACTAAGGATGGAGTCTCGGTAGCGATCCTGATCACAAATTTATTAAAAATCGATTTAAAAATCCGATGATTTACTAGACGAAATACGACCGAACAGGTTAAACGGCGTTATTACGTAGGCTTATAGTTTCATCGAAATGCACCCACCGATGCGATTAACCGAACGACCGGTTGTGCAAAATTTCAGTAAATCTATCGCGGCCATAAACTCGATTATCGACTAAGGTGTACATATACCATAAGAATAAAGAACGCGAGATAATATTTCCTCTTCGTTAAGAATGAGGCAGCAGGAAAAACACACGCACGCGCGTTAGGAGATGATAGTTTTAAGGGATTAACGAACGCGCCCAGGATAGAAATTCTACGCGGACGATGATAAAAGCCTCCGTTTCAAGATGGAACAACGATAAGTCTACAGTATAAACAACGTTAGAGAACTCGATCGCGAACAAAGCTAATAAAAATTTCTCGCTTTCCCCCAACCCCTGTCAACTTCGATCGTTCTTTACAAAATTCTAAAGCTTACAAATTGGCAAACTTCCCCATAAGATGACGCCTTTTATATATATATATATATATATATATATATATATGCATACTCGCTTATACGAGATATATTACGCCGAATTTTACGTAGACTTTTAAAAATATTGTCGCCAAATCCGTTAAATCTGGTTTTATCCAACTACACACACACATACATACGCACGAACTAGCCTAAAAAAATTGTAGAATTTTTTTCTTATTCTTAGCGTACAACAAATGCAACGCGACCGGCGTAAATAAGAAAGCTAATCAAGCGATTTCTCGTAATCGCTTATACGAAGATAAAATATTCACATCTAATTTTGATTGACGAATTACAAATTATTTTTATTATATTACAATAGCTGAGCTTAGTTATGAAAAACCAAAAGTAATGTCAAAATTACAATTTTACATTTTTAAAGTCGATATTTATATCCGACTTTTTTTCCACTTTTTTCTTTTTCTCGCTATCGTTATCACGTGTCATTTATCGAAAGTTCACTGACAACGCTGGCAGTTTTGCACCTATCTAAACTGAACCAAACCGACATAATCACGATAACCGGGTTATACCTTTTCTTTCACGCGGTGTCTTCGTTATAATCTGCATTAACCGTGAAAACTTTCTGCCCTTATGGGCTTTGAAGGATGTATGGAATCAGATTAGAACATTATCGGATATAGCGCAGGATTGGTTAACCAAATTGGACCTGGAAGTATGACTCGACGACACGCTATCGTGAATTACGTTATTTATTTATTTATACCGACCATATACGACATACGAATAATAATAACGGGGTAATAAATTGAATTCAATGTTTAAACGAATGCAGAGGAAATCGTATCGAGATGAAAATATAATAAAAATTAATAAGGCAACTACTTTTAGTCGGGTCAATCGTCAGTTTTACGATTAAATAAAAAATATAAAAGTTGTCAAAGTACAAAGTTCGAGTAACTAAAAAATGTAACCCTTTCATTCCCACATATCGACTCGTAAGTTATAACGATAGATATTTTTTTAGGGAGCTCCGGATTATAAAAAAAGTTCTAATTAAAATATTTGCCAAGTTTAAAATCGAGTTAATACGCGTAAAATGATAATTACGGTATATATCCGAAAATGTACAATGGGCATATGTGATCAGTAAATTATAAAGAAATTATTTATAAAAACAATTTTACACGATAACATTCATGTGAGATATTTCAGCCAGACAATAGTAATGTAAATGTGTATACATTGGGCATGAAATTGTTTGTCCTACATTCGATAGACTCGAGCATTGTGAATGTCAACATTATCCTCAAATTGTCGAATGAAAAAATTCGTATAACAAAAATCTTAAACCTTGCGAACGTTATACGATTAATACAGGTGTAATTCGTTGCATCGTAACCCATTAGCGACAGAACCGGCTAAAAATGCGTGTAATTAATTCTAAGGTAAGGCGAGAAGAAACAATTCCTTTCTCCGGGTCAAATAAGAGGAACTCGTTATAGCGTGTTTTAGGAAATATTTTATTTTCATTATTTTTCCTTTTTCTCTTACTTTTTAATTTCTTCTTCTTCGTTAGTAACCGTGCCGTGTACTGCTACTAAGGCCAGAGGCACGGGAGGAATTTATATTGACGGATATTGATTTTGGATAAATGAAGAAAGGCAAGGAGTCTACATTCGGATGCAGGAGAATATTGTAAAATATTTGAGAGAGTATTTGGAAGGCTTGCGATTTTACGTTCGGAGGAATATAGCGGACAGATGCAAGTGAGGAATAGTTAAAGGAATATTGCATGCAGTACATTTGGGTTGGTCTTTATTAGTAAATAAGTATATACGGGTAAGCAATGTGTGGCCTGAGCGTACACGGCACAAGACCACTTTATTTCTCCTGTTTGAGTTGTGACGAGCGGTTGACTTTGTTGCTGTTGTATTGCTGTAAATTCGGCAATCTTTCGTTTGCCTCTGTCAGATAATTTAGATCGTACGTTGGGAAGGAAGTCCTTTATTGGAATTGATATAGCTGAAATAGGCGATATTAGACTCGCTTCTTTTGCAGTTGCATATGCACCTGGAATCCAGAGGAGAAAAAGAACAAGTTTATTCGAAAATTATTTGTACATAGAATGACATATGACATTCATAGGTATCGATAAATCTTAAATAACTAAATTACAACATAATTATAAAAGATTAAATTATTCATTCGCCGCAGGAAAAATTACGTTAAAAGACCTGCACCATACAATAAAGTAGTGAAATCTCACTAACAATAATATTAGATAACGATTCTAAATAGTAATACGACACACAAAAATTATTAAATAACAAGAATACAATAATAAATTATAGTATAAAACAGCGATGTTCGCAAGTATAATGCACAGCCTAGATCGTAGTCACCAATCACAAAATTTACAATTATAAACATAATTTGCTGAAACTCTGTTAACCAATAAGTGAATCGTCTGTTGATTGTTGTTTTATAACTAGGAGTATTCAATATAATTCTGCAACATAAGTTTTGTATCACTTGTAGAGCCTTCTGTAAGTACTGTCGAAAATTGAAACCCAAACTAGACTGTCAAACCTCGACCGAATTACAGTAGTGTAAATCGACTTTTCGTCAGCAATATTATGATATAATACCCCACGAAATACGAGAAAAAAATCATCCGGATGTTTTTGTATGCACTATCTACAGCCCGGTTTATATGACTGAGGTTAATCTATAGTTCGAAGTAACCCCCTAAGTATTTTAATTCAAGCCGAAAAATACATGCGCCATTAAGAACAACATTAGCTACTGATTTGGGGCGCAACCTCCTTGTAAATATTATAGCTTCAATCTTACGTTGAATTGCAGATTCAAATGTATGTAATACTTGTAAAGGATAGCAAGAGTCTTCTGTAAACGATTCCGTATCGTTTCTAGAAGACTCGCAGAATAGCATGAAGTTATCGGAAAATAAAGCTATTTGAACAAAAAGGTATACGGGGTAAGTATTAAAAATAAGTACAGTCCGACAAACACTGCCTCGAGAAATAATAGGTTTTAAGACTTAGTACGGAGATGGGTAACATAGAACTTAAGTACGATTTAATTAGTTCAAACGGGGGGGGAGCAGAAGTGATTTAAATTGAATCATTTTAAATAGAATTCCATTGTGCCGAATGTCTTTGCAATACCAAACAAAACCTGTATGCTTTTAACCGGTTAAAGTTATCAGAAACGAATACCGCACAGATGCGAGTATACTTTATATAACATGTTAGTATGTAAGAAGGGAATACATATGTATATACATATATATTATAATAATCAAAGTATTATTATATAATTTTCCTTAAATAAGTCATCAAAAAACAAGAGAAAAATAACTCGGTGACAATTTTTTCAAAAAAAAAAAAAACCTTTATTATCGAATAATTGCGGATCATTTATTTCAAACTTCGGACATACGCCCGGCTCAATGAAATTTGAAAATTAAAAAAAAAAACAACGTCAATTTATACGTATAAAGCTTACTTAATGGGCCGCAATATTTCCGTATATTTCTGTCTCACCTCCTATACATATAACATCGTCCGCTATTACTATCATTATTGTGTCGCGTGCCACACGTTCTCTATTCTCCCGGCGAATACATCAACGATGGATAGGTGTGCGTGCGGCGATAACGATAACGTTTGTTACGTCACGAGTAAAATGACACAATCGGTCGAAAATACCATATGTCACCCACCCTAAACCTCGCGCTTCTATTATAAGATAAACAAACGCATTTTCCCCCACATCGTTGTTCTCTAATCGCCATCGTAGAGTCTCCTCTTTCTCGTCGTCGGGAAAATTCAATTACCGCAGAACCGACCGCCGACTGAAAATCGTATCGTGCCGTCTTTGTCTGACGATCGCCATTTTCTCAACGCAAATGACAAACCTATTATTGTTTACTCGCCTCGCAACGTATATACAGCTCGCGCGCTAATGCTTCCTTTCAAGCCTTTAAATTCACCGACATTATGCCTCACCTCAAATTCGTCTCCATTATCTATACTATTCGTTCGTCTCTTTCGCGTACATATAATTTTTCTCTCATCTAAAACAAATTTCGTATAATGTTTTAGTTCGTTCTGCGACGAAATACCGAAAAGACAGTTCTACCCTAGAAGCTCTAGATGGGACGAGAAATCGTTTTACATTTTTCTAATTAAATCGTTCAAACTCGATTAAACCCCAAATGGGAATACCTACGAACAAACATATACATATATACAGAAATAACAGCAAAAATCGCGTCTCATTCGTATGTGTTTTAGCTACGTCAGCAACTGCGTTCAATTAGTCAAAACACGTCATACGTTACGTTGTGGTAGGGTTTCGATATTTTTAATTATTTCCGATCATAGCCGACATTTTATTTTGGAATTTTTCCACTAAATATAAAAGACAATATAACCGGAAATTACGAATTAGGCTCGATCGCTCGAACGTAACGGCACTTCATTAGATAGTCGTATTCGGTAGTAATCTGAATGAATATAATTCTTTGTTTGTTTTTTTTTTATTATTGATAAAAATTTAAAAATGCTAAAATTTTTGGACGTCCGATAAAATTTGAAAGTTTACAAACGATCGTGATTTTGCTTAAGGTATTTCTAAGCGAAGAGTTCGCTGTTCGAATCCAGCCGGGTGGTTATCGCGTATAAAATATGGTATTTAGCCTAGTTTGGTTAAATACTAGCTAAATATCATTTTCCGCTTGAATGTAATATTATAGTTTCCATTTTACCTACCTCACTCTCGTCGCAATTACTATATACGTGTGTCGTGTCGACTTTTGCCGTGCCATCGAAATTGAACATAGTAGTCGGTACATGTACATATGGCAAATGCGCGACTCTTGCTACTTCAGCTATATTATCACGCTAATATAGAAATGCAGCTATCCGGTACTTCGTGTACAACTTTGAAAGTGAATTTTCTATCTAATATAACTGGTACGTGCGTAATAATTTTCTCTTAAAACTACCGCTTCTATATCGTACAGACGAAGAATAAAAGATAAAAATATTTAAAATTACGTTTTATTCGAAAATTCTTATCCGATGAAACAATCACTACATTATTTTGTTATTTATTCGAAGAATTTTCATAATAAAAATAAGTATTTTTATTAAAAAAAAAAAAAATGAAACGTTCAGAAACTACAAAACTAGAAAAGACGTGCTAAAAAATCATAAGAACAAAACATTTAGTGATTACTTAAGTAAATTATCACCCACCCCCTCAAAACCGACTATTCGCTCTGGAAAGCAACATTAAAAAGACCGGTAGAGAAGATACATCCAATTAGAAGGTTAGATGGAAAATGGGCTCGAAGTGATCTAGAGAAGGCCGAAGAATTTGGAAATTATCCAGCCGATGTCTTCCAGACAAATCCTGGAACAGGATCAACACCGCTGGCTGATGTAGATCAGAAGAATACCGTTAAATTTACATCTCCTGGTGAAATTAAAACAATAATTCAAACTATGAATCCGAATAAAGCCCCAGGATACGATTTAATTACAGCCAGGGTTTTAAAGCAATTACCACCCGCAAAGGCTTCATCCTATTAACTTATATATCTAATTCTATAATTCGATTACGACATTTTCCTATCCAGTTGAAATTTTCGCAAATTATTTTAGCAAAGAAAGCAGGAAAACCTGCAGAGGAACTAACATCATACCGACCAATCTCTCTGCTTCCGGTGCTTTCTAAAGTATACGAAAAGCTAATACTAAAAAGAATCAAACCATTCTTGGAAACAAAAAATCTAATACCGGTGCACCAATTTGGTTTTAGATCTGGTCATGGGACTGTGGAGGAGGTCCACCGTATAGTCAGTATTATTGAAGAACCTTTCGAATCTAAAAAGATATGTGACACGGTTTTTCTCGATGTAAAACAGGCGTTCGATAGAGTATGGCACGAAGGATTGCTCTTGGTAAACACAACACACATCCTCTCCACTGGTAAGAGCGATATTATAATCGTACAATGGAACTGTCGATCAGCATATAGTAGTCATGGGGAACTTGTAACCTTTCTGTCGAGAAATAATGTTTCTGTTTGTGTACTATGTGAAACATGGCTAAAACCTAATTACACTATCAAAATTACTGACTTTACAGTATTACAGAGTGATCGAAAGCACAGGCAAGGAGGTGGAGTAGCGATTCTTGTACATAAATTACTGAACTTCGAGAAAATTGATATTTGTATTCACACACTCATGAAGGAATCCAAAGCCTGGGAATTAGAGTTTACATTCAGCACTTTAGATTTGAGGTGGTAGCCGTTTATGCAGCGCCACATTATAAAACCACATCGGCAGAGTGGGAACACCTTTTAATTCATCATAGAGAAAAGAAATATCCGTTTGTAATCCTGGGAGACTTTAATTGTCTTCATCCAGCGTGGGGAGCGCCACAAGCTAACCTTGAAGGTATTCAACTATTACATTTTATTAATAACCATAGTCTACACATTGTAAATACTGATCAAGCTACTCGCATAGGTGGCTTTGGTAAAGCCTCCAATAACTTGGACTTAGTTTTAGCTTCCTCTGGTATTTCTGATAAAATTGATTGGACTTTAGGAAAAGACCCCATGAGTAGCGATCATTTACCGGTATTTGTTAAAATTAATCTATACTTAGGCTTTGGATATTTTCCCAAAACAAAAAATACCCAAAAGGCGTGCTTCATTAGAGATCATAAAACGGTCGACTGGGCTCAATACCAACTGTGTATAACAACAGAAATACAGGATCTCAATTAGGAGGATTTCTCAGCCATGTGTCCACAATCTCAATATTGCACCATCAATAACATGATTCTTTCGACGGTGAATAAAACAGCACCACTGACTAAGAAATTCTCCGTCATGTCTTCTGCACGTTCAGCACAAGAAGGGTGGTGGGATGCAGAATGTAATCGATATGTTGCTCTGCGAAGAAAAGCACTAGCAATTTACAATTCATCTCCTACGATGGAGAATTACTTGCAGTATAAAAGGCAACAAGCCGAAACTAAACGATTTATTAAAAAAAAAAAAAAAAGGAATAACTCCCGAAAATTTTGTAGCAGTATTAGCCCAAGTTTGGGAGCCAAGGAGATATGGCAGAGAATTAAAAGGTTTACAAGCCTTCCTCTATGCAAACCCAACTGATATCCAGTGGCTTACAAGCTTTATGCAATTTCAAAGCCCAGTCGACCCTCGTAATGGAGCAGGCCTGATGGACGAACGGAGTATGTCTATCCCTTTTTTTGAAAACTCTATCTCAAAAGAGGAATTATTTCGTAGTCTAGATCATAATAAAGATACAATGGTAGGAATGAAATCATACAAAATTATACAAAAGCTACCGGAGGAAGCTGAAAATATGTTGTTAATTTTTTATAATAAATCGATAAACACAGGATACATTCCCCCTCAGTTGAAGGAACATTATGTTTGCCCTATACGCAAACCGGGGAAAAATCCTGATGACCATAAGTCATAGGCCTATTTCATTATTGTCTTGCATGGGGAAAACGTTAGAAAATATTCTGAAGTTCAGGTTAGAATGGTGGGCCTATAACTTCAAACAAATTTGGACCACCCAATATGGTTTAAGAAAAGGATTTATACTGATGCATTAAGTTCTTTTACATTATATATTCAGAATCATCTGGCCTATAAACAGAGTGTCGTATCTGTTTTTATTGATGTTCAGTCGGCTTATGATAATGTCAATCTGTCCACATTATCCAAACAGTTAATAACACGTGGGGTTAACCAAAAAATTTGTACATGTATATTTAACTATTTCAATGGTAGAAAGTTAACAGTAAAATATAAAGGTACGCAATATGCCTCGGTTTATTCTGGCAAAGGTTTAGCCCAAGGGAGCCTCCTCAGTCCGTTATTATACACAATTTATACGAAATCTATAGAACAAATTCAAAATAAATCGATAGTGATATTTCAGTATGCAGATGATCTGGTGATAAGTGGAGCAGCAGCTTCTATAGACTTAGCAATTCAAAAATTACAGATAACGCTAAATAAATTGCAAATCTTCTAGTTACTTTACAATTGAATATTAATATGAATAAGACTCGTGGTATCTTGTTTACAAGAAAATTCTTCCGTACATCACCACTACTGCGCATTAATAAAAAGTCTATTGTCTTTGAGCAGTCCGCTAAATACCTGGGGGGTAATGTTTGACCCTAAAATGTCATGGAATGAAGATACCAAATTTTTGTTACAAAAGTACAACAAAGGACTTAATGTACTACGAGCCATTACCGGAATGAAGTGGGGTGCCCATCCAGTAGTAGGTCTTCAGATCTATAAAGCTCTCATCAGATTCCATATAGATTATATTGCACCGTTCATTACTTTTAATAAAACACAGATTAAAAAATTACAGTTGATGCAGAATGTTGCCCTTCGCTTATGCTTGGGCGCCATGCGCTCCACTCCCATTAATATCTTACAGGCAGAAGCTGCGGAGCCTCTTTTTTCGTTAAGACAGAAATTTATATCCGATAAATTTTACCTTAGAGTCAGGGAGCGTTACCCTCACGTAATCAACAAACAACTTACACGTATGTATAAAGCACGCAATAATAAATATTGGCTTGGTAAAAATTTACCTCCACTCATTCATAGTCGTAACAAACTGCACGAGATAAGTTTAGTACAGACGTCTTTAGATCCCTTCTATAAGACTTCCTTCCAGATACTACAGTTTAGATTAGAGGTAGATACTAGCTTTGTCAATACATCGAAGAGTCTCTCAAATGGCGTTAACAATTCCATTGTCGAGTCAGTATTGGAGAAGGAGTAGAACGATTATGGAATTATTTACACCGATGGCTCTATTGAACATTCTAAAAAGAGATATACAGCCGTTTTTTTTACCACAATAGAAACATATCTGAGTTGTACCGCATACCATATGCAAGCTCATCATTTTTTATGGAAATGTATGCCATATACGAGGCTGTTTCTTTTATTAGATTATATAAGAAAAAAAATATCCCAATACTCACTGACACCATGAGTGTTCTTTTACAACTATCTAGATTCCCGGAATTTTCAATGAGTATATTAGAGATATCAATACGACAGTGGGTTTGGCAACTTTACAAGCGTGAAACTAAGGTGAAGTTTAAGTGAGTCCCTGCCCATTGTGGCGTCCGTGGAAATGAGGTAGCGGATGCGATTACTCGATCGGATCTAATTCCGGCTATTGAGAAGCACGTTAAACTACAATGCAGACAGTTAATACCAAAGCTTAAGGAAATGTTTTACTGTTCTTTTCAATCATATTTCGAATTTCAAAACTTGTTAAGAGGTAAAAAATATGCCACTATTCAAAAGACAATTCTAAACGAGCCCTGGTTCCATAAAGATTTTGTCTCTGTGTTTGTTAAACTAAGGAGTGGTCATAACTGTTTACCTAGTCATCTTGCAAATTAGGTATCATCAGAATTGGAGTTTGTGAGATATGTAATATCAAAGATAGCATCGAACATCAGATTTGGTCCTGCCTAAAATACAAAAATAGAGACAGCTTTATGTCTGAACTTTTATCGACAAGGAATACGCTTCCAATACAACTTGAAGAACTTATGGTAGATCCTATCTCCTTGGATGCGCTTAGATTATATAATTTTATTAAGGCTAATAATATAAGTTTATAGTCTGAACAATCCACTTAAACTGGCCAAAGGGTGAAAACTGTGCCAAAAAAATAAAAATAAAACAAAAAGGATTGCTCTGTAAAATTAGGTGCCATCTTCCGTATCAGTTATTTGAAATAATCAAATCCTACCTTGAGGAACGTTATTTTGTAGTCAAATATGGAGAATCTCAACTTCATTCAATAAGTGCCGGTGTACCGCAAGGTAGCATACTGGGTCCGATGCTTTAACTAATTTATACAGAAGATATACCTGTACCAAATAATACAGAAATCGCTACCTTCGCGGACGATAGAGCTGTGATTTGTTCTGACTCGTCTTTTGAAAATGCAGAAGTTAACTTACAATCAGCAATTAATACTATTTCAAAATGGTTCAGGCAGCGGCGAATAGAAATCAATTAAAAAAAATTAACTCGTGTAATATTTACAAATAAGAGAATACCCAGCATCAAAAATATTTATATCAATAATCAGGAAATTCCAGCTAAAGACTCAGCAAAATACCTGGTAATCCATTTGGATAAAAAATTAACCTGAAAAATCATATAACAGCCAAACAAAATGAATTGAATATAAAGTATACGAATATGCTTTAGCTTATTGGAAGAAAATCCGAATTAACACTGGAGAACAAATTATTGTATAAACAAATTCTGATGTCAACTCTGGGGCTGTGCTAAACAGAGTAATACAGCGTTTCGAAAATAAAGCATTGAGAACCATAATAGATGCCCCGTGGTATGTAAGCAGTCTTACATTACACACAGACCTAGAAGTTACATCCGTTAAAGATAAAATTCAAGAAATGGCTCGTAAGTATGGCGACAAATTCTCTTATCACACGAATGCTTTAGCTGTTGCTTTACTGGACAACTCCACAGATACCCGGTAGTTAAACCTACAGATCTATTTTTAATAAGCATCAATAATATAAAGTACTAAAATACAATCAGTGAAAGTCCTTACCGTTGAGTAAGGAACTTCACAAATCAATCGCAATTTCTTTTCAAAAAGATTGCTAGATAGCCTAGTGGCATAATTTCGGAGGGGAAAATCTCGATCTAAACGTACTGCATGGACCGCGTAATGCATCGGTAATGCTTAAGCATTCTACTCGTACTACTCGAGTTAGACGATATTTTTTCACAAGTAAAAAGGTCTCAGGTCAACTTAGCTATTCATCCAATTGATCGGAAAAGAAAATAAAGAATTCAGAGAAGATCCCCCTCGTATTACCATACCCAAGATGCTCCTTTGGTTAGTTCTTCATAGATTTTCAGGTTGATAATGATTATTAGGTGACGTCACCAGCTAACTTTCGAGTTGATGAAACTTTAATCCACAGATAGCTCCCAAGAAATTCTGTTAGCGTCGAAAACATGACCTTATAAGTTCAATTTTTTTTTTTATTATTCTATCACAATTCACTAACTTTAGTGGTCATTTAACGATTAATTTACTGCGACAAAGGATGTTTTATGGATGGTTTAGTACCATCCTCTATATCTGCTTTTTGTAACTTCATCGCAGTGTGACGTACGACTAGTTAACATAACTCATTAGTTAGAATAAACGAAAAACTTTCTCTCAGGAAAGTATAAGCGGAAAACGAGAATTTATAAATTCAAAATGACGAGTACAATATATAAAAAATCTCTTCGATAAACATGTTTATTTCTTATGATAACAATTTTTTCAGAGACAAGGATGTGTTCACGGAGAGGAGTTACCGTACGTATTCGGAGCGGCACTAGTAAGCGGCCTATCGCATTTCCCGAAAAATTACACTAAATCCGAAATGCTCTTATCCGAAGCTACGATAATATACTGGAGTAACTTCGCTCGAACCGGGTAACTATTATTATTGGTTAAATTACGTTTTATCATTCGTGAAGTTTTTCAACGCTTCGTATAATCGCGAATAACAATATAGAATTATAATCGTTTATAGATGTGCTCAAGCGAAACAAGTTTTTCAAAGGATGAAAAATTTACTCACAGATGTAAGTTTAAAATCAGACAAGATTTCATTATCTCGTTATATAGAGCGGAGACCGGTGACATACGCAGAAAAGACACAAATATGTTCAGTCGTGGGAAATCGTAAAAGATTTATGAAGATGTCGTAGACACACAGATGAGGAACGAGATGGTGTTGAAGAAAGCCAATAAAGAAGAATTTTGGAATTTTAGACATATCGTTAGTGAAAGGGCATATGAACTATTAAGATCAATTATCTGAGGAAAAATTGATGAAGAAATAAAGGACGAAGGAAAATATCATGGGCGAGAAATATACGTTAATGGACCGGGGAGACACACGATAACTCGTGGAAACGATTTATTTTTCGATTTTTAACTTGAGATCTATGTTGTCAATCGTCTTCGTGAGCCTTTTTTCCCCTAACGTTTATTTTCGTGTCATATTTCTCCCCCGCTTTGTTTAGTCTATTTAGAATCGTCTGCATTTCTTTACGCGGTCATTTATCACATAGATTATGCAGAACATTCGTTTGTTTTGTATCCATGGTTACAAATTTTTGCTTCTTTAATCATCTCTTCCGCATATATGTTGAATAGTCTAGGCGTTGATGGCCACCCTTGTCTTACGCCTTTTTTAATTTGACACCTATCTTCTCCAACTTTTATATTCACCGTCTGATTCCAGTATATACTTTTAATTATTTGTAAACCTTTGTTGTTAATATTGTATTTTTGGATTTATTTATCAATTTCGTATGTTTTACCCGGTCGAAAACTTGCATAATGTATCAAACAGGCTATTACTTCCCGGTTTGCGTTAATCGCTCGCTGCACTATAGTTTTCAGAATATTCAATACTACGTAACAATTATTTGTTCTTAACGAACATAAAGTAATCGTAAATTATTACTACTATTGTTTTGTTCGTATTGTATTTCGAACAGATGCAATATTTACAATTCACCTAGGCCGATATAAATGAGGATCTTGGGGCCCCTCCCGAAATTAGGAAATAAAAAAATAATAAGCACCGTAGTAGATTCCCACAGCAACTTATGCTCGAAAAAGTATTTGAAAATTTTGTAAAGACTTGAATATATCAAAAAGCTAATCTCTCGTTTTCATATTTTTAAATAAAATTTCATTCAAAAATTTTGGACGAGTAGTTATTGAGTTATTCAAAAAACAACAAAACCGTACGTTTTTTCTGGGTCACCCTGTTTGATACATTATAATAAAATGAATGTTTACATTGTCAAATATTCAAAATTATTGCGTATTTGACTCTTTTAGTTCGGATAAGTGTTTTCGAATTGCCCTCAGGTATAATACGTGCGGTAGACAGCGAGCGGTATCGTGCCCCCCCCCCCAAAATATATAATCTATATCTGCCACTGAATTGACCCTCATTTATTAAATATAAAACTTTATTTTTTGCTTGTCTTTATTATATTGTAATCGATTGAATAAAAATTCAATTTAAATTTTCTCGAGAATTTTGAATTTTTGCGATTTTAAAAAATGTAATGGTAATATTAAAAAATTATGTATAACAATATACGACACTTATTTAATGTATATACTATATGAATTCGGTATATTTTTCAGAACTCCGAATGGACCGACAGAACAAGAAATGATGCATGGCGTCAGACAGGAGAGAAATCGTTTCAAAAATATGGAATGGACCGCTTACGAAACAGTTCACAAAAAATATCTCAGTCTAGGTGAGCGTATTAGATGATAACATACGTTATAAACACATTACATCTTTATTCGCACGTATGTCGATACACATAGAACACACACACACACATATATATATACATAAAAAACAAGCGTTTTACAGTAGGAAAAATATTTTGTATTTCTTTTGATAGTCTTATTCTATCTTTTTATCTGTCAGTTGCAGAAAGATAACACACATTCTCCGTTTAGTTGTATTCAAACGTAATCTACATATATTATTTCAGACCATCATATTAAAATAGCTTTACTATAACCCCGATATAATACTATTGCGGTCGATTTATACCGTCCTTTATTATAAGCAACAAAGAAATAATGCACAGTTTACCTTCTATTTTTTTCCGATATATATATATATATATATATATATATATATATAAATGAAAAAAATTTAAAATACACTCAGCAAAGGATCGAGATAAATTCATCCGAATGAACACATTTACACAAACGAATACACACTAAGCACATGTGTCGACGCAAAAGTATCATCAACATACACAATTCATCATCAGAATCATTATCATTATCAAAAACTTCCTACAAGAAGGATTGTTAATTTTACCATCATATATAAGTATATTTCCTGACGGCATTTTTCAACATTATCTGCTTTTAACACCGCCAAGACAGCAGCTATTCCATTTATTTGTATCGCGTCTCCTATTTTCACCAGCTTTTTCTTCGAAATGTTCGTATTTATCACGTTACCATTTTCACATCGGATCGTCCAACTTTTGTGCGCCATTTATTATCTCTTCATTTTTATTTTCGCTTCCTTATCTATCATTCACGTTCGTTTATAACGCATTTGTAGTTGCAATTCTTATACTTCCACTTCTTAATACGCGAATTACGTCAAGAATTTCACACATTTCATTTTCGTCCGGAATAATGCGTTAGTTTATACTTATATAAGTAATCTTTAAATAAATTGTGTGCGGTAATGAACTTAGTGTATTGTAACAATTCGATATAACCATTGTTAAATCGGCTCTCTATACTTGGAAACCTTCGTCTCCTATAATAATTTTTGATACTTCACCGTATAGTAAACATCCAATGGTACTGATGCGATGGTGTACTGTTTGAAATTGTTAAGGTTAATTTTTTTTCCTTTGCGTAGGAAGTAGGTATGATGATAATGTGTATAAATAATTTCGTGATTTATGTTTAGGTTGTTTTTTATTAAGAAGATGTTAATATGTTTATTAATTTCATATAATAATGGTTTAATACCAGCGATAACAGTGCTTGTTATATAACTAATTGTTCTATATCATTTGATTAACTTTATCGCAATAATTCTCTGAAAAGTCTGTGACGAAAAATGTATTAAAATAATTTTCATCAAAATTGCTTATCCTAAAACGAATTAAAAATATTTGTCAAAACCTTAAAAGTTGTTATTAATTGAGGAATTATCCTATCCTTCGTCTGTGTTTACTGGCTAAATTAATAGCAGTATATTGTCTTAATGGATTAGCAACTCATAAAGTATGCTTAATAATGTACATAACTTAATTGTGATAGTTACATTGCATTAATCATGCTAAAGCTCAATATGCTAGACTCCTTGGATGTGTCTTTCTAGTGGATACCAAGGCATAAAGGTAGCCTAGTTAATTACATTATATATCCATCAGTTTCTTCAATAATCTCAAACCCAATGATTTACACTGTATAACTAAAACATTTTTAAAAATGGGGATAGATGTATGTTGAGAATATTGTACACACTTCTTATCCAGTCCTACCTAAAATTCCATAATTTTACTTTTTTTTTAAAATTAAGAGTGCATTCTTAATAGATTGTAGTCTGTGCACCATTTGTTGCCTGATCGACTTTTCTGTGTATAACTTAATCCATACTAAATAAATGTAATCTACAGCTCACACATTATGTTTTTTTTAGTACCCTTCTTTGATGGCATTACTTTCCCTTCCATTTTTCTTCCATATAATATGATATCTCTCTTCCATCTTAATAATTTACAATTATCCCCTCTGTAGTGATATTTTCACAGTAGGTATCAAACTTTATTGAAATCTGAAGCAGTCCCTCCTACAGAATTATGCTTGGTTAAGCTGTAAAGATATCCCCAGTTTTTAGTGATGAATGGTGTAAGTCTACTTAGAACATTAAACTTATGGAAGAAATAATTTGCATAAAAAGTAAATATGTTAAAATTCTACTCTAATATATCATAAAATTTCATACCGTTAGACGGAATTAGGAAATAAAATACACCGGATTATTAAACTGATTCAATAATCACATTTTCACAATGTAAAATTTTAAATTTTAATCATGAAACAATTTTCACAATATAAAATTTCAAATTTTAATCATGACACAATTTTCATAGACACAAATATACTGAATTATCACAATTTACAAATTGTCATTAATAAAATATTATTATGTGAATATCTTTGTTATATTGGTGATTATAAAAACTTACAGATATAAAACCAAAACTGAAAAATCATTATCGAGCTCATAAACTTTCATTTTGGTTGAACTTGGTACCAGACCTACATAAACCAGGAAATGAAGATGTACCAACTTCTCACCATGTATTCCAGAATGATATCCAAAAAGTATGATCAAATCTTCACTTGTAAATAGCAATACACATAAAACATACACGCGTTAAAAAAAAAAAAACTATACCTTTTAAGAAAACATAATTTTTGATTTCAGTAAAATTACATTGTAAAATAACCAAAAATGTATTCAGCATTATAATTATTTCATCATGAAGTATAAGACCAACTGTACTTAAGATTAATTACTGAATTTTAAAATATTATGCATTAAATTACTTCATTTGTTAAAAATATTTTCTAGTCCATATTTATAAAAACAAGTATAAAATGCAATAAAATCAACAATCAATTGTAAGAAATTACACTGTTTTGCGCATAAACAAAGTATATAATATTACATATCACACGTGTTTATGCGCCTCAAAATAGAATTATTAACACAATGATTTAAAAATAAGAAACTACTGTAACTGATGAAGTACTACAGATCGGTTACATTATTACCACAAACATTAAAAGTATGTGAAAAATTAATATTGCACAGGATTGAGTAATCTATTGATGACAAACTAAATGATAAACTTAACACAGAAATGATCTGAACCAGTATTTGTTGATCTCTCTACTGCTTATGATAATGTTAATCACACGCTCTTCTTAAATAAAGTTTGCAAAATGACGAAAAATTATACCTATACTCTGCTGTCTACTAAATATCATTAAGTTTTCCGTCTCATTAGGAAAAAATAACTGATGAAAGTGATAAACGCAAAGAACGCGCTCTAGTTGACCATGCAGATAGATAACATTTATCATCATATAGTATGCTTATTCAACATTTTCAATACTCTGGAACATGAAGATACTAAAAACTCAAAAAAAAAAATAGTACAAATTTCATTTGATAATTGAATAAACATATTCGCATACCCCCCCTAAACATTGCCGAGAATTAAAAACAAAATCTTAATAATTATTGATTTTCATAGTATAAATAAAAAAAAAATACAACTGCAAATTTCTCGCTCAAAGCCCAATTAAAAAATACTCGCGTATAACAATTTTTCTTTATTAAACGTGAACAATTTTTTCTTTTGTACGTGTGTGTACTAACACGTACGAAAGCATTTCATTGCATAAGTTTATTCATTCATTACTATCATAATCTCATGTTTAATAATATTAACACGTGATGTTTTTACTTTTTCAGTACCTTTTAAAATTATCCGCAATTAATTCGAGTAAGATGTTACCATTGGACAGATATACGAACGATACTTCCAACATTACCGTCGGAGGAATTGCTCAGACACCGATTGTCATTATGGCGCCATCATCGTACAACCGATCTTTGAGTTATCCTAACCCGTCGCAACGTAACAATAATAATAATAATAACGCATCCAGCGACGATAATGTACCGAATTATCCGCTGATTTTAATAATTATCGTCGGACTAGGATGTGTACTGCTTTTTCTTAATATATTAATATTTTCGGCTATTTACTTCAGAGATCGAAAGTACGGTCATCGACGAAGTCACAGACATTTCAGATGTCATCACGCGGGAAAATATCACCACGAGCGTTGTGACAGTTCCTGTAGTATTAGTAACACGAGCCTTAGAGAAACTCCGGACGTATGCAATAAAAGTAGTAATAAACCACCCGTGGAAAATGGAGGCATAAATATAGGTAACCGAACGTTTTAATTATCATTTACAATTACAAACAGGAAAATTTCAACAAGTTTTATAAAATTTTAGCGAGTCTGAAAAAACGTTTACACATATACACGATCACATACGCAAATATAAAAAATAACCATTCCATACTCTCACACATATAATTCACGTACAAATTTGATCATACTCATAAGCGTGTAATAATTACACAGTGTCGAAATTTATACGTCTCATTGATAGGGGTTAAACTGATTTCGAAATTTTATAATTTTTTGTTTTCGAAAATCAGGCCATAAATTTTCAAAGGTTAACATAGTAATCGACGTTTTTACTTCACTTTTAGCGCTCGATTCAAGCTCAGGGCATAATCATCATAAATTTTCATTATCGCGGAAAAAGCAAATGCATCCCACTCGATAAAACATATTATTACCTTGAGTGCTGCCTTCTTTGTACGCAAAAAATAACACACAACAAGTTATTCATGAACGAAGCGTATACGAGTTGTGCCGATACAGTTGAAATCACGGGAAGCGATACTTCAGTGGTACGGTGACATCACGTGGAACGCTGATAATAGTTTAATGAAGACATTACGGGATCACAACCCTGGAGAAAAGCGGCCACGAGACATCCCAAAAGACGGTGGACAAACTCCGTCAACATGACGGGATGAAGTTGGTGTTGAGATGGATAGTAGGAAATGGAAAAGAACTCGTCGTCAAGTGGACCCCTTTTGATGAGGGCGCTAAGAAAGACGAGGTCTAGTCACGATATTTGAAAACGAACCATACGACGATAACGATTATTAATAGAAACTACGTACGTTTATGGAATGATATTTCCAACCCCAAATTTTGAGATAAACAAACAGTTTAAATCGAAAATTACATCATATCATATACAGGCGACATATTTCTCAAATATAGCTTGTTTTTCAATAGTTCTCATAGAGAACCTCAGATTTAAATTATTTATCGAGATTATTATCGTATCGTAATGATTTCTAGGACGGATCTTGGACACCATTAAGCATATTTAATATCCAGCCTACTATAAATATGACGTTGAGAAATTTTTAAGTTCGCATATCATTTTAAAAGCGAAACAAGTATTTATCGTAATTAACCGGTTCGTTCTCCCCCTTCATACTACTCCATATTAAAAGCAACACTATTTTATAAATTTTCTAAATGCATATGTACACTCTCATATGTCCACACAGTTTCGAACGTTGAAAATAACAGGATCAAAAACGTATAAACAATTACAAAGAAAGGAAAATTCGATCAACATAAATATCGATTAGTATTAACGAGTTTGGCATAAATATAACATTTAAATACAAACATGTTACTATTTATATACACATTCACACACACGCATATATATATATATATATGTGTGTGTGTGTGTATGTGTAATATTAAGATGATAGCTGAAAATGGCACTCCTTATAAAATCCGTATTCGCAGTAATTCGTTTTTAATAGCACATTAAAATTTAAACTATTATATAATACATTTCATTCTGATACTCCGATCAAAAGTATGCCAGTATTATGACGTATGCCAGCAGTTACAGTTGATTATTACAAACACTCAAAATTACTTTCCAATGATTCTTCAAACGTATACATCGGTCATTTTACTGATAATTTATAAACATACAATTCCTATTCGTAGGATGCGTAATGTTCTCATATCAAACAATACGTTAATATTACGTTCGCATATCACTAATTATAATTTATTTCACCGTATACTCGGAATCATGGTTTAATGGTTCGAAAAATTTATTTACATAAAACTGTAAATAATTAATTCGAATATATAGTAAACACAAATATTTCAAAAATCATATCATAATGTGCTCACCTTTATGTAAATGAACTTAATCACAATCACTTAAAAATTCCGAAAAGGACTATCGGGGACTAGTTACAACACGTCAGACACAGACAGTGTGTAACTGCCATGTACATATTATATAGTACAATATTAATTATCCAAAACTAAAGTTTTTAAAATCGACGAATATATACTAAATGTCGCGGATATAATATTTAGTAATAGTGAAGACATTTGAACAAAATTTCTCAAACGAAAGAATACGTAACGTATCGAAAAATTATTGTACTTAACCCGTTTATCCAGGAAAATCCCATTTTGGATTAATTAAAAATGTTGTAAAGTTTCGTGAATTGTTTTTATATACTAAGTTTGTAAACAATATTGTAGTAGGTTTAACTTAAATTATAAGTAAATATTTATATATATAATAAAACGCCGAAATGAGTAACGGGAAACTAAATTCATATTCGCCAAAAATGCTTAAAAATATACCCTTTAATCGTAAACAAATAGGAAATACTTACCAAGTAACTGGAATATTAAATGACATTCGCAATACTAATGACCCAAAATACCTGTAAAAAAAATACTTTTCAGATTAAAATGCACACAGTTGTAATACAAAACAGATTGTATATATCTAGAGGATTTAATACATTTTAAAAACAGTTATAAGTTAATATCAATTAACAGACAACTTGTAATTTCCAAGTTCCTCATTATTGTAAAACACGATGAAATTAAAAATATTAAACATATATTATCCCCCAAATTGTAGGAAACGAAACGCCAAAAAAATACCTGAAAAGTAACAAGCAGTTATAAGTTAATATTAATTAACAGACAACTTGTAATTTCCAAGTTCCTCATTATTGTAAAACACGATGAAATTAAAAATATTAAACATATATTATCTCCCAAATTGTAGGAAACGAAACGCCAAAAAAATACCTAAAAAGTAACAAGCAGTTATAAGTTAATATTAATTAACAGACAACTTGTAATTTCCAAGTTCCTCATTATTGTAAAACACGATGAAATTAAAAATATTAAACATATATTCTCCCCCCAAATTGTAGGAAACGAAACACCAAAAAAATACCTGAAAAGTAACACAATAATTATTTAAATCAAGTAATTACAAACCGTTTACGTATATAAAATTTAAAAAAATAATAATAATAATTTAAGCGAGGCCAATATGTTGAAAATAAATTTCATTAAAGATTTTAATGTGATCGATAGGAAACGAAACGCCAAAAGAATACCTGAAAAGTAACAAGCAGTTATAAGTTAATATTAATTAACAGACAACTTGTAATTTCCAAGTTCCTCATTATTGTAAAACACGATGAAATTAAAAATATTAAACATATATTCACCCCCCCCCCCAAATTGTAGGAAACGAAACACCAAAAAATACCTGAAAAGTAACACAATAATTAATTAAATGAAGTAATTATAAACCGTTCACGTATATAAAATTAAAAAATAATAATAATTCAAGCGAGGACAATATGTTGAAAATAAATTTCATTAGAGATTTGAATGTGATCGATTTTTGTTCATTAAGATGTATGCCTCACAAATTACATAGAACAATATAGGGTATGTAATTAAACATATATGAAATGTAACCGTCTTCCTAGAACAAATAAATATTTTTAAATATTAGAACAGGGTAAAAAAATACGAAATAATTAATATTTTTTAGGTACACACAAATATTTGATAGCTTTAATTACTCACTGAAACCCTGAAAATAATTTAAAATTTTAATATTAAAAAACGGTAAACAAAAAAATCACTTATAAAATATTGAATTAAACACGTTCAAAATGTAACACCAAAATATGTTGATTACAACTTGAAGTATATAATATGTGTGTGTATACATATTGAAAAACACACATTCAATCCTTGTAAACGTAAATATAACACTGATTTTTATTCATCTAAAAACAATATAGTACATTGAAATTAAATAAAATAATAAACAACAATTCGAACATTATATGTGAAAAAAAAAAAAACGATGTACCAGTTTTATTTAACTTATCGAAAACATGAAAATAATTTTAAACGAAGAAAATTCAGTTGTAAAATATTTCATTATGCAAAGCTAGTATTTATAATAACATATTTGATAAGACTTTATTGTTTTCGTACATAAAACAATATCACAAAATCTACAAACACATACAACAAAATGCCTTCAGTAGAGTTAAATCTGATGCCGAAACAGAATTGTAATGTTTATCAACCCAAATAACAGAATACAACCGTTTTATTTTCAATGAATGTACAAAAAAATACTTGCATTTTACACAAAACAAATATATGCACCAATTTTACTTTCTTATTAAAAACCTGAAAATTAAAAAATTATAAATTGTTGAAAAAATTTATTCTTATGTAAACGACTGCGTTTAAATAGCACGTAACTACAAATTATATAGGAATTGAATAACCTTAATTTCAATGACAATACATAGAAAAATATGTATAAAATTACATAGTTTATGAAAGCATCTGTCATATTGATATACATGTTGGTGTGTATTTGTCAGAAACGTAATTTTAAATGAACGTATACTTCATTCAATACCGCTGATTAAATACGTTTAAATATTACTAAAGTACAAAACAATACAAATTAAATTACGTGTAAAAACAAAATTAAAATTACAACAATCTGCAAAACAAATACGATTAATATTCCCGTTTTATTTGCTTTTTAAAAACAATAATACAAAAAAAGCACACGATAAATTATAAAAGTTGCATTATAAATAATTCAAATGATTTTTGAAGTGAACATAAAACAAAATTAATAATAAAAAAAACATTTCCTAATTATAAAAATAAATAATTAGTCACAAAAATCAACACTCAGTAATTATAACTACATTTACCATTTTATTTGCTGATAATTCTGTACTTTACTACCTGAATTATGGATAATCCCGTACGAGGCCATTATCAGAACGAATGATATACGTGAAAGTACAATATCCTAAAATTTTCAGGTGATTAGATTTTCGCTTCATTTTTCATTTCTTTTGTTACGTTTCAATCAATAACCTGTAATAAATAATAAAAATCTAATTTAAAATGAAATTTATTTTTGAATGATAATATTCGTTCGTTTTAATACGTTAAAAAGTATGAAAATTTGAATTATATTGTATTTCAAAATTATAATAAAAAAAAAGATTATTTGGTGGATGTGAAAAAATAAAACATACGTATATATGTATACAATATGCATACACATACATGTATCACATATACATTGTATATATTTCAGACTAATTTTAAAAAAAAAAGTTAAAATAAATCACGTTAATCGCGTGCCATATTTTAATTTGTAACCAAATACTTTTCATTTTCAGACCTTCACAGGTGCAGCGGTAGCAGCAGCAATAATAATGCCGGTCAACATATTCAGTCGATACTGAAGAAAAAAGATCAATATTGCAGCTCACCTAATCAATCATCAGCTTTAATATTACAACCTAGTCAACACCTCCATCATCCCGATAATAGCGCTGTTACGATCGAATTATCTAATATCAACAGATTTACAGTAGGTAAAAGCTCAACATTACCCAGGCCGTTACCGCCCCCACGAATACCTAGATCTCCAGACATATCAACCGGTTGCACACTGTATCAAACATTTCAAACAACTGGGACTCTAGATAGAAAAGAAGCCAGCGCGAAAGAATTTGAAGATTTAAAAGTATGACCAAACCAATTTATTTTATTATCTTTATATGTACCAATTTGAAATAAATTTTAATTATAATTAGTTTGTTACATTTACTTTCTATTATTATATATATATATATATATATATATATATATATATATATATATATATATATATGAAGTCAAGCATACCTTTATGAATTTAATAAATAAATAACGTAATTGAATAACCTTAATAATAATAGTCATAAATAATATAATTATACTCATCATTTAAACATGACGAAAATAATAGCATTACTAACAAGTATAATCAATAAACTAAAATAATTTTTAAGTTTTGCTTACTTATAATTCACATATATCACATTTTCCTATCGTCAATGCACCAATAAATAAAATATTTTAAAATTGCTAACTCAACGACCTGTACTTCTCATTTTCTACATTCATTTGCTAAATTTAAGCTTGAAAAAACCTTTCACTCGAATTCTATTTATTTTCACGGGAATATTTTTTAGATAGACCAAATTTACTTGAAAGAATAATACAAATGATCCCAAGATGATTCGCATGTAAATATGACCGCTTAATAGAATTCAAGCTCACAAGAAACGCATGAACTATATTAGCCTTTTTTCAATACATTTAAATAAATATTTTGTAGTTTACTTACTTTTAATTTCATTTTAAATATTTTCAATTTTACTAATCGCAAAAAAAAGCGTGCGAGCACTGTTTTTTACAAACTGTAGACTAAAAATGATTTCATTAAATGTACAACCGTGCTGCTTGTAATTTTTAACGGAGCAAAATTAAACGTTAATATTACTATTAAAATAGTTTGATGATAAAAAATAACGTAACCAAACATGCCTTAAATTTTACATGTGTCTATATACACAAAATAAATAGTGAGAAATTAATGTATATTAACAACCGTATCATTCATATTATGAGAAAAAGTGCAACTTCTAATACCAGTTTTATTATTTCTTTAGATACAATAACTTTGATTCACTCAAAATGTATTCAGCATTAATTTATTAAGAACTGAAAATTTACCAAGGTAGTGAAAAGTGCATTAAAAGAATATGGGTGAATTTATTTTTATCATCGAACCTAATGACGAATCAACAACGTATACAACAAGACCGTTCATTTAGAATATATGCACTTATAGTGAATATACAAAATTTACTCTTTTTTTCTTATCGCCTTAATAAAATTTAAAATCTTTAATCTTGGTTAACAATTTTTTTTTATTCTTTTTTAAATAATATTCAAGACATTTTTTGAGAACTCATTAAAATGTACCACCACTTAACATCCATTACAGCTAATCAAACAACAAAATAAACAAAAAACGCATCGACAACAACTTTATCAAATATTCATAGATATTAGAATTTTAACTTAAGTAATAACTTTTATTATTATAATTTAACTACCTATACTCTAAATTTACAATGTCATACAATATTTTCTCAAATAAGCAAAATTCAATAAATAACAAAATATATTTAATCTTACCTGTTCACTTTATACCCGAATATTGAGTTTTTTGATGGATAGGTAGAATATGAAATACTATACATACAATAAATTTCCATTTTCAAATGTCAATTAAATACTTAATTTATAATTTTTCGCTACATGCTCACATATATAGCATTTTCTAAAAGTAAATATAAAGTTGAAACTTAAAAGCAAGCCCACTTCATCTATTAAAAAAATGATAATTATACACAAAGTAAGTTAGAACAGAAACTTATTAACCGACTTAAATCAATTATGTTACTTTTAAACAAATTATTCTTTTACCCAGTTTTGAAATTGTAATTTTATTTTAATTCCACGACATAATGTTCAATTCGGTGATGGCAATGAGATTTTAACGCACTTTATTTAATTTAAATGTATTTCATCAATCTAGTGAAGATAAAATGCACCACTAAAATACGTACCCATGAAGACAAATCTAATCAGTTATACAAAAAATTAAAATAAGCGTAAAAATTAGCAATCACCATATTAATATTAAAAACTGCAGTTGCTTACATAACATTCGTAACTATAAAAACGAAAAATGTTATTTTTTGTTATTTTTAAAACATCTATGCAAAACACAGAATACACAATTAAAATTAAGCTGTACATAATAAGACGTAGAGTTTGAGAATTTAAAATTAAAGTAAATTGTAATTAAACAATTTATTTTACAATATATGAAAAGGTTGCAATTTCAAAATTTCAAACATAGTTTTTTAGCGTACATAATATCAAAATTCATATCGGTAAAAGAAATGAGCGCATCGACAATAATAATATGAATTTATACGAAGCTTTATAACCTCTATGAATAAACGTTTACTTTTATAATAAAATTAAGCACAATAAAGTCCGAGCGCTTCTAAATTTAACTAATGATATATTTGCTCCAACATTATTTTGAAGTCGTTTAATTGAGCGCAATTATTTAGCTCCCCATTTTTATACGGTTTTTATATTATGTATACACCTAAATTATATTTCTCGACTGATATAAATATATTAAATGTAACATTATTACTGCTGCTATAATAGTAAATACAATACAGGGTCATTTCAGATCCAGAATTATTTTATTAAACTGTCGCGCAATGAAAATTTAAATATTTCATATACATGTATATATAATATATATATATTTATTTTTTAATATAATTACTACAGTATCACTGTAATATTAGAAAGTACCTCGCTGATGTATGTAATACGGCATATATACAAAATTTTAACACCATTAAAAGGCTATACGATGGTATATTTCTAATTTACATAGAAAATTTAATATGTTACTTGTGAATCCAAAGATTATTTGATCTCACAATTTTGTATCTTTTAAAAATATACTTATAAAATCTCATTTCAGCGGACATAATTTAAATATATTTGTATATTGCGATCGAAAATAATTTTATACTTCCGAAAACACGTGGACATAATAAACATTTAAGCCCGTGGAATATTATTCATCGAGGTACCGAATAACGAGTATTTAATAATATGACATAATGAAACAATATTATACTTAAGGTTACACAAGTTTTATGTAAGAAATTCGTCTGTGATCATATTACTTAAGTTACATTATACGTAAACATTAAGAGTAATAGATAAAATAAAAATTTTGTATATTACATAAAATAAAAATATATACTTTCAAAGTAGATATTGACATAAAATTTGCATTATTTTCTACCTTATATTATCACTTTCAGAAATTGCAATTATTTTCAAAATGTATATGTTCATCAACTTGAACAATTCTCTCTTTCTCTTTCAGTTTGTTCGTTCACTTTAAAACTATGACACAAACACTACGGATTGCGAACATACCGGTTAAATGAAAATATCCATTGCGTAACAGCACTAATCATCAAATATAGTTTAACATTATATAGTAAACACGATATATTCAAAAAATATACTTCTAATCTGTAATCCAAAAAATTTATTATAATACGAAACTTGGAAAAACTACATATTGAAATAATAACCAAGCTATTCTTAAAAAATTTTTATTTTCATTAAAACGACTATATATATATATATATATAACGTTGTACCATTCTGACCATTCTTACTTGACACATTTATTTACACTTTGCACAAACTGAACAACCAATCCGCCAAAATTATAAAACAGGCGCTTTTATATTAAACGGTGTCTGTATAAAATAGCGCCAAAATTAAGAAAATTATAAATATTGATAAAATGAAATATAAAGTTTTCAAAGATCTGAAAAATTTCATAAAACAATAAAAAAATCTGAAAATAATTATTTTAAAAACAAGAACAATAAACAATAAGTTAAATTTGATTTTCCACTTTTAATCATCAAAAATTTCAATGTGCTGCATTTAATTTTTGTCTGTTCTATGTATAATATTTGGTTTGTTATTCAGTTGTAATATATTACAAATAAATAAATTCGGAATTAAAATCCCTTAAATGAAATAGTTGAATTCATAAGAATCAAATTCGCAAGTTGAAATCTTTAAAAATATTTTAAATTTCCAAAGCTATAAGTTCTGTTTATTTATTTATTTTTTACGTTTGAAAGAAGTTGAAAATTATAAGAGAAACACATTCATTTAGTAGCAAACTGAAAGTTTTAAAAAAATAGTTAAATTCAAAATCTTTATTATTGAACACAAAAATTTAAGCTTGAGAAAAAAATGTTTACGAAATTCATGAAAACAACAAAGAGAAAAAGATAAATATTCCAAGAATAGTTGGTTTAAGTGTTCATTCTAATGAGTTTTTTTATATATTTCTGAAATTTATACGAGACGTATGAAAAAACAGGTTATAAAGTATATAAATAAAGAGAAACACGAATAACGTACGTGTATCCATAACTTTATGAAAATAGTTTATAAACATTTTCGACCGAAAATGACGCAGAGAATTAGTGTAAAGAATTAAAACGGGGTAATATACGCAATAATTTTTTTTAGGACTTCCACAGCGGTTTACCCATTAAACTTTATAACATAATTTTAACAAAATAAAATTATCTTCATTTTAACTATATGAGTATATTACAATTAACAATAAACCTATATAAACAAATGCATATGTTCATGTTACGTATAGAGAATAAGAAATATATATAGACAGGAAAAGAAACGTATAGGGAGATGAAGTGATATACTCAATAATTACTGATATGATGTCAGACGCTTGGCATCAGCTGTCATACTTTTAATATAAAATACTAGAATAAAAATGGTAAACCCTATTGTTTACAGCGATAAAAGCAAACGAAAAAAACCTAATTATCTAAAACGATTTTTTAAATACTGCTTATAGGTGAAATAAAAACAGACATAATTTTTCTGTCTTAATAATAATAATAAAAATAATAATAGGCCTAAAAAAAAAAAGGGTGATGGGTAAGAAAAGTTAAATTTATTGTGATGACTTGTGCATCTCTGGCGAAACTCATCGAAGAAACAAAGAAATATGTAAAAAAAAGTATTTGATTTTAAAAACTATAATTTTTTCACATTATTTTTAAAAATATAAAAATTGTCAGGACCTTCTGTGGTATATGCCAACAAAAAGATATATGGCAACATTAAATTGTTTATCCCGTTTAGTCCTCTAAAAAGTGATAATTCATCTTTTATATTTTAAAATAAATAATTTTAAATATTAAAATTTATACTATAAAAGAAATAAGTAATAAAAAAAGTTCAATATATAAAACATTATTCATCTGTTATAGCATGCGTGATTTCTTCTAATATTTTATCAAATAAACTTTCGTTTTGGTTTCATACGCCACATATATTCGCAAAAGTATGAATTTACCATTGTGCGATGTGTTCCTCTCCAACGCTTTTTATTTTTAGATTTTAATTTGGCCCATAAACTTTCAATTGACCGGATCTACGAAATTAACACTGTGATTAATAGTCTGATTATAGTAGTAAACCTTTTTGTTGTAAAAAGGATATAGCACTTATTTCTTCTGCCAATTCCGAAACATTAATATTTATTAAATATTAAATAACTACAAACGTGGAATAAGATTAGAATGAATATTTAAAAATAAATCTATTATTAACGAAATAAACAATTAAAAGTAAGAATTAAAATGATTATAATTAATAATTCAACATGTAAAAAAACAATAAAATTATATTTTTCACCTAAACATTCAAAAATTAGAATTCAAATGATTCGTAAATAAGCTTTCCACATTCTTCACTAGATTTGTAATAATCGAGAGAAATTGGATGAAATATGTGAACGTTGCCATTTCATCACATATTGTTCGTTTACTGGCAAATACTACAGAAGGTCCAATTGTCATTATGACTTTATTTAAATTATTCAATTCACCCTTTGTAAAAATTAATTTGAAGTTTTCAGTCTGTGTGGAAATAAATTTCATTCACTCGAAATAATTCCACATAAAAAATAAATTTATTTTACATAATACTAAACCTTCAATTTTGGAGTTAATTAACACATTCATCTTATTCGCAATATAATTTCATGTAAAGCATTTAATTCGTAAATTTTGTAAATATAAAATTCACTACGAAAATAGAAGTTATTTATAAATAACATCAAATTCACATAAAGAGAAATCTTTAAAATTGATAAAACAATAATAATCGTTACAACGTTCGAGTAACGTATCGAACTTTAACATCGAATTACTCGAATTTAATAATTGACGGTAATTTTTTTTCTTAAATTATGAATATTTTTTATAATAAGACTATCTCCCGAGTTCGAAAAGAGATTTGAAAAAGGCCGAACGTTCGCGATGCAATTAATGTGGAATATAATGCAATGGGGAAGTAGTACACGAAGTTGAAATTTAAAGATCAGTACAAAAATTTGTAATACAGCAACCATAACCAAAAATCTACAGGATGATAAAAAATGCTCCAAACTGACCCAGAACGAAATAAAAGTTATTTCTCCAGCAGAAGTTTCCAAATACATAAAACTTTTGAATAACAAAAAATCTCCTGGTTTTGACTTGATCATACCAAGGACGTTAAAGGAGCTTCCTAGGAAGGCAATAATGCTAATTACTCACATATTCAATGCAATATTACGAACATCGTATTTCCCCAAACAATGGAAATTTCCCCCAAAATTCCGATGATTCTGGCAAAGATGAGTAGTAAATTAGGATCCTACAGGCATTACCGACACTAGCTAAGTTACTCGAAAAATTAGTTTATGCACGGATTGATAAAATAATTTATGAACAATCTATCATTCCCCAACATCAGTTTGGATTTCGATTTAGGCACTCCACTCTCCAGCAGCTGCATAGAGTAGTAAATCTTATTCAAGTTGGAATAGACCATAGGAAATATAATGAAACTGTTTTTATAGACATAACTAAGACTTTTGATAAAATCTGTCTGGAGGGCCTGCTTTACAATTTGAAATCTTTTTTGCCAGAAAGACTAGTTAATCGTACCTAAACATGAGGACAATCTTTCAGATGTACATCCAATTCTAGCTGGAGTCCCATAGGGCAGTGTCCTGAGACCCCTGCTATACAATATTTACACAGCAGATTTTCCTAACGATTGAATCTGCTCAGGTAGCAACGTTCGCAGATAATACTGCGATAATTGTATCAGATAAAAATGCTGACATTGCCATAGCAAAATTGCAGAATAGTATAAACCAGGTTCATCAGTGGGCTCAACGGTGGATACTCAACATTAATTCAGATAAATCATCACATTCTCCAACAGAAAACCGCACAGCAAACGGGTGCTAATCGACAATAAAGCGATTCCGAAGATCAATGAAGTGAAATATCTAGGAGTTTACCTAGGCTAACATGGAGGTCGCATTTATAAAAGAAAAGAAATGCTCAACATCCGGATGAAACAACTTTACTGGCTATTATCACTCTAAGCTATCGCTGCAGAATTTTCTGTTCATATATAAAATAATATTTCGTCCAGTATGGTCCTATGCAGCGCAATGCGCAAAGACGTCAAATAGACTGATTATCCAGCACTTTTAGAACAAGACTCTGCGACTAATTTACCGTATGCCATGGTACGTATCTAACGACGTTATACATCGGGATCTGAAAATCGATCCAGTGGATAAGGTTATCCGGAGGCTCGCACAAAAACATCTGAAAACCACCCAAATCACCTGGTAGACGAATTATCACACACTAAACCGTCATCAAGACTCAAGCAAACAAAAATGAGAAACTTAATCCTATAATCTTTTTGTGGGGATGTCTCATTGGATACTGCACGTGATTTACATAGTATATATATTGTATTGTGTATGTATTTTATGATATAATTTATTAGACTTACTCTTGGGTAGTTATAAAACAGCAAATATATGAAAAAATAAAAAATAAAATCTGACCGAAGTTTCAATAAACTCGTTGATAAAAAAAAATATTAAAATCATAGGTACGCACAAATTACCCTCATTTATTAAAGTCATTAGAAAGAAAGAAAGAATGTATTTTATCAAATTACGATGTGTACGCGCAAATATTTACATAGTAGAGTTCCGGCATAAGCCTCACCTCGACCGCAGTATTAAAATTAAAATAAAAACACTATAGTTTAAACGTAAGTATGATAAGCGGGGTGGAAATTTATAAAACCCGCAAACAAATAAAAAAAAATACATATATATATATATATACATAAATATACATACACATATATACGTATACGCACATGTCATTGTGGGACGGATAATAGTTTTATATAAAATTAACTTATTTTGAATACTCAGATGAGATTTACTTTTAAAAAACGGATAAATTTAACATATAGATTTATTCGCTTTTGTAATAGCAGCATTAATGTGTTTAGTAAATGTCAATTTTTTATCGAAAATTACGCCTAAGTAACGAACATGATCAGACCACTCGATGAGATCGCCATCAATATTAATTTTATCGGGTAACAATGGTCGTCTGCGAGTAAAAAGTATCGATTCTGTTTTTAAAGGATTGATGACAATTTTCTCCATTTAGTGAAATATTTCAAAACTCGCGAAGATCATTGTTGTAACCTATTACTAATTGCGCAATCTGTTTAAAAAATTCAGAAATTTCTTAATAGTGCCACGGCGACGAGTGTTTCGGTTATTTATATAAATTCTACTCGCATAATTTTTAAATTTAATAATGTTAACAAATTTTGATGATCAGCGTATGTAATTTTTTATAATTTTAGTACTCGACGAATTTATCGTGAAGCTTATCGGTCACGCGTTACAATTTTAATCGCAAAATTATGCACTCTGTCGTATTAAATAATTAAATGAAATAACGCAAGCAAGTGAAAATATAATGTTTTTTTGATAATACAGTTTTTAAAGATAGTTACGTATAATTCTTACTAATACGCTGTATAAATATTTTTATAATTTAAACATTCTTCGTCCACTAAATACGCATCCTTTAATCATACTTTTATGAAAATATACAATTTAACGTACCGTATAAAAACACTTTGACTGAAAGAGTTAACTTATTATTAGGTATATATAAAATAAATAACTCGAAGTGCGTTACGATATAAAAATTGAATATTTTCAAAAACGATGTCGTGAGTTTCCGAATTAGTTCAAGTGAAAAAAGAAAAGAATGCAACGTGAATATTCTGGATAATTCAATTTTAACAGAACATAACCGGGTTAAAATAACTTATTAGTTTTCATTTGAAAAATAGATTAGAATGACGTATGCACGAAACAGAATGACACACGATATTTCCAGTCGATTAACCGGATTGTGCCTGAATGATTTTTCTTGGGTTTTTTTTTTTTAACCGGTTGAAAGAATGCTCCTCGTTATTTAACATCTCATTACATATTTCGCACGATGATGTAAGTTACTACTTGTTAATAATGTCCAAAAGAATTCCCACCCGCAGTTAATGATAAAATGTTTTACCTATTTACGATCCACTAAATAACGCGAATGCGTTACCTTAAAATTATTATTATTATTATTGTTACTCTTACGTGTTGCATAACTAAAACTCACTCGATGCTACACGAATTCTGGGATTATGTATTCAAAAAAACAAGGGTACGATAGGTGAAAGGGAATCTCCGAATATTACAGTTTGCTAGACAATTGTCATTATATGTTCCTATACACGGATGTTTTGTGGTATAGATAAAGAAATATGTGTTTGGCACGAGATTCATTCCATTTCAAACGGTTATTCTTCCTGGATGCGCCCGGAATAGCGTATATTAACGAGAATAGCACGTAATTTCCTGACCGCGATAGCTAAATACCGTGTAATAAACTGTTTTAACACACACACACACATATATATATATATAAATAAAGAGTGAGAGAGAAATGAGTTTAAGTTGAGATATCAATACGTTACGCTACATAAAATAATATTATAGAGAAAGAAATGAAAAAGTATATGTCCAGATACCAATATGCTACGCTACACAAATAATATTATAAAGAGAGATGACTGACAGAGACAGATACCAGCGTGTTATGCTACAGGAATAAATATTTGCAATCAACAAGTTTAATATTTTATTCTGTTGATGTGTTTTTGCCAACTGCGACCGTAGAATCTGTACAGCTCAAATTGGTTTATAATTTTATACAAGAAAGATGAGGATAAATCATTGATCATTATTATTATTATTATTATTATTAGATTACCGCTTTCTCTTCTTCGTAATGTTGCTATTAAATCAACGGACGCTGACAATTCCGCTTAAGGCAACGTCGATTTCCTATCAACTCTCCCATCCGACAAGACCTTTGCCATTATGGTCAATATTTCTTCTGTACAATAATAGTGCGAATGAATGTTAGGGGCGCTACATTGTTTATTTCAACATTAAGTAATTATTAGTAATTCGAAATTTTTTTTATAGACACGATAATTACCCGAGTCGGAGAAAGGTAGAATCAACTATAATTCCAGCGCGTCTAAAATAGAAAGCAACGGTAACCATATTAGAACGACGTTTTCCGCAGACCCGTGTACAGCAAATTATGATTTGTGCCGTTGTTTATTGACGCTAGAACTTCTAAAAAAAAAAAAAAAGTAAAATAAAAATAATTTCCTATTTCGATAGCGTCCCGCATACGGAACAAATTTTCCGAACATTTCAGTCTACTTCATCCATAATTAATAAATTTAAAACAGAACTTTTATATTCGTCATAAGCAAATTTTACAATCGGAGGAGTGCACTTTCGTGCATAGTAGCGAAATTATACTATATATGAGCATTCCCAAATTGCTACTGTCACAATTTGAAATATTTAAATCATTTATATTTATTTATTGCGAATATGCTATATACATATATATAATAAAACAACGCAAACAGGGAAAACGAGAATTAAAGTGTTTTAAAAAATACATACATATACACAGATATATATATATATATATATATGATTTTTTTATTCATTAAAGGCAATGCCTTGTCGCCGCAACCATTGTGTCCTGTTAGTAGCCAGTGCTCGAAGTTGTTGATATTTTACTTACATTTGAGCGATTATATACGCTATTCATTATAGATGTTTTTGGCCTTTTTTCTTTTGACCGCTTACCAGCAACTTGACCCTTTATTATATTTTTTGTTTAACTATCAAAAACAACCCTATTCGGCTTTATCATAACTATTACCACTAAGAAAAAAAGCGAATAGAAAATTATGTATATTAAAAAAATTGAAACAAATTATTTGAAAAGTATAAGACTATAAAGTTACGATAGTTTGTAGATACATTATAAGGCGCGTAGAATAATTTACGCGTTTATAAACCGTGAACCTAGTTAAGATCACACGTCCATAAGTACATTAATTATATATATATATATATATATATATATATATATATATATATATATATATATATATAAATGTGTGAGTGTGCGTGTGTGCGTAGGAGATAAAGATAACTCTGAGAGGACAAAACGTGACCTAAGAACCAAAATTTAAATAATCGACCTGTGCTACCGTACGATTAACGTAGGTAATTCTCACGCACGAGTGTATTACAAAAGAAAAACCAAAAAGCAAAATAGAAACGTTTTGTTCATCGTACAGTGGAGTAACCTGGTGCGGTACAATAATACAAAGCGACCTAAAGGTTAAGGCTCGAGCACGTCCCTTACGTGATGAAGAATAACTATAGGGAAAACGCGATCCAGATATTATAATCACGATATGATCTTGATCGTCGACGATAAACGAATAGTTCAAGGTTGTTTCGATAATTGGTCCCATCGAATGGAAACCTTCCATCCGGACGTTTCGTTTGGAAAGTCGAGTCAACTATAGTTATTAACTTAACCGTGATCGTACGTTACCATTTACGTATCGTTAAAAGTTAATTTAAAAGAAGGAACGCAATGTACAATTTTTAGAAAAACCCCGAATTAAAGAAATCGATCTACATCGATTTTCACATATTCTGATGGAACACGTTAAAATATTAAATTTCACCCTTTTAAAATTAATTTCAAGTTTCAATATTTCTCGCGGCAAATGAGACGCTTCTCGATTACGAACATAAAATACACAGGTCTGCGTTTTTTGAGTTCAGTTGATTTTATTTGTAATATTCATTCAGATTTTTTATTTCATTGTTCAAAGTTATTTCTTCAAAAGTTTTTCCCTGTGCCGTTAAAGAAAGATCGTCTTGATCATTTATATAAATATTAAACAATGTAGAAGCGAGCAGGCTGCCTTGAGTAAGTCCGTTATTTTGTTTTCTCCAAGCACTGTTTCTTCCGTTATGTGTCGCATAGTATTGTCTGTCTTTGAATAGCATTTGGAGAATTTCAGCAAAATTGAAATCGTTAGTCATTTGATATACCTTGTTGACAAGTGCGCGATGGGGTTATCAAAGGCTGCGGTTAGATCTACAAAAACTGCCCCTGTTACCATTCTCGAAGCCATCTTCAATATACTGCGTCGTGTGTAGAATTCGTGCGGTACAAAACCTTCCTGGTCTGAAACCACTCTGTTGAGGTATAAATTTAGCATTAATCGTTTCAGCCGTTCGAATCTTTCGAACATTTTATATAGGTGACATAATAGCGACATGGGTATATAGTTTTTAGCATCATTGACGATCTTTCCCGGCTTTAACGAAAGCAATAATATGTGTTTTTCTCGACGTGTTTGGAATTCTAATACTTCCAATGTAGTTGTTAAACATTTCTGTAGCCAGGTTATTGTTTCTCTGCCAAAATGTTTTATTTGTTCTGTGTACATTCCATCGATCCCAGCTGATTTTCGATTTTTTGCTGCTTTAATTGCATTTATGATCTCGATTTGTCTGAAGGGGTCCTTAAAGTGATTTACTCCGGAGGGCTGGTACCTGTTTGAAAGTGTTTTATGCTTTACCCTCTCTTTTGTCTTTCCATCCATCAAAAGTTAATGCGCGATTTGATTAGATTTGAGGCGGAAGAAGTATGTATATTATCACCATTCAGTTTCTTCAACAGTGTCCACGTTTTTCGACTATCCTTAATGAAATCTAGATTTTTAACTAATTTTATCGAGTCCTTCCTCCGTTCTTCAGCTATCTCTTCGGCGATTTCAAATCCCATTTCTATTACTTCGTCCTTAAACGGATTTTTATTAAATTTCTTAACACATTCTTCATATTTCTTTTGAATACTCGATTTCATGCCAGGAATATACGATCTACGTACACCGCGTGGAATATGTTTCTTAGAAATCTTATTAACAACATCGACGAAAGTGCCATATTCTTCGACTACTGGTCATATATTTTTGACTGCCTCATCCAGTTCACTGCGGAATCCTATCCAATTTGCTTTTTTGAAGTTAAATCTGCGTTTTGTTTCGTTAATCGTAATATTATTTCTTTTTCCTGAACGGTATTATTGTATTGGAACGTGACATTAGGAAGTTTATAAACGGATGTTACTGTGTAACATCCAACATCAGCTGATAGGGCCTCCATGTCATTAATTTCGAACTTTTCGGTTTTACATACACTAATATTGCATTTCACCGAGATATTATAAAGATCTTATTCGATCTGTTTAACAGTTCTTCCGGTTATATATTAGATATTATACTAAGGCTTGTAAAATAATCATCAAAGAAAATTTTTAACTATATATACCGTCACTCAATTGAACTGTTCCAACAACTGCTACAAATGTCATCAGCAATACCCCTTGAGTCTTTAGTGATTCGAGGAATAAATTTGATATTAATTTGCTAATTTTTCACCCATTTCAAAGTAAAGTATGTAAAATTTCAATATATAGACATAGCCGTAAGAAGAAAATTTAGAATCAGTAGTAATTAGCACCTAAATTACCCAATTAGCTCAACCATTAGTCCTAGTATGCGTAATGTATCATCATCATCATCATAGTGCTTGCATCTTTTTGGCAAACGATAGCATACAACAACTTTAAATCAAATTAAATCGAATTTCTTTTTTCCCGGCTGCGTCTATTATTTCGTACAGTTTTCGCTTCCCGAATCATGCAATTTTGCCTTGCATTGCAATTTCCTGGATGTCGCAACTTGCAAACTTTCTTTTACTGCGCAGTATATCATCTATCAGCACTTTTCTAAAGTATTTCCATATCCGATATTTTCGTCATCCATGGTATTCATCAGCCGTAATGTCCATATTTCGAATGCGTTTATCTGTTCACTGTTTTTGTCTTATTTCGGTCACTTGCTTCTTCGGTGTTTGTATGATTTAAATTTAACGCGTTCATTTATTTATGCGTGTATATATATATTTTATTTATTCTATTTGCTTGGAATCGTATTTAAATTTTTTTAATTGCAAAATATTTTATTTGATGTAAAAAATTGTCCACATATATTTGTTTCTATATAACGAACTAGAAAATCGCTAGTACTTTTAAGCTAATTAAACTTTGTTTTATATATATATTATTATTTTTAAATTTTTTCCATAATTAATACATTTTACTATGTCTTAATAAAATAGTACGAATTTAGTTATAATTTACGTATTTCTAAATTTAATCCGGAATTAGCCATTAAAAAAAAACACAAAACGCTAATTTATAACTAGTCGTCATTTCATAGTTACATTATTTCTTATTGCAAACAATATAAGTCGTCTACTTTTTGATACTGACACGCTGGTTGAAATCATTATAACGTAAACATTATAAAAAACAAACCTAAACTAAAACACACAATTACTTTTTTTTTTTTTTCGTTGTACCGGTATAAAATACCACAACCAACGGTGCTAAAAATAAAGACGAGGAAAGGAAGTAAAAGGAGGATAGGAAACAATAAAGACAGAATTAAGTATTAGACCGACGACTCCAATGAGTCGACTAGCCTAGAAGGATTGAGGATACGATTAAATCACGTTGAATCAGATTTGTTATATTTAGGTAATAGGAAGTGCGTCGCGGCACCATTTTCTTCTTTTCAATCGTCTCGGGGGATATGTGATCGTATACATTCTGCTTATGTTTGGATTTGCGCTATTTTGTAATTTATCGAAAAATCTCTTGTACTGTTCAGCGTAAGTTTCTTGAATCGATGGTATGAGAAGGTCATTATGAAGCGTTAAATTTGAAACATATCTCGGCGCGGACGTGATTGTACGTAGTATTTTCGACTGTTGTTACTGTATCCGTAATAGATTGCTTTTACATGCGGTACCATATAGCTCGATTCCATATTTCCAGATCGGCGCAATGACTGTTAAGTATATGCATGACATTCAAGTTAAGACCTGATTTGTTTCCAGCAAAACTTTCTGGCACGAGTAATTACAGATTTCCTTGTCTGCGCCACTTGGTAACGCCACGTCAGCCTCCTATCCATGAATAAACCCAAGTAACGTACTGAGTCTGTCTGCGGAATCAACCAAAATTATAATACATCACAAATGTAGAAACGAACTGAAGTAAACAAAATTTAGAAGAAAAAAAACTAATAGTAATAAAATTAAGTAACAAAAATAACTCGTTCAAACTTATAATATCGAACTCCCAATGTTATTTGCGAACACTTCGATAACACCATTCACCTTTGGACACAGTTACGCAAGTGAATCTAACGTTCTGTAACATAAACAGAGAAAATGTTAACAAGATCAGAGAAACGTTAAAGGAAATTAAAGAAAACCACGCAGAATATGTATATTTACACAGATAGATCGAAATCTTCAGCAGAGGCAGTTCGGTAGTTGTCAACAAAAACGCAATTCATTAAAATGCTCTTCCAGCTACGTTCTTAGTTTTATAAGCAGAACTATACTCCACTAGATGTGCAGTATACGCAGATGACAACAAAAATAAAAATTGCATTTTATGCACTGCTCTTCAACATTAAGACTCTATGAAATAATAAAAATTTTTACATAAAATAGCCAACGAAATAATACTTATGTTACAAACAACACCTAAGAACATAATACTCTTGTGGATACTCGCTGCATTATATATATATATTAATTCAATAGCCGAGAAGAATCATAAAAAACATCCGTTTTGCATCCGCTTCCAGATTGTACCGATAGTTGACTTCGAAAAATACTTAAAACGTCATTTCGAATCGACATGGCATAGTAACTGGCAGAGAATCGGTGAATAAAGTAAGATCCATACACTTATCTTCAAAGCAGTGACTCTCAGCACATCTTAGTAACATAACTAAAGAGGTATTATTATACCGATTACGGATAGGACACACAAAATTGACGGACATTCATTTATTAAGAGTACGCTACCAACGTGCCCACAGTATTGCCGTCAGTTGATCGTCGAGCATCTATTGGTAGATTGTCCAATTTAAGACAAATACCGAAAACAGTACGGGATCGCATCGCTCGACTTGCAAAGTTTACTGAGGGATAACGTGGATACCATTAATAGAGTTTTCCAATTTTTAAAACATATCAAAAAAATGCCTTATAATTATTATAATATGTTTGTTGTAAATATTTTAATACCTTCGTTATAATTATTTAATATATTTGTTGTAATTATTTTAGTTTCACGCCTCTAGCTATAATTGCGGTAGGAAAAAAATAACTTATTAAACACATTAATAACGTTTCAAGAAGAATTAGTATCGGAAACCACATTATAAACATATTTAGGCTTTAGCGTCGAGATCGTAAGATTGCAGATGGTTGTATAAAAGATTAGATATGCCGTTCATTGAATTTATATATAAAATGATCGATTTGACGTGCATTTCATTTTGAAACTAGTTGTATTACAAGTAAGTTGTTTGTAATATATATATATATATATATAAAATTGATTAAAATTATATTTATTGTACGTAGTTTCTTAATCATTGCTATTATTATTATTATTATCTTATAATTAATCTGAAGATAGCAGTTGAAAAACTGTGAGTTAATTTTTTTTTATATATATATATATACTTGGTTATCGACAGAAATGATAAATTGTATGAACGATATGAAAAAAGTACTAACTTGGTTAAATAATTATTAACGATTTTTACTCATAACATCGATTTTCAATCAGTTGTCGCTATCTAATTAACTATAAAATTCACGCGTTTAAGCAGCACCCCGCGATACTTTTAATTAAACTAAGTTCAAGTCTGTGGTTCTACATCATAATGGTGTAGTTATCTTGCACTTTCGGAATAACCGAATATTCACATTAAATTTTACTTTTGTTCGCTTTAATACCGCGCCACTGGTTTTATGATAAATATGGTTACTTAACAATTAATGCTGCATTATACGCGTATCGTACTGTTTAAATAAAGTTATTTTCTAATTACGTAACTATCGCGTTTATAGGTATTTACTTAAAGATTTCTATGGAAGCAATTTCGACATTGCTATAAATAGTTGTGTCATTTCTGTCAGTTTAGATTCAATACTTTTCACGAATCTCACATATTTCTTCTCATTCATTAATGTCTCGGTATTCGCATTGTAATTGGAATTAGTCGTTGTAAATCGCTTAAATGTAATAAAGTAATTATTTACGCGTCTACTAGTCGCTCTAAAATTACGATATAAAACTTGTCAACTCTGTCAGAGCTAAATAGAAAACCGTAAGTTTAACGTCAGAAGGTGTTTTAAGAACATCCGGTAAAAAAAAGTATGAAAACTTCATATAACTCGATTATTTAGTCGCATTTTGACGTCTTTCATTAAATGAAATTTCAGTCAATCATAATGCCACCGAGTCCTGTAGAAGGATAAAAACTATTAATATAATGTATGTGTCTATACAGAAGCTAGGGAGAAGAAAAATATCACGGAGAGCTATTTGGCGGTCATACGACGAGGCATCTACAGAGTTGGCAAAGGTGTCCGAGGATTAGGAGCTATATTGATCGGAAATTTGGTCGAAAATACTGTAAAAAGATGAAGAAGAAGATGAGGTCTCCCCTTTTTATAGATCCGAACTGAAACTCGTTGAAGTCTTCCTAGTAGGCATCTCTTTCAAAGTATTCCTGTTATCAATTTAAACTCGCTGACACAGTTCCACACATTTCTAGAAACATTCCGAGAACGCATTTTTATACTTATGAAACCGTAAGTCTTTTTTTCCATTATTGAAATATTGGATTGTCAATACTGTCTAGAATTTATTATTTATATATATATATATATATATATAGGGAGAGAGAAAGAGAGAGAGAATATTTATATGACACAAAACTACTTAATCAATAGGTTTTTCAACTGATAGTTCTGACTTATACAAATGTAATTCCATTAAAATCGACTGTAATTTCTAAACCTCATTTTATACTTGTTATTATGTAAAGTAAAACCGGTTTTTGTTTGTTATTTTTTTAAGAAATTGTTATTATGACACTAACTCAACGTTACCTATTATTATTATTAATTGTGATTATTATACTATCATCACTAATTTTATTATAATTATTATAAACGTTATATCATTATCGAGTATAACCAAGTGTTAGGAATCCACATCTCCCCATCATCTTACTAATCGTAAAACTATATTTAAAATAACATTGATAACTTTTGTTTAATTCGAAAAAGCAATCGGTTTTTTTTTTTATCTATTCCTAGACTTCAGTCTATCACTTAATGGTATGACAGAAGATTATGACGAAATTGGTTCGTAGCCCCCATGACTGAACCCTACATATTACTAACTTACGTTCGAATAGTTCACGTCAAATTACGAATGTAATAGTTAAGTTCGCTTCAGTCTACGTATTTCCATTAACGACTTGTTTATTAAGCTAATTCCTCATATTTTTCCGCCATATTTTTAATAGTGTCGGCTAGTTATTCTAGACTAAGGACAATCACCATGCAGGATTTTGTTCATTACGCACCATGGAGCGCTAACGATTAATCTTAGTGTTGTAGTGTTTGATATTAATTCAGGGCTATAGTTCTCACTCGTACTTCAACATCGTACGGTGAATTTGATTCTTCATATCGTGGCGTATCGTTGTGTATTGTGTAGTTTACTTTTCGCGTTTGATATTGTTTTCAATTTCGTTTATTCGGTTGTGCCGAAGTCGTATGTAAAATAAAAATGGGTCTTTGCGTAGAGAACTAAAATCGTCTATATATTGTTGAAGTTGACTTTAGAATCAGCAGTTAATTCAATTGGCGTATAGAAATCAATGAGAAAAAATAAACCCGTCTAATATTTACAAATAAAAAAATTTTCAATATAAAAAATATGCATATCAACAATCAGATAATTCCAGTTGGAGAATCGGTAAAACATCTAGAAGTAAATTTGGATAGACAAATAACCTGGAAAAAACATAGTATCAAAACCAAATGAAATATGTATATATAGTTTAGAAACGTGATTTGGTTTGTCGGAATAAAATTTGAATTATCGCTGGAGAATAATTTATTATTGTATAATCAAATTCTAAAGCTTGTATTTATATACAGAAGTCAACTTTAGAGCTGTGCTAAGCGGAGTAATGATAATACAGGCGCTTCCGAAATAAAACATTAAGAATTTTCTTAGACGTCCCGTGGTATGTAAGCGATCTTACATTGCACACGGACCTAGGTGTTACATCCGTTAAAGATAAAGTACAAGAAATAGCTAGTAAATATGAACTCTATTATCACACAAATACTTTAGCTGTTGCTCTACTGAGCAACTCGTCATAAATCATGCGATTAAAACAAACAAAACCTAGAGACCTTAGAAAATAAATTTTACAAATCAATCGCTGTTTTTTCAAAAGTTTTCTAGATAGTCTAGAGCTAGTGGCATAATTTCGGAAATTAAAATATATATATATATATATATATATATATATATATATATATATATATAAGTGATAGATGTCAAAAGCGTCAGTAATGGGCAGTGGTGAGTCAGGACCGACGGTCGTAGTGGTGGTACTACACATAGTCGGAATAACAACGTTAAAAGTAATAGTGGCAATAATAATAATACTGTTACCTTTAATAATAACAATAATAATAGGAACAATAATAATAGGAACAATAATACCCGTAATTAAGAATAATTATAATAGTGATAATGGCAATAATGGTAATGATAACGGGTGATAGTAGTGGTAAATAATGTTGGTGACAAACAGTATAATCTTGATATTTCTAAAGATACTGTCGTCCGATATCATTATGAACTAAATTATTATACTGAACAATATCCGCGTAGAACCGAATCCCGAAATTATTTCAGATATTTTATGCAATGCTAATAGGGAATGTACGAAATCCCAAGTGAATGTCGCAGTGCCCTGTCCGTAGGTGTATTTTTCTAAACGATTTTCAAGAATTTGCTATAGTTCTGATAGAACGAAAAAAATAATAACATAAGAAATCTTTATCCCATGTCATTGGCCAAATTACTTTATAATAAAGTTAAAGGCCTAAAATGTAACACCAAGTCAGACTAATTTTCATTTTGATAGTCGAAGTTAATATATTTCACCTTGTAGAAGTTATTCATAAAGATCCTAATATACGTCGTTTTATACCACAACAAGAAGAAGAAAGAAAAATTGATTGTTAAAATAATTATATATGCACACAAAAAAAAACAGTCTAATAATAGATGTTGTTTTATCGTTCCGAAAATTATAAATTTCATAAATGCATCGACAAAATTTGAATTAATAACTTAAAAAATAATTAAAGTAAACAATGTTGTATTAAAAAATATTAGCGCGTATTAATATAAATAAATTTCCGGAATTTACGTATATAATTTATCATATCAAAGTTAAATATGTTTTATTCGTCTATGATTGTATTTTTTCTACCTGTGTCGTACCGATTGATAATTGTAGTCACCGATTTCATTAACGGTTTTATCAATACGGCAAGTATCGAAAAATTTTGAAATACTGATCTTAATTGTATCTTGTACATAAGGATAATTTGAAATGTGCGTAGTTTCTTTAATTTTTTTATGTACTCTAGAGATACATTCATTTATACGCTTTGTAACAGTTAGTTATCTAGTGTAACACCTTAACGTCAAGTTTGCAATCAAGGTGCTAATGTTTGATTTTAATATAGTTGTTTAAAGCGGGTTTGCGTCTTGTGAATATTCCGGTTTCAGTTTTACTATCGTTAATTTTGATTTTCCATTTATAACAGAATTTAGATAACACATTACTTTTTCGTTTTGGTATTGTAAGGGACATTCCGATCGACCTTACAATCGATGAACTTAACTGCTTGACAAGCGGTAAAATAGCCAACATACGTAGACTGAATAAAAGAAATTTCTTTTTCTATTTATATTGGTTGAAATAAAATTTGTACACGTTCCAAGCTTTGTCGTAGGAAAACTCGTTGCGGCTTTTGCTCTACTGGTCACAAGTCATCCGAATGCCAAAGAAATCGTGAAACATCCTCAGCAGTTCTGTTTTGTGCTACATGATGATCGTGGTTGTCCAGTTTACCAGGAACAACTTAAGCTACAGAAAATTATTTAGAAAATTTTTAATTCTCCGAGATCAAATAGATTTTTAGGAGGGACGTGAAAAAATTCCCTGAACTACGAATGTCGACATTGGATCATTCGAAATTCGCATCGAAATTTTACAAAACACTTTAGTGCTAAAGCGCTTTCTCCTAAATCTATTCGCTGTAATCGTCAAATTTGTCAAATTATAATTTGAAAAATAATAAATAATAAAACGATAAAGAAAAAGTTCCGATTAAATAAATTAATTTACTCGGTTTAATTAATTAAATCATAATTTTACGATTTATATATTAAAAAAAAAAAGTTACAAATTGTACAGCGAGCGATGGAAAGGAAAATGTTAGGGGTTACAAAATTTGAGAAGAGCTAATGGAGATAGCAAGAAAACTGAAATGGACATGGTGTGGTTATGTTATGCGGAAACAAGTAGATGGCTGGCGATCAGAAAACGTATAGAATGGATTTGCTCAATTTGGGCTTTCATTATTATCATTAATTTTAATTATTTTATGCGTGTATTTTTTGGTGTATTTAAATAAAATAAGGCTTTATTATTATTATTATTATTATATATAACTATAGTTTCATCTATTCGAAAAAATGATACGAGTCACGCAATCATTCGTATAATTAGAAATTATACGTATAAAGTCATTCACGACTTTAACAACCGGCCACCAAGTTTCCACTCAAGAAGACAGGAGAAACGTGTATGTAACTTCCTTACTGACGGTGAAATTGAAAGTGGACAAAAGCATTTCTTCATTCTCGTACGTAATCGTGACTCTACCTTCACCGACTGTACGTTGTTTAACGAATTATAATATACGTACGACGTTAATCGTTATTACCTGTACTACGATGGATACAAGCTACAGGTCGAAGATGGAACGCTGAAAATTTTAATACCTTATCAACACTTCCATATGTCTACGATTGAACGTCACATTACCACAAGAAGAAGTAGAAGACCGCAGTTAGTACGTAATAATCAATCATATATTTGTTTCTCTAATAAAAATTGAATGTACAAACTTGTTGACCATCGTCCAGATACCATTTTACTCTGAAGTATACTTCCAGTAATAATAATAATGCGCACGCCTATATGCGTGTTGAGCGCGTATATTAGTGTGTGCGAAAAAAATCGAATTATCGTGTTTGTAATCTTCATATGGTTAAAGATTTCTTTTCAATTTAATCGTTCCCTTTCTACGCCTTCAATTTTGCTCTTTTACCTTTCTCTAAATTTGGAAAGTAATTCGTTTTCGAATAAAATACTTTACAACGCACTCACACACACACACACACAAAACGTAGATGTGTATAATTTTTCTTTTGAAAACAAATACGTATTTCAATATTTGTTTTAAATATTACGAAAAAATTCTATATTGTTAAACATATATATATATATATATATATATATATATATATATATATATATATATATATATATATATATATATATATATATATATATATATATATATAAATAAAAGCATATCTATTACGTGAATAGATTTGCACGGCTCCTACTTTTGCAAAACATCTTTCCGAGAGTTACTTTCACCAATCGAACATTATTAATCAGATGTTACACAATTTCTGCCGGAAGGCATATAAATAAATAGTAAAATTAACGATTCATGACATGGCGCCGTAATAACACACCACCATTTCTCATTCATGTATATATATATATATATATATATATATATATATATATATATATATATATGTATAATCATCATTATCATTATCTTCAGTTATAATCCTAAGGAACGTCGTAAACATTTTTTTAAACCTACAGCCTCTTAAATTTTTCATAAAACGAACAATGTGAAATGTAGTGATTTTTAAAAAATAAACCAAAACAAAAAAAATTAGTTAAAATCGATAAATTAAACGGAAAGTTTTTATTTTTCTGGCTATTTAATGTAATTGTTAATGTATAAATTTTATTAACAAAACAAAATGAAATCGAAGTTAATCACTAAAAGATTTTTTATTGTATCAGCGAAGCTTTTCGACTATAAAGTCATTATCAAGCTATTACCATATGTTTAATGTTTACGTGTGGTCCGAGCATTATATCAAGTACGAAACATAAATATTGTAAATCCAGAAATTTTAACTATTTTTGCTACTATTAAAAATTATTATTATTTTTTTTTTGTAATAGCTTGATAATGACTTTATAGTCGAAAAACTTCGCTCATATAATAAAAAATTTTTTAGTGATTAACTTCGATTTTATTTTGTTTCGTTAATTTATAAAATCACTACTCTCCAATACACCAACATTATAAATTTTATATTACCGATTTGTTGATTCTGTTGTTTACCACATTCACCAACAGATGATTTCATAAATGACTGTTTTTTCACTTTTCTATCTTTTATAAATTGTATATATTTTTAAATTTATAATTTTTTTATGTCCATTTGATAATGAATGAATAACCGAAAAGCTTTATTATATATATATATAAATTTAGCGATTTTATTATATATTCTTATATTTTTGTTCGCCGTTGCATGCGATCAACCGCTAGCTTTCCAAGGCTTGTATATATATATATATATATATATATATATATATATATATATATATATATATATATATATATATCATCTCAGTCGTAATCCCCCTAAGGGATGTCGTGACCATTTTCATGCTACAGCCTCTTCAATTTTTCTTCTCCATTTTATCCGGTTTGCAGCTTCCCGTTTACAATCAGCCATTGACTTTGCAAGTGCTTTTGTGATCGTGTCTTATATATATATATATACATAGTCTAGTCTACCAAGAGAAATTGACCTCAATTATCAATCGTTACATTGTTCGGTTGTTCTGCGTGTGATGACCAAAAAGTTGTAATGTTCTGGATAAGTACGTTATGATATATGAACGTTTGTTAACTTCGCTGCCCAAAATATCCATTGTGCCCCCCCAATTATCGATACGTTTTGTATCTTTAGTTATCAGCTTCTGTGTCTCCGTCCAGACACCGCACACTGTACCGACTTATTTATTACCGCATTCGCGATGGGCGTGTCGCGGCCAGGAGGGGCCATTCTGTGTAATCGACTCGTGACATTTCGAACTAATTGAATTCTTTATTTCGCCCAATTTTTTTTTTTTTAATATTATTAAATATGCATACAATCTATCCTAGTGGCTAATAAGTAATGTTGACGTTCAATTTAAATTTACGAGTGATATTACAATGCTACCCAATGACCGCTATTCTTCATTTGATGAACATTAAAACCGAAGATGACCTAATTAAAACCGGTTAGACAGTTCTACTTGTGTGTACTGTGTAGACCTTTTAAGTCGTCGGAACTGTACGTTGTTATCTTTCAGGATCGGCAGCTAGAGGATTGACATGATCCTCGAGTTCGCTGAATACGACCATGGATTCGGAGGGTTAAGGAGCATCTTTTTGTCTTCGATAAGAAATCATTCCCAGATATACACGTAGTTGTATATTTTTTCAGATTCTTCGATTTTCGTTTTTTTTGGGGGAGGGTTGATATTACACGTTTCCTCGATCAAGTACCGTAAATTTTGTTTTACTTTTATTTAGTAATGTTATTTTACCACCAATTAAACAGGTTATAAGGGCGGTATCATCTGCAAAGCGTGCGTTACTGATAATTCTTCCACTAATAGATCACAAACGCTGTAACCGTCCAGAATTTGTTTCATAATATGTTCCCCCTCCTCGTATAGATTTTAACGCAGATAACTTCAACCCTCTTGAACGTTTTCTTTTTGGTGGTAAATTTTCCGGACAACGTGCGACCTTCAATCGGAACCGTGTTTATACTCGTATATATGATTTATGAAATATACCAGATGGTTCGTAATTCCCATTTCAACGAAAAGAGACCACACGTTATTCCGAAGGACCTTTTAAATAATAAACAAGACGTAACATCGATTAGATTCTTTCTATTAGTGTCGTATATGTTTAACGCTCACGTGTGGTGGTGCATTATATCGAGTACGGAATATAAATATTGTAAATCTAGAAATTTTAACTTTTCGCTACTATTAAAAATTATTGACGATTTTGTAGGAAGAATTCGACGTCAACGAGAAAAGGAGAACTCCGAAATAGCGACGTACAAACGTCTACGAAAGTGAACAAAATTATCTGAAATTTAATCCAGCACAAAAATGATAAACATATTCTAGAAATCAAACGTCAACTATGAATCGAATCACATTAAAGAATATAATCGCGTACAGATCGTCCTAAATATTTGAGAACCACGCAGGATAAATGTTGGAATTATAAAAAAGAAACAACCAATAGGAAGGTCGCGGACTAGGAAACGCGCAAATTAGTAGGAAGTAACTGAATGGTCACCCACACGTGTTATTCGGGTCAAACGAAAAGATAGATGTAATTTAAACCGAGCTTGCGGATTGATGATCAATTATTTCGATCAACAACCTTAGTAATATTATACAAACTAAGCAACTTGCCGGATAACTTTAGAGGTCTTCAAACGTTTATGAAGAAAGTAGTAGAAAGAAGCAGTAAATTTAGTATTGAACTGAACTTCTACATAACTAAATATAGCGTAATGAGTAAGCGCAATGTACCCCCAGAGTCAGCTGATCATAGAACACAAAAATATATAAATAGTGTTAATCACCTTATACATATTTGGAAAGTATAATAAATGAGAATTGGAATCAATCTCAAGAATTAAAATGCGGAATACAGAAAGCGAAGTACGCATTTAATAAAATAAGAGCATTATTCACGTGTAAAGATCTAAATTTACAACACAAAAATTAGTCTACTCCGATGTTATATTTCCTCGATACTTTTATATGGAGTGGAATCGTGGATTTTGACGAAAAGCATATCGAAAAAGCTGAGTGCTTTTGAGATAATATCGTCGTATTCTGAAAATGAACGCAGAAACCTGCCAACAAATACATTTTATTGAAGATAAACAAAGAACTGGAAACTCTGAACGTAATAAAATCCAGAAAATTAGAATACTCCAGGCACATAATGAGAAATGAAAGAAGATATGAATTACTGTAGAGAATTCTTCGATGCAAGATAATGAGACGAAGAGTTCAGTGGCGAAGAAGAATATCTCAGGTCAAGAATTTAAGAACATGGTTCGCAGCAACCATCCACAGAACTCTTCAGAACGGCAATAGACCTAACCGTAATAGCTAATTTCAACATCCGTTAAAGAATTGGAAAAAGAAGAAACAATATTAGCTCCTTCGTATATCGAAAGACGAGTAGTTGGAAGGGGAAAAAAATCAAAAACCGTATAATAAAAAACATCGGATTAAAAAGTGAGGGCGCTATAAATTTTTTGAAACTGCGTGAAAGTGTAAAGTCAATTGATCCTTCGATGATAAGTTTGAATTTAAAATCCCGCGTGACACCGTTGACGATGTGTCAATGAGATTTATTAAATATCGGACATATCAATTAGTGTAAAAGTTAATTAGCTTATAATTTTTATTTTACTGTCGGCCGCATACGACGAAGGAACTAGCACATTAGGATAGTGAAGAATTAACTGTCGACGATTGTTGAAGTGGTCACATATCACTCTCTCATGACCATCTTCTGCAACGTACCAACCCCCCGGGATTTTTGCACCTTTTATTTACTCCCAAACCCTCTCTTATCTGCCATATTTTACTGTACTGCCCTACTACACTCCCCCTTTCCGGCCCAATATCATCCGCGTACTCTATCTGCTTTCCTCTCCAACAATTCTTCAACTATTCCCTCAGTTATACAGTTCCTTTCCTCCTCCAACCTCAATTACTACATCTAACTGTTAAATCGCCAGTGCCGTAATAGTCTCGGCAGTTAAACACGGCACTATAAAAAAAAACGAAAATTAAAAAAGTCTAACATACGGAAATAGTTAATGTTTAACACATTGTGATATTATTGAACTCTACCTTGACAGTACGCGTTGATAAACATAGATCACGTATTCGCCTTCATCGAAATGCCTACTAATATATACGATATTTTATCACAAATAAACTTTTGCTCGTTATTATTAAATTTAAAACAAAATAATAATAATAATAATAATAATAATAATAATAATAATAATAATAATTGGAGATAATTTTCTCAAAAATGTTTTACATCGTTAAAAATGCACCTATAGACTGCAATTAACTACGTAAGTTTTACTCCCGATTGTATAAATATATAACGTCGAATTTGGGGACTTCAGGAAATTTTAACAAATTCGTTCAAAAATTACATTAGAGGTGTTAAGAAAAAGTTGACGATATCAACTATAATATATATATCATTAAAGTCCTTAGTTCAGATTGGTAAACAGCTAATTTGAAATGTCCTCTCTAGATTGGCCCATTTTTTTCACGTTACTATTTCTCGTTGTTTGTACAGCGTATTGTTTTTGTCTGACATATTTCATTCTTGGCCTTCCTCTTGATCTTCTCCCTTTTACGGTGTCCTCGGTTATTTGTGTTAAATGTTTATGATGTCTGGAAATATGACCTATCCATTTCTATATTCTTTCTTTTAATTTTCCTATTTGAATGTATGAATGTAAATACTTCTCTTTACAAATTTTCTCTATCCGTGCCATACATATCTTATCTTATTAAACGCGCAATTCTTTTATTATTTTTTATATATATATATATATCGGAAGGCCATTACATCAGATGACGGAATCATAGTTGGGAAAAAAAGAATATTCAATATCAGGTATGCGAATGATGATACAGTATTGATGTCGGAAAATCTTTCTGGTCTACAAGACACGCTTACGCGGATTTATAAAGTTAGTCTCAGTTACGGGTTGGATATAAATTCCGCTGAAACAAAATGAATGTTGGTTGATAAACGTAGGCGAACGATACATCTGCAGGCAGTATTTACATTAGTTCAACTGAAATCGAAAGAGTAGCAAAAATTCAATATTTGAGAACTTGGTTCTGCGAAGAAGTCGATTCAGAATATGGAAATTAGAACCGGAATAGAAAAAGCTAGGTCAACTTTCATCTTCACGAAGAAGTTATTTATTGGGAAAAGATATGTCTGCATTTACGAATGAAGTTAGCTAGAACTTATGTATTTACAGTCTTATTATACGAAGTTGAAAGTTGGACTATTACAGCAGCATTAGAAACGAAAATACAGACATTCGAGATGAAATTCCGTAGACAGAGGGAATACCGAATCAAGAAATCTTAAAGAAAATGTTAAAAGAAAAGGAATTGATCATTCAAGAACGCAAACTGAGTTAGTAATATCCGTCGAAATGAAAAATATTATCATTTGAAATTAGTACTATATGCAGAAGTTGTTGGCAAAAGAAGCGTAGGCAGAAGAAAACTTCAGTTCTCCAACGAGAGTTCCGATGTACACCATCCGAATTAAATAATGCGGCCGTGGATAAAGTGCAAATGGCATCACCGATCGTCAAACTCCGATCGGGGACAGCGTAGATAAGAATATATATATATATATATTATATATACATATGTATGTATGTGTTCGGCCATGTGAAATTTTGTACATACGTGTAATGTATTAATTGAAAATGGCCTGTATGTAAATTACGAATTTTAAAATTTCGTCCTCGGTCTCGAGTACACCAACATTTTCTTTAAAAAATGCGTATTACATTATTAATTTTATTATTATTACTACTATTATTATTGCTGTTAAAATAAGAACTTTATTTCTGTACAATGACTATCGTAAATAGAATATGAAGCGAAAAATGTTAGAATTAAAATGTTTAGTATAGAATATGTCGTCGTTATGATATATGTATCTTAATATGACATATATCAAAGTTACTTAAATGTACATTGAAAATTTCAGCTCAATCGTATTAACTATTATAACGGTTATAAGCTCAGATGAAGAAAAAGGACTTGTTTAATTTAAATAATTTAAATGACATTGATCATTGTTGCGCGTAATACCTGAATTATAATGCCCTTACTGCTAGTAACCTAAATGTTTATAATATCGCTTATAAATAAAAACGAGTATACTCGCTAGCCCGGCGGATACAATTCGCGTAACATATATATATATATCATCCATATTTTTTTAATGTCTTTGTAAATATAATTAAAATTTTATATCTCGAATACCGTTTCGATTTAAGGTACCAGATCTTCCGGAAATATTTCTTAATCTACGAAAGAACTAAAAATTCGATCGAAAAATTCCAAAATTCACTTCCAAAAAAACTTTGAGAATGGGAAATTATAATATTTGTGAAAACTGACACTCTTGGTTATAACTACGAAAATTTATGAAACAAAATTCTAAACGATTAAAATAGTTGTAACGTGTGTTTATATGGATATATATATATATATATATATATATATATATATATATATATATATATATATATATATATAATATTTAAAAATAATATTAAAACAATTATACATATATACATTATATATAGAATACATTAATAATAATACTAATAATAGTGACAGTACTAATAATAATATTCATCAAAATCATACTAGTGATAATTCGATTTTAATTATTCTTGATACAATTTAATAATAAAAAAAAACAATAAAGGAATAATATACATGATAATAATAATTAATAAGGGCAAATTCATCTAAAATAAAACTATCTACTTGCAGATAGGAATTAATTAAAGTTATATTTTTCACTCTGAATAATATGTAAATATTCTCTGACTGAAAAATATCACGGAGAAATTATCATGATCTGAACTCACGTGTATAAGAGTATTATTATCTTCTAACAATCCTAATTGCTATCTACTGTTGTACATTATACTGTTTATAAATATATATATCTATATGAATCTGCATATATATATTTAATATATATATATATCTATATATATATTATATACATTATATATATATATATATATATATAATACTCAATTGTACACATATGTTATGTACGTGTCCAGGAGAATGTATCCGCAGTAACTTTCTCTTTCTAGACGTCTGGACAGGATGAGGTCTGGTTCAAGGTTGTTATATAGGAACATACAAAAACTAGATTGTTAGAGTTTATCTGTTCACTTATCTAAGAAAAAGATAATACGCTATTTGTACGTACGTGCATATAAGCGCACATAGTGCAGGATTTAATGTGTATATAAGATATAAAAGAATTTCGCCTATTAAGCTAAACAATTCAAATATCCGCCAAGAAATATTTTTCTTCAGTCCCGTTATAACAGGTGTATACGTACAATATACTTGGTGCTTTCTATTATACGCGACACACTATAGCGATGACACGAGTTACGATTGCCGAGGATAAACAAAATAATGACGAGATATCAGGAATCTCGTCTCTGCGACAATATCCTAAATGCCGGACATACATCGCGAAATTATATATTATGTATTTCATTATATATATATATGTATGTGTGTGTGTGTGACAACGACATATTCTATATTAAACATTTTAATTCCAACATTTACCGCTCCATATTCTATTTATGATATTCATTGTACAGAAAGAAAGTTCTTATTTTAACAGTCATAATAATAATAATAAAATTCATAATAATATAATAATTTATATTTTTTTTTAAGAAAACAATCCAAGTGATTTTTATTATAATCTGTTCAATACGTAAGCATTCGTTGAATACTTTAAATTCACTATTCTACACTATATATATATATATATATATATATATATATATATATATATATATATATATATATATATATATATATATATATATATATATAGTATTTTAATGATCATCTGTGTTCCTTTGCATTGTATCGTTATTTGGTTAATTCGTGTGAGTCGCCTCCGCTCATTCTGATGAATCGAAAGCTGCGTTGCCTCCGAATTTGTAATATAATGTAATAATTTTAATTTCAATTTATTTCGATATTACACTTCTACATTGTAAAATGTACATAATAAATAAAACAGTTTAAATTTGTGGAATGTAGTGATTTTTTATTACTTTAATTACTAAAATCAGTTTAAATCACTAAAACTTTATTTCTTGAATTTCACAAAAGCTTTTCGGCAACTACGCCATTATCAAGCGCTATTTAAATTTAGATAAAAATAAAGATTTAAAAATAAAAACACAAATTATAAATTTAAATATAAGTTCACAAATTTATACATATAAAAATGAAGAATAAATACTTAAAACAATCTGACAGTGACTGTGGTAAACAACAAAATCAAATATCAGTAATATAAAATTTACAGAACAATAGTCAAAAAATAATTACTTTTTTAAAAAAATGTTTGAACAGTGAAAAAATATATTTTATAATAATCAAAAATCAATAGCCAGAAATAATACAATTTTTTACAATATACTCTTTAAAATTAATTCTTCCTCAAAATTTACCGTTGAATTTAATAAATTATTTTTATCCCTTTCTTTTATTATTTCCATTTTTTCAAGTAGTTTTCTTTTTTTAAAATGTTTTTCTGTATGTAAAATTTTATAATTTCGTTTAATATTATTTATTTTGTGTTTTAATTCTATACAATATTTTCCAAATAATGATTTTTCATCATTATTTGCATATTAAATGTGCTTTAAATCTTCTTATAAATTATCTGCCCGTTTCTCCTATGTATTTTTTTTCACATTGATTACAATTTAATTTGTAGACTCCTGAATTTTTTAATATATTTTCTCTCTTCTATTTTGTTATTACTGATTGATTTTAATAATGTATTATTATTTTTTATTGCTAAATCAATGTTATATTTGTTAAATATTTTAATTATTTTATACATATGACTTCCTACATAATTTATTCAACCTAAATAATTATTTTTATCTTTTTCTGTATTTATATTAACTTTAGTTTTATTCCATATTTGATCAACTATAATAGGGTTACATTTGTTTCTTATTACTATTTGTTTTATAATGGTTTTTTTTTCTTTATTCAATTTATCACTGTCTGTTAAAAGTGATTTTGCTCTTTTGATAAGACTTCTTAAACTTTCTAATTTATGTATTTTTGGGTGAAATGAATCTTTTGTTATTAATGTATCTGTTTGTGTAGTCTTTCTGTATGTATCTATATCAATTTTTTGGTTAATAATGTTAATTTTTAAATCTAGAACACTTATTATTTTACCTCCTATTTCTAATGTAAATTGAAAATTATTTAGATTAGATACAAAACTATTCAACATATTATCATTCTCATTATTATTATTCCATATTATTAAAATATCATCAACATATCTTTTCCATAATTTAACATTATTTTTAAATATATTATTATTTTTAATGTTATTCTCTAATTTGTTCATATAAATATCAGCTAGAATGGGCGATAATGGAGATTCCATAATTAAACCACTATTTTGTTTATAATATTTATTTTGAAACTGAAAATAATTTTGATTTTTGTGAAATTCAAGAAAATAAAGTTTTAGTGATTTAAACTGATTTTTGTAATTAAAGTAATAAATAAAACAGTTGGTGTAACATTGGCCTATACCAGTGCGAGCGCCGATATAATAAACCAAACAAATTAACAAATTATAATCTTAACCCCATGAAATACACCATTTTAATTGATGCTATCCGGAACAGCATTCTAAACGATAAATAATATAAATAATTAAATATAAATAACGCAATAAACTGACTTGTGCTTAATCCGTGTGAATACATAATAATACCATTTGTGATAATAATAAACGTACAACAATATCATAAATTATTTTTTATATCGTTCCTTATCAAAGAACCTCAAAACACAATAACTTTTATTAATAATAATAATAATAATAATAATAGTTACGAAAATAAAAATTTAGATATACTTAATGCTCACAAATGCGCTTTAATATGAATTAAATTTTTTCGAAACCGTGTAAGACATAAGTATGACATTTTTTCATCACGGTTAAATGTGTACGACAAACTAAACTCAGATGAAAATATAAATAATTATGATTAATAATAATGTATGGGAAATTATTTTTATTATTCTGCGAAAATAGAACTTGAAACAAATATACAAAAAAATAATAATAATAATAATAATGAACAACGTGGAAGATACGGCAGTAACTGTAAATGGCGAAAAAATTGAACGCGAAGTCGATACGTATACTTGGGACAGAAAGTTACTATGGATAAGAATAATGTAATTCAGCTGGAAAGTAAAAGACTAAAATGGGTCGCCCAGATGTAATTTAGGAAACATTTTTAGAAATAGATAAATACCGACTAAAGCTGTATAATCAATGGGTGATTCGAGCCTTGACACACGAAAATGAAACACGGATCCTTACTAAAAGGACAGCTAGAAGAATTAGGAAAACCCGAGCGAATCACGAGAGAATTATCCATGGAATCAGGTTTTACATAGATTAGGGAACAGACGAAAGTGGTAGATCAGTAATGGAAATGACATTTGGCGAGACAAGAGGATGAAAGATGGACGAAGCGTATATTGCAGTGGTGGCTAATTGGCAACCGGCGTTCGCGAAAGAGGCCTATAGCTAGGTGGCGAGATGATGTTGTTAAATTGGAATGAATAAATTGGATCCGAGCCGCGCAAGATAGGAATCGTTGGAGAAGTTTTGGGAATGTCTACACCCCAGCAGTGAGTTGATATAGTCATATCGTGTGATGGGAAATTATGATAGCGATAATATTCATATCAAATCAAATTAGTTTTCCACAAGTTATTGTTCGTCGGAAAGAGTGACATTAAAAAAGTATTCCATTTTGAATTTTTCCGGCTAAATAACAAATATTTAAAAAAAAAAATTGAGACTAAAAATGAATCTGACATTGTTATAGGATGAAGTATTGTTTGGTGTGTGTGATAATTTTTAAGGCACCAGAATTTTTCTTATATAAAACGGAATATTAGATTCTGGCAAATAATTATAAGGTGCAACCCGCGCAGTGTTTAAAACAATGGCGTCTAGAATTAATTTATTGAAATTTCTTACAGCAGAATCAACAGCGTAACAATTATCAGTTTTATCGAACCAATTAATACTTTCGTTAGGATATATTTTAAATTAATACCCCAGTGTGAAATTACGACTGTAATTCGTCTAAAAATTAAACGTGCTTAACTGTAAATTTGCTTGTTTACGTTATTATATTCTCTATTAAAATTATGCAAACTATGGATCATATACCACGCCCTGCTCCGCTGATAACTATATATATATATGTATATATATATATTGCTTTATGCATTGCAGTATTGCCACTTGTTCGATGAAATAATACGTTTGAACCTTATCAGCCTTTTTACCTTATAGGACAGTTTTAAACAGCTGATCAATATAATCGACCGCGGAATTATTTTGCGAAAGTCCGGTCGGTCAGAGCACTTCGCTGTTGATGATCTTCTCTGCCCATTTAACGAACGACGTTATATCGCGTTTCGTATTTTAATACGCTCAGTCGTACATTATCGAATTTTCACGCAAAATTACGAATTTTAGACAGAGTGTTTGTTTATTTTAAAATAACACTTTTTAGATGAACATAGATAATTTCCCATGTGTGTTTACCATAAATAGTTTTAAAGTCCGATGAAGGATCCGTCAATCATCAGTTTGAGGAAAGGGAGATTACCAACCGAGGATATCCTGTCTCTTACCACTAGTTCATCAGTGTTGTATACTGACGCATCCTCATTCAATGAGTTTGTTGGGTGCTCTGTCGTCATTAACGATGTCGTCATTATACGGTATTCGCTTTCTCAGTCATTTTACATTCTTCCGGACGAACTATTTGCGATTTACCTCGCCATGGACTTCATAATAAGCTCTAATATCCAACAGCCATCGGTTGTGTCTTCTGACTCTTACCCAGCTTTTAACTCGTTATGCGATATTCAGCAACGATCAGGAACCTGTAGCCAAAGAAGTGACACGGCTGTCATTAGTCAGACCAAGCCAATTAGTCTAGTTCCTATGGATTCCAAGGAATGAACTGGCAACTAGAACAGCAAAGGAGGCTGTTGCCGATCCCAAACGTCCCAATTCCAGCTTTAACATAATTATATAAAATCAAGACTATTTGCTTCGTGGCAACAAAATCACCAGTCGACCTCCTCGTTAAATCAGCTTAATCAAGAATTCCGTTTTACCTCGGAAGACTTCACTTTCAAACTTCAAAGATGACGTTGTCCTCAGCAGACTGCGGCTGGGTCATACAAGACTCGCCCCATTTATATCTGGTCAACAGAACTCCGGCTCCTACGTATGTAACGTCACGCTTTTCGTCTCTCCTATCCTCATTGATGAGTGTCCTTTGTACTCCTCACTCAGATTGTCTCTCAACCTTCCCTCCACAATTCTTCTTCTCTTTAAAGATTAACACTCCTCTCTGATTAACTTAATCATGTTCTTACGTAATTGATTTAAATTCCTCTCGAATCTCTAGCCTTAGCTGTTGTACACGGCACGTTAATTTACATTAATAATAATAATATTTTTAAAATTCAGACATCTCAATCAGAAAATATACAATTCTGTGAGCATTAATCATTTTTTTTATAGGATAACGCTTTTTAGATGAACCTAGATAATTTTCGACGTGTGTTCACGATAAATATTTTTAAACACATTTCGTGTCAATCGTAAAATGTATAATTTTTTTAGAATTAAAATTCTGTTATAACAACTTTTAAACGGATCTATAATTTTCGACGTGCGTTTACGATTAATATTTTTCAAATTGAGGAGACATCTCGCGTGAATTTGAAAATATGCAATTTCGTTAGCATTAAAATTTCACGTACCACATAGGGAACACCGCGAGAGGTAATCGCGCGATTCCCGATTTAGAAGACATTATTTGTTATTCCCATTATCTCTGCGTATCTATGTTTTGGGAATTGACGTCTCAATTAAACGACGGGCGAATGTTCAAACGTCCACTTTACATACATATACACTGAACGTAGTTGGGTCCGGTCATTTTTTTATCGTCCTATGTAATGTTGAACTTGTAATTATGTCGCGTAATCATTCTTCACATAACATCAGATAGTTCCTCGAATGTTATCCCTATTTCGTACGAAAAATATTATACAACGTACCAGATCATCGCCAATATATAAAATAATAATTTTTATTTAACGTGATGGCGTTAATAAAATACATTCGAAAATTACTAGAGTATTGTCACGTGACTGATGATTTACGAACGCAGTTGAAAAAGAAACATTCAAAGTGTTCGAACGATAATAAATTATCGAAAACGATAATTAGGCCGTTATCGTACTAATTATGCTGTTTCACTGAATTAAAAAACGATTCGACATTTTCGTTAGTACTGCAATTTCTTACGAAAATGTCTAACATCGCCGTCTTATTTATGACGTAAATAATTTCACAAGGTCTAATTTAGTAATTAAGATAATATAATACTCGAACTTTAAATTAACTACGAATAAAACATTGAGATAGTATTTAGATTTCCTCAATTATTCTGCTTCATTTCCTTCGATTCTACGAATGGCGGGGCAGAATATATATATATATATATATATATATATATATATATATATATATATATATATATATAATGTATTTCGAAATTAGCGCTTAATTCCTACGAATTCAATTATCTGAATTTTCGTAATATCTATCAGAGCCAGTTGATAAACAGCCTATAATCCGCTCGTTGATTGGGCGTAACATAATGTCGGCAAAGAATTCGCTAATTCCATTGGATTGTTTAAAAAAAATACCCGCGTTGTGTCTGATTGAAATAACTCAAAATCGACCATCTATCGAAATTATAACGTCAATTTTTTTTATTGCCTTCAAACCAAAAAATAAAATAAAACCATTTAATGACGTAATAGGGACAGTAATTTTTTTTTGTTGTTGTGAAAAATGAAATGTTTCCAATATTTATTTTATACTACTATTATTATTACTGTTATATGATTATTATTATTATTTGGTTGTATTTTGTATATTTTTACATATTTCTTATATAATTAAACTTATTATTTTTTAAATTACCGCTTTTCATTTGTGATGGTTTTTTGTCTGATTTTTCCATCAATACTATTTTTATCTTGTATATTTATTATTTACCCGTTTATATTATTAGAATTTTTACTTTCATAAATAGAGAGGGCATTTGTTCCGGTACATTTATTAAATATTATTATAACTTTTTAATATAATGTCAAATATACGCGTTTTTACATTTTACATATATTTATATCATGTGGTGGATTTGATTTGATTATTATTATTATTATTATTACTACTATTACTATTTTTTTATTTTTAATATATATCAATGACCTTTGTAATTTACAAGTTAGTGACAAAATATTTACATATGCGAATGATACTGTTCCAGTTACAAGTTCACGATTTCCCCAATTATTAGAAAATTTAGTACAGAATAATGTTGACAAAGTTGCAGAATGGCTCAATTTAAATCGGCTAATTTTAAATGTGCATAAATCAAAATTTATAATTTACAGTTTAATGCCGCAAACTTTTTGGGATTTGATAAAAATTAAGTTAAATGAACATGTATTTTTACAAAGGGTAGATGAAGTTAAGTATTTAGGAGTTGTAATGGACTGCCGTTTAGATTGGAGTAAGCATATTCTTTATTTGTCTAAGAAATTAAGAAAATTGAATTATTTGTTTTACTATCTTCAACAGTATTTTCCAAGGAATCATTTACTTCGTATCTACATAGCATTATATGAGCCGGTTTTGAGATACGGAATTATGCATTGGGGTGGTGCTGCGGAATACCATTTACTCCCAATAAGAAATCTCCAAAAAATATTATTTAAATTTTTGTATTCTTAACATCACTCTCCTAATGCACGTACTATATTGAAAGTTAAGTATCTGTATGAGATTCAACTTATTATCTACAAAGATAAATTCACCCATGGAATGAGAAGAGGAATTACAAGATCCAGCTTAAAAGATAATGTTACAGTGCCTGATTTTCGAAAATATCATTCGAGATTACAGGCTATATATAATTGTGCAACTTCATATAATTCGCTGCCGGACATGGTGAAACTGAATCCTAACAATTTAAAAAATTACAAGAAAAAACATAAACTTTTGATGAATTATATGCGTAATCTTTCATCCAACTAATTTTCATCTGGTGTGTCAATGTCGTATTACTGTTCGCATCTGCGTATGTCTTTATGTATAGAAGAGTCATTTTATTATATATGTATGTCTGTATTATTGTTTCCATTAGTGTGTCCACATGTATATCGATTTGTGCTTTGATTTTGATATGTGTATTGGAATTATGTATTTATGTGGGTATATTTATTATTGAGTTAGCCTATTAACCATTATAACACTGCATCTATAAGTTTATATGTAGCTGTGTGCATGTATTGTATGCATTTTCTATATATATTTATTCATTTTTGTAAATAAGTGTGTGTTTACTAATGTGTTTACTTTTATTATATCTATTACAAAATATAAATGTGATTAAGTGTACGTGTGTGTGTGTATATGTATGTAGGTGTGTGTGTGTATATATGTGTGTAGTGTCTTGTGGTTGTATATACATAACAATTGCGGTTTTATTGTTTATTATCACTTACATATTCATAAGTGTTAACAATTGTTCAAACTATTTATGCAATACTAACCAACCAAGTGTTTGTATATCTATTTAAGTTTCACTACTCGCGCAAATAAATGCGCATTTGTGGATTTGAACGAATAAATTTTATTTTATTTGATTTGATTTGATTATTTATTAATCTTATTTAAACGACGTTCGCGCATTTTGCGCATAGTCGGGATTTATGTATATGTTTCGTTTGTAACTTGTGTATGGCAAAGCGAAATAAATTTGATTTGATTTGATTATTACTGTTGTTGCTGTTATTATTATTATTATTATTTAATAAAACACGGATCATTCATTCGATTTATACCGGTGCTATGGCCTATAATGCTGTGCCATAACAATTGAGAACGGATGTTATTAATTACAAACAATGGCGAAGGAAGTTCTTGAAAGAATTTCTACTGTCCAAGATCTAAAACTTACCTAGGAATGGTTTACTGGAAACTTGTTAAGTAGGATTCGGACTTGATTAACACTTTTAGGAAACCGAATGATCACTGTATATAGAAATATAATCGCTGTGTACGTATATTTAATTTAGCAGGAGTTTTTATTTCAGTTTATAAAGTGTAAACGTTCTGGATAGTTTTATATACGTGTGTGCGTGTAACGCATTAAATTACTTGTTTGTATCCTACATTAATGAAAGATATTTTTATGTATGATCACGCGTCCTCTGAGTGGTATCCCGTCTCTGCGGGTGTGCCTCAAGGCTCAGTGCTCAGACCCACTCTGTATTTAATTTACACAGCCGATTTTCGATGACACGGCACTTTTTTCTTCTGATATCGATCCAAATACAGCGAGTAGTAATCTTCAAACAGCACTCGCTAGAGTTGAAAACTGGTTTAACAAATGTAACGTAAAAATCAATGAGAATAAATCTGTAAATGTACAGTTTACCAACAGAAAATCTGTATCTCATCCTGTTCGAATCAACAACGCACAAGTACCAATTAGAACAAGCGTGAAGTATGTAGGTTTACGTTTGGATAGACGATTAACGTATCGAAATCATATTCAAATGAAGAGGAAAGAACTAGATGCACGTATTAAAAAAACTATTCTGGTTAATGGGTAGAAACAGCGTATTGTCTACAGACAACAAACGTCTTATCTATACTGCGATTTTAAAGCCAGTCTGGACATGTGGGGAGGTGCAGCTGTGGGGTTATGCAAAGCCGACAAATGTAAGAACTATACGGACTGCCCGAAATAAAATTCTTCGATGCGCTTTGGTATTGGAGCAAACCATATCATTCACCAAGGTTTAAACATTCCTCATGTATGCGAGGTCATTGAGCAATATGCACGAAGCTATGCTATGAGATTGGAAAATCATCCAAATACACTCGCATCAGGGTTATTTAAAACGCAGAAAACCCCTGAATTTAATCTAAGGTCGTGTTTACCGGGTGTGTACCAATGGGTACTAAACCTTCTTGTTACCTCTTCTCCTAAATATTGCTAAATAATCTTGTTGGTCAGCTCGCAGTAAATATTAATGAGAAAATAAAAGAAACGGGTGTAGTTTTTTGAAGCGGATGTTAAAGCAATCGGAAAAAAACGGCCGTCTACGCTTGTTATCAGTGCATTAGAACGAAAGTTATAACACTAGTATGTCGACTATAGTAGGAAATCGCGTCGAAAGTTTTAGCATAACGCACGTCAATTGACGGATCATCTGTTCCGGCATTATGAAATAGAATATTTGACGTGTTTTTTATACATTAGTATGATACATGTATAAACAACAATGTCGCCGATGTAACGAACATATATATATATATATTATATATATATATATATACATATATATACATATATATATATAGAGAGAGAGAGATAGAGAAAGAGGGATACGCACCGTTTGCTACATTAAGAAACGGACGAGGTTAGTACAATAATATCAATAACGTATAGATATCGGAAAGGTAAAAACAACGCTAGCTCAAAGGGTTCTGACCGGAATACTAATAACATCTGTATTTCCCGTTTCGGAAAAGAAAGTTCATTCGATTATATAATATCTGGCGTACACACACACACACACACATATATATATATATATATATATATATATATATATATATATATACGACCGCTAATGTTTTAAACTGGAAAATTAATAAGGCATAATCTTTCGTTTTTTAACGAACGTATTACGACAAAAAGACGCTAATAACGGCCCATATTATAATATTCGAGCTGAGAATCGTTTACAATTGATGATACAACAAGAATTCAGAAACTTGGGTCCCTCCTATATGTCTTAAGCTATGGCTTCTTAGGAATACGGTGCCGTTTTTTAGCGTACGTAATATTACGTTTAATGACGTCATAAAGCGGTGAAAAATAGATGCCCGCTTTTACGATGAACCAGAAGTGTAAAGTTAGAAACACCGTCCTATTGTGTAAATACTGTTCATTTTTTCGATCTTGTAAACTTGTTTTTTGAAAATGGACGATTTAGATTTAGCTTTATTAATATTAATATATTTAGTTTTGTTTTTTAAACTATAGATACAGATATACATATTAAGTTTCATCTATTCTATTTTTTCATTATTTATATATACCTGTTTTATTAATTTTTACACTAATTGTATCATCTATTGTTTTTTTTTCATTATTTACAATAAACTGCGTTTCACATTACTATGCTTGTTTTATTAATTTTTACACTAATTTATCATCTATTCAATTTTTTCATTATTTAATATTTACCAATTTATATCACCGTACAATCATAAAACGTTGATAACACTGTTCATCGCCGTAGTGACGACCGCTTTAACAGCAACGTTGCCGCGATTTCACCGTTTTTTTTTACAACGATAACAGTTGCCGCTTCTTAATAAAACACCATCCTTTGTTTCCATTGTGAACGTAAACGGCACCGTACTCCTAAGAAACCATAGCTTTAGCGGACAAAAGAAATTTACGTAAATTACGCTGATTGTTTGTGTTGAGTCGCGGACATTTATGATGAGGAAAATTTAGAAACTTGTAAGGCCGTTATGAAAAATACGCAAAAAAGAATTTACGATAAAAAACGATCGCAAATAATTTTTTCATCGCCTCTATTCTATTTACGTGTTGCCAGACAATCTGTCTCCGTTTTTTTTTTTTAGACGACACACGGGGTTATAATAATGAGAAAATTAAGGTAATAGTAATTACTGTGGTAGAAAATTTTCCGATCGATCTTCGTCAGAAAATATAACATCAACAATAGTTTAAGGGTATATTCGATTTATTTCGAATTTTTTAAAATGCTATTTGATAAATTTCCACGACTATAATTTACGCCATTAATGCGCCGCAATTTGATAAAAGTATTTCACGATTCTAACGTTGACAAAAAAAAAAATTGGACGGTAATTGTTATAAAACATTCGGAAGAAAATCACGACCAGCAGTCTGTCCAATTCAGCTATTGGAAGGTTTGTAATACATAGCGGTAACGTTAGATTTGAAAAGGTCGTTCTTGATGGAAACACTTATATAACAGAATCACCTCCGAAAGAGATTCTTTTTTATTTTACTATGAAACGCCTGTAACTACAAAGGCTATTACGGCATACATACTTGCTGATGATTAAATTAGTGGGTCGATCCGGTTAGATTTAATATAAAGACCTGGATGACTGTTGCAGGATCATTGAAGAGGATATTTTGTATGGGAAGATTTAGGTTGAGGGATGTGCGGGATGTTGTAAATTTGGTACAAGTCAAATAGACTGAAGGATAAAATTGTTCGAAGATAATGGGAGGTGAAGTCCAGCGAATGACGTAATCATGAATTACAGAAATGTGATCAATTCTCAAAAGACTAACTCGGGGTTTTATTAAATTAAATTCGTATTTTAATTAATTAAAAAACAAATTCCGATGAAACTCAATCTATTCTATTCGCGAAAATTTCTTACCACCTGTGATAGTGAACAACACACCTTTGGTTTGGAAAACCGATATTAAATATTTAGGTGTGATACTGGATCGAGGTCTCACATTTACTAACCCACGCTGATTATTGCAATAAAACTTATGCGTCTCTGTTTAAGCAATATACAATATTTAATAAACGATGTTACGTCAGCTCGGCAAATAAATTAATAATCTACAAAACTATAACTTTATGCTTCTCCTGCATGATCATATACTAACCGTTCTAACCTAACAAAGTATACGTGCTGCAAGACAATTCTAAATCTTCCAGTCTATGTTTGAACACATTCACAAGGCAATGAAGTGCCCATACATACATACATACATATATATATATATATATATATATATATATATATATATATATATATAGACAGGCATAACGCGTTGAGTACGGCGGCTTTCCGTCTAATTGCCGAAAAGCAACGGTACTTGGATGGGTGACCGCCGGCTTAGTGTATTGTTGGTATCTCCAAATTTGCCCGGTCCGCACGGGAGATTAGGCTATTACGTGTAGCAGTGAACCGATATATGTTAAATATATATATATATATATATATATATATATATATATATATATATATATATATATACGATGTTGTCGAACAAAAAATAATTTTCTTTTATATAGTTGTGCCTGCAGTCGGTATTCATTTATAAACGACATAGGCGATTACACACGTACAAGTTTGCAGCTGAAATACAAACGCTACAAGCACAAATATATTAAATGCACTTACGATGTACAGGTGACACTATCTTTTGTTGAAAATTTATGTTTGTGTATAATACACGTAAAAAATATCGTTTATCCTACTAGCTTAAATATTTATATGTTTATATATAGGGGTAGCTTTATGATCAGTATGCAGGTTTTGTTTAGTGTTTTCTCCTGTATTTTTATTTTAGTTAAATGAGCAACTGGACATATTTTTTAAACTAGTATAGCGTTATATTAATTTTTTCTTATTTTTGAAATAAAATATTTATCCATCTATCTATCACGTTTGTTTATTTATTTATATATTTATCAAGCTATTTATTTGGTCCGTACTATAACGTACACCAATTACAGCGGGAGCACTTATACGATAACCGTTTGCACTCGCGAGTTCACATAGTACACCATTTTAGATAATTGCCAGTTGCGCGATAATGCAAATGTTTTAAAAATTTTGATTCTACTTTCGCTATTACTCTAATATGTTTATCATAAACATATGCATATTCAAACTGACTATATTCATACACATATATATATATATATATATATATATATATATATATAACAATAATTTGTTAGCAAGTATAAAATCTTCAAAATTAACTGAATTAGCGTTATTCCATATTTTTTCAGTAAAATGGTTCGAATATTAAAATCACCGAGAATAATTGGAGTTAATTCTTCATGGCATCAAAGAATCTTCTTCAGTTCAGGAAGATTGATTTTCTTTGAAGGAAAGTATAAACGTGTGATAATCCCACTTGAAAAAGCGAACAGCAATTATATCTTTCGAACACTTTATAATGTCGAAATTCAAATCCTTCCGGCTTAATGTAGAAATTTTTTCCGATAAGAAGCTGTTATTATTACACGAATTTACTTCGGCGATTATTACGATATTAACATTTTTGATGGAACATTCATTGAGTTGTTTATATTTAAACATCGATATTAAGTTTATCCATAGTTAATCGTATTACGAATTTTATTTCGTACATTTAAATAGCAAAGGCATTTTCTACTGAACGAGTTATGATCGATCTCCTCTACTGTCACAACTTAGGAGAGTTTGTGGAATGCCTACAACTAGCAGTGGGTTGATATAAGCATATCGTGAAATGTACAGTATAACTATTTATCCGCATTTTAATATTGTTGTATATATCGCTATTAATGTTATTAATATTATTATTATTATTATTATTGGTACTAAAATAATTTCTTTTAATAGTTACACTAGACCTTTTCAAGAGAAGGTGCCCCAATTGTTATATTTATGATGGGCCATTCTATGCAGAGCTCTCGTATTTCTCAACAATTTATTCGAACTCGTCGTCTCAACGTATATACGGTCTCGATTTTCTCTTCTTACGATATGCCAAGAACCATTCCATTGATCGTCTTTACAACTAAATGTCCATCCTAATTAGATTTTAAAGTACCGATTGATACTAAGACATCTCTGTTTCATTCGGGGTTTTGTTCAAATAGTGTTTAATGTAATCTTGTCTAGTTTCTTCATGTTCAGTATTAACCATTCATTATTATTATAGTCGGTTCCCGGGATGTTTTCTTATTTTTGCACTAGCGACCACGTTTAGGAGCCAGAAATTAAACACGGAAGCGAACAACTATGAAAAATGACGATCTTGAGATTGAGCGGATTGTTATTTTTTAAAAATTGATTTCATCATCCAGTACTTTTTCCATGTTATCATTAATCGGCGATGCATTTCAGGTACCGATTTGTTCTTGAATGAAATTAGTTGGATATATATATATACACATAAACAGAAATAGGCATAAACAGAGAGGTGAGTAGAAAATGTATCTCTATGCCTCTCTCTCTCTCTCTCTCTCTCTCTCTCTCTCTCTCTCTCTCTCTCTCTCTCTCTCTTATATATATATATATATATATATATATATATATATATATATATATATATATATAATTTAAACACCGTCTCAAGAAAAATTATACCACTCTGTATTATACCCACATCCAGACTGATTTATATCATTCGTCACAGATTTACGTTCGATTTCGACTCGGTGCAAGGCAAAATTACGATGGTAAAAGTATGCCAGGCGCATAAGTGCACGCCATCGATTAAGAATGCAATAAGTTGATGCGTGGAATGATGACAAATGAAAAATGATCTGGGAGAAAAAGACCAACCTCTTCGAACGCGGCTATTTTGCCGGTGGCGATTTTTTTTCCCTAACCATGTTCATGGTTCGTTTCACTGATCGAACGACTACACATAACGATGATGATGACAATGATGAAGTTGGACAACGGCAATAAAGAAGAATCACAAGACATTCTTCGAATCTTACACCTATCTTCCGCTATAATAGAATCTATTCGTTCCCACCGCGACTGCAGCCGAAGTTTCGTTGTGCGCATAGATCTAGAAAATAATCGCACGAGTCCAAAATCCGAATAATATCAAAAGACAGACGTGTATCTATCGTTCGAGGAGAATTGAAATAATTTTTTTTTGTTTCACGATAATATTAACAATAATCATAATAATAGTAATCTACTACGATTTTTTTTTGAGGTTACCACGAGTCGATACTATTATCATTATTATTCTCATTTTTCACTCACCCTGCCACCAAAAAATCTACGTTTTACTCTATACGGACACCAACGTTTTCTGTCGTAATAAAACGAAGATAATTAACACGTTTTCAAACGTCCGACATCCCAGAAACCCATTACAATTATCTCGTTATACCTCATTGGTACGTGATTTTTCTCAATGGTCATTACTTTCTTACCGCCCGGTTAACAGATTATTATTTTTTTCTATTTTCCCTTCTATTTATGACTACTCTAGGTTTCTCTCTCTTTTCTCTTTTTGCCTTTCCACTTTCTCACTTATAGACACACACACATATATATATATACATATATTAACTCGAACGCATTTCGAAACGTACGACGGAAGCCGGAACAGAAAGAATAACGTTCGATTTCTTTTTATTAATAATAATAACGTCCGAAACGACGGATAAAGTGTCAAATCGAAAATTGACGAAAGATTTTACTTTTATTTTATGGGAAAAATCGCGTTCTTACGTACCGGTTCATTAGGATATCGTTCCGAAATAAAGCTGAAACGCAAGACAGTGTTATATGTGCAATTTTATACGCATTACCGTACGTACGGTAGACAAAAATAAATACCCGAGTGGGTCGTGTACTAAACCGGTCAATCGGCAATCTACTCGGAGATTCGGAATAATGAAATTTACAATATCGAAGAGATAACGTAGTTATCAGCAGACTCCGATTGGGCTATACTAAACTAACACGCAATATTTTGCAGGAACTGGATGAGTGTAGACAGCGTAGAAATGTTGTCATCAAGGAGTAACTGTCAGGAATATTCGTAGTACGGATATCCGTAGGCGATGTATTGTAGATATTCTGAGCATAAGGAACGATATATACTAACAGAATATCTACAATACATCGCCTACGGATATCCGTACTACGAATATTCCTGACAGTTACTCCTTGATGACAACATTTCTACGCTGTCTACACTCATCCAGTTCCTGCAAAATATTGCGCATTTTATATCAATTTAATACACTTATTTATCTCTACACTTCTAACAATTATTTGCTGTATATGGCACATTAATTTAAATAATAATAATAATTTTTTTTTCTGAAAATGACTTGAACAGGTAAAAATATAAAGTAATATTTCCTTTATAATGTTGCTTTTTAGGTGACTAGATAATTTTTAATGCGTCATATAAATATTTCTAGAAGTGAAACGTTCGATGTTAACCAAATGTTTCTTATCATAAGAATGTACATTAAAAGTTTATGTACCTTATAGAGGACGTTGTAACTGAAACGGTTAATATTTCATTCCGAATTGCCTATAGTCAGAATCTATAATTGCTATTTGGATCCTTTATATATATATATATATATATATAATATTATATATATATATATATAATATTATATATATATATATCCTCTTCTATGGTCGTAATTCCTCAAAGGAATGTTGTGACCATTAAACTACACCCTGTTCAATTTCTTTCCGCCACTCTGTCCGATTTGCAGCCATCCATCTGCAGTCTGTAATTGATTTCTTTAAAACGTTCCGGATAGTATCTGTCCATCTGATATTTACCCGGCCGCGTGGACGAGACCCCTGCATTCTTCCATCAATTATTTCTCGCAGCATCGAATGTTCGTTGCGCATGATATGACCGAAAAAACGCAACATCCGTAGGGAAATATCACTGGATAGCCTACGCTTAACGTCCAGTTTATTCAAAAGGGAGACATTCGTTCGCTTTGCTGTCCAGGGCATTCGTAGCATACGTCGCCACACTCACATTTCGAAGCTATTGATTCGTTGTTTATCCATTGCTTTCTCTGCCGTGTATGTAAATACTGGGAAAACCAAACAACGTACTAACTCCTTCTTTGCCGCGTTTATGACTGATGTGTCGCGCCGTATTCTGTTTAATCTGCTCATGGCGTTCGTGCCAGCTGGCTCCGCCGTTTTATCTCACTTGTTGAAGAACTGCTATCTTCAACAAGCGAACCCAAATATATATATATATATATATATATATATATATATGTGTGTGTTTGCTTTTCCTGTTCCGGTATTAAGTTACCGCGATCTACCACCATCAATTTCGTTTTATTCTTATTTAGTTCCAGTCCATATTTGATGTTTATTTAATGCAGTCGTTAAAATAATATTTTCATATCGTCTATAGAGGTTTATCAGCGTAGTATCGTCTGCAAATCGTAAAATTACTAATAGTTCTTCCGCCAATAGATATACCAATGTCTGAACCATCAATTGTACCTTCCGTAACTTGCCTCATTATATGTTCAACGTATAAATTAAAACAGTAACGGAGACAAGACACATCCTTGTCTCACTCCCTCAATACCACCTTCAACACACACTGTGTTGGCATTATGCGAATACAACTGTTCAATTAATTGTACTAGGTGCCTCGGCACTCCCATTTCAACGAGCACCGGCCATAGTTTTTCCCCAAAAAAAAGTGTAGTCTATGAAACACAACACTACTGGGATATTATGCTCTCTGCTTTTTTCTATTATCTGGCGAACGATTAGTATTTGTTCCCGAGCGCCTTTTCCACGGACAAAGCCCGCTTGTTCCTCCGGAATTTGTTTGGATGCAAATGCTGCTATTCTATTACTTTGCTAATATGTGGTATTAATGCAATAGTTCTATATTTTTCGCAGTTTATAGCCTTCCCTTTTTTAAGAAGGGGTTTATAGACTGTCTTGCACCACTCTTTTGGCCAGTTTACGGTTTTACAAATTTCTTCACAGATCTCATGTATTCTTTCAACTTCCTCCTTTCCGAGATGTTTAATTTATATATATATATATATATATATATATATATATATATATATATATATATCGTCGGGATAGCCCAGTAGATAAATTACGGACTTCTATACGGAAGGTGCCGAGTTTGAATACAATCGGCGACGTAAAAATTACCATAGGGAAATAAAACTTTGAAATAATCCGAATATTATCGCGTGGAAGTTAATGGCAAACCACCATGCGCAACATCATGTGCGCGCTAGTAATAATATAGTACACTATAAAAACACGCGGGACTGCATCGTTGTAGTGAAAACAAAGCGATTACAATCAGTTCTCCCGGGTGTGCGTGGTTATCTACGCTAACCAGGGGCGTATTACCCCCAATGCCAAGAATGCCATGGCATAGGGCGGCAAATTTTGGGAGGGCGGCATGTAGGACCAAAAATAAATTTTGTTAACAAAAAAAATTAATTTTTTTAGTTTTAAATCAGATATATTTATCACAAAAAATACAAGTAATTATTTTATAGTACAATTTTTCTTGACTTTCTTAAGGCGAATTCTTCGATCAAATTTTCAAAATTTATTCGTCGATTCAAATCATTTTCGATGCATAACAATGCTAAAGCATTTAGTCTTTCATGACTTGTCGTAGTCAGTTGATAGGTCGAAACAAGAAACGCGCGCTTTCAATCAAATTTGAAAATACTTTGTAAGTTATTATAGAAACTTTAAAAATATATGACAATAAATTAATTGGACGGACATCATTAACTTTGCTAATAAACATCATGACTTTTTTCTATCAACTATAATTATTGAAACAGTGTAAAGTTTTCAAATGTAAATTATTTATTATACAGTAAATACAAAAATGGATTATTTTTAAAAAGTTTTTATTTTACTCATACCATAGACTTTAAATTTTTTATTTTTGTGTTTAAGAATAGTAAAACACTTTTCAGAAAATAAAATTTTGTAACCGAACCAACATATTTGAGTAACAAAATTTTGGAAAATCGATGGACTTACATGGGGCGGCACCACTTGTGTGGCGTAGGGGCGACAAAAGTTGAAATACGCCCCTGACGCTAACGTAATATTATGATTGACTCGTAGGCGACTTATACTGTAGGATGAACGTACAACGTAGAAAATTGATAGATCCTAATGATTTCCGGCTTAAAATTGGATCGTCAGACCCAATGCGATATTTGCGTGTTATTCTTGATAAAAGACTAAATTTCTCGCAGCATTTAAACACTACAACTGTCATTAAGACTAACAAAACAATACGCGTTATTTATCCACTGTTTAATCGCGAATCATACTTGAGCATTCAAAATAAGTTGATCTCGTATGAAGTATCGATTCGTCCCGACCTAACATACTTTTGTCCAGTCTGGTGTTCGGTCTCCGACTCCAAGTACAAACAGGTTGTTACAGTTAATCCAAAATACCTCGTTTAAAGTAAAGTGCATTTTAAATGCCAGCCGGTTCGCTGGAATAAAATGCACGCACGATTAGATCTTCCCTACGTCGAGGATTACATTCTTTCACATTCCTAAAATTTCTTCGATAATTGTTTTTTGTGTGAAAATAATTTCACTACTACTTTCAGCAAATTCCGAGCTACTACAATTTTGTGCAAACTAAATATTTTTTTTTCATACATTTTCTGTTTTATAATTAGCCAAGAGTAAGGCTATCTAATACATGATATCATAGAAAATATGTAACGTGTAGGGGGCGTATCCAATGATACATCCCCTCAAAACGATTATAAGTTTCTCATTTTGGTTTGCTTGAGTCTTGATGACGGTTCAGTGTGTGATAGTTCGGCTACCAGCTAATTTGGATGGTTTTGTAACTGCTTCAAATGTTTTCGTGCGAGCCTCCGGATAACCTGATGCACTGGATCGATTTTCAGATCCCGATGTATAACGTCGTTAGACACGTACCATGGCATACGGTAAATTAGTCGCAAAGCCTTGTTCTGAAAGCGCTGGATAATCAGTCTCTTTGACGTCTTAGGTTGCGCTGCGTAGGAGCATACTGGACTTGATATTATTTTATATATCAACAGATAATTCTGCATTAGATTGACAACCTAATAGCCAGTAAAGTTGTTTCATCCGGATGTTGAGTTCATTTCTTTCCTTTTGTAAATGCGACGACCCCTATGTTAGCCGTTGATCTAGGTAAACTCCTAGATATTTCACTTCATTCGTTCTTGGAAGCGCTTTATTGTCGATTAGCACCCGTTTTCTGTGCGGTTTTATGTTGGAGAAAGTGATGTGTGATGATTTATCTGAATTAATGTTGAATTTTCACAAACGTAGAAAATATTAAAACGTAGAGATTTCTGTAATCGTTTTAACTGCGAATTTTCGTTTATACCGTAAGATACTATTTTTAATCTGCATATTTTAGAATTATTTTTATTCCTATTTTAAATTACAGAAGTATGTAAACTTATAGATGGCATAATTTTCCATTTTATTTCTACAAAGCTATAAATATTTTTCACATACGTACGATAGAATTATTTTTAGAAGATATAACCTTCCATAATTACTATATTATCTGTAAATTATCTCAATTCTACTGCATCGTAGATGAAAATAACCTAAAAGTCACGCTTCATTAAGTAAATATATAACGATAACGAAAAAGCTGAATTGTTCGCACGCCATTTATCACAGGTGTTTCCAGACTCATAAGATACAATCTGATATTAACCTTTTAACAACTTATCAAATTAATCAATCAATTAAAAGCCGTTTACTCCAATGGAGATAGCAAATGAAATTGATCGTAACGTAAATCCAAAAAAGCTCCGGGAATAGATGAAATTTCACCAGCTGTCATAAAAGAATTCAGTACGGCTTATTTAACGCATGTTTAAAACTTGAGTACATACCAAACTGCTTTAAAGTGGCACGGATTATAATGTTTAAAAAACCAGACAAAAAAAAGCTGAAGAGGTCAAGTTATACACACCAATTTCTATATTACCATCAATCTCTAAACTCCTGGAGAATGAAGATAAGCTTCGTCTACATCAATTTGGATTTAGACGGAAGCACTCAACAATCGACCAAGTGCACCGAGTAGTGGAAATCATTAACAATGCACTGGAGGAGAAGAAACTCTACTCTGCTGTATTCTTAGATATTTCCCAGGCATTTGTGATAAAGTGTGGCATCAAGGCCTGGTTCACAAGATGAGTACTCTACTACCAGGAAATAATTTTTGTCGCATATTGAAATCTTATTTATCAAATCGAGAGTTCCAGGTTGCGCATGAAGAGGCAAGATCGTCATTCTACTATATACAAGCAAATGTTCCACAGGGTAGCGTCCTCGGACCTCTCCTGTACCTGTTATATACAAGAGATTTGCCTATCAAAACAACAGACACATTTGCAGATGATACTGCAATCTTAGCTGTAAGTGGATAGCCAATCTGATGCTACAAATAAATTGCAACATAGGCTCGATCAGATTAAAAAATGGACTATAGATTGGAAGATTAAACTAAATGAGCAGAAGTCTGTCCGTGTCTTATTTACGTTACGATATGCTGATAACATGTACCAATTGTAATTAGGAAACCAACTCATTCCACAGGCTAACTCAGTAAAGTACCTAGGCATGTATTTGGATTCACGATTGACCTGGAAAGTTCATGTTAAAATGAAGGCTCAGCAGATCAAGAATAAAGCACGTCAATTATATTGGTTAATAGGCAGGCAATCGGAGTTAGATGTTTCCTGCAATCTTCTGCTATACAAGCAAATTATTAAACCTATTTGGACTCTCTTATGGCCTTACTCTGTGGGGCTGTACAGCCAAGTCGAATCGGGATATAATACAACGCCGTCAAAACATCATCTTACGCGCGATATTTGATGCTTATCGTTACTTACGTAACGATGACATTCATTCTAATCTTAATATGATGTTCATTAATGATGTCATTAAGCAATTCGCTGAATTGCACAAGCGGCGGTTGGACAGTCACGTCAATGCAGAAGCAAGACAACTGCTTCACATTAAACATGGAATTAGACTTGTTCGTCGCCACCCCATAGATTTAGTCTTGTAATATGTAAATTTATGTATAATGGTAGCCAATGGGATACGTACTCCACACTCGTCTTGTACTTAGTGGTTAAGTTAACTATTAAGTAATCATTAAGTTAAAGATAATTATTATTTAGCCAAATGGCTGAGGTTGTATCTTAGTAATAGCATAAAGGGCTGTATTAAAAAAAAAAAAAACAGAAAATAAACAATTTTGTTGGTAATAAAATTTCACGCACCATATAATGAACATTGCGACTGAAAGGGTTAATCAGCGATATTTATAACGAGAATTTTCTAAGCTAATGATATTCCCATCACAAATGACCGCTATACCGAATTAACAATAAAACTTTGTATTACACAGAGTTACCGATTGAAAACGGGCCAAATAATTCCGAACAGAAAATGTTATATATATATATATATATATATGCGTGCGTACGAATGCCAGTAAATCTTCACTCTAGGAAAATTACGTAACGAATTGGAAGATGAAGTTTTGAATATGGTGATCAGTACGTCTTGAAAAGTTGATTGGGGTTAAACATAACCCAGTCATCGTGACAACACACTATTCTCTATTTCCATAAGTTTCTTGTCTTAAAAATTACAAAACCGGTCTCTCGGGCGACGCACAAATTGGGGAAAGGTGTTTTCATTCTTTTTCACCAATGTGTACAACTCGTGGTGTCCACTTTTCCCGTCTAATATATATATATATATATATATATATATATATATATATATATATATATATATATATATATATATATATATAATATTCTAAATGAGCTTATCTAGACTTAACGATGGGAGAAAGATCTAGACTTACTAGCTAAATCCCGTTTCTCGATATATGAAACAACACGTTATACATATATGTTATTAGCGTAATAAATATAAGACCAGCTAAGAGAATATTAAGATTGAGACGGAAATATATCATCTATTTCGCTTCTACTAACGTAAATCTTTTTCCCAGACTATGTTCCAGCAACAACGGACGGTTTTGTCCAGTATACGGCTCCCTAGGTATTACGTTACCTAGTACGTTGTTAGTCGTTATCGTATTTAGCGAGAGTGTTAACGTTTAGAGTAAAGATGAAAATATTTCGTCTGGTCGTTGGCTCGTAATTACTTCGTTTTAATGAATTAAATCGCCGTTAATAACGATAACTGGAAATTACGAAAAACACACACACATATGCACGAAAAAAGAAACGACTATGACTCGGTATTGTCAATTAACGTACGCTATTTTAATTAATAACGATTATTTATTAAATTATCGGTTATTCGGTTAATAAGGGTTTGTTTTCAATTTTCCAGTTCGGATTTTAATTTATTATTTTATCGTTAATTTTTCCACAACAAAAAAAATAGTTATCGCAATGGACGCCGGAAAGATGATATCTTTTATTTTCATCTCGGTAAGTAAAATCGAATATTTTTATTTATTACTCGTAATACTTTACACGTTAACGACTACGAGCCTGAATTTATTTACACTTTCGTAAAAAATTATTTTCTTCCTTTGAAAATTTTTTAAAAATAAAAAATAAATAAATAGTGGTATTTTTCAAAAAATTCGGAAAATAAGATTCCGTAAAATATTTATATTACATATATGATTTGATCAGTTTTCCGGATACATGCAGTCATATTTAAGAACTTTAAAACATAATCGTGTTTATGCGTGAAAGTAAAATAGGCGGAAGTGTCAAAAATAAAGAACGGTTTAAGTAAAATTTTAATTTTTAAATGATAAAAATGAAAGTCTAAAATCATCAATTTAAAACGAAAATTTCACCATTATATAATTCGAAGCAATAAATAATATATAGTACCCTATCCTTAATCACAAGAACTTCCTCAACATTAACAACAAGATGATCCTCTATAAAACAGTAATCCGTCCAATATATCCTGCCTAGAGCTCGATATCGAAAACCTCCTATAATAAATTACGAATCATTCAAAAAATAAATACCTCAACATTCTCAATGCACCTCGCTATGCACGAAGCTACTGACCTGCCCTATATTAGAGATTTTATTCTAAAGCTATCGACTAACTTTTTTTTATTAAACGCTCATACCAAAACAACGAACCCGTCTCCTCGATTGCTAATTACGATTCCAAGCAACTTCGTTTCATGTATTCCAAATATAAACACAGACGACTTAAACATAGCGTTATGTAGTAATTAAGTGTAATTAATTTATTTATTATTATTAACCCCTTTACTTAGTAAGTACCCAATCCATGTCACCCACTTTCTTTTTCAATTACATAGTATTTATTTAAGAACTCACAATCTAGACGATATATTTTTGTAATTTAGACTTAAGTTTCTATATTAACATGAATTATTTGTAATTAGGAAACCTGTTTATTTTCTAGAGATTTTTATTTGCTTTTTTCCTGCAATACTATACGTTTTGTTTTATTCTTTATATTCTTGCTGTGTTCCAGTTCACAATGATTGTAACCATGTTATATTTTCTTTTATGTTTATAACTTATGCAGAGTTGTTGTTGTTGTTATATATACATATATATATGTATATACTTATTTATTTATTTAGTTATTATCTTGGCAGGAGGTTTTTTTATGCAATAGGTAACGTGTTCGTTTAAGTTTAACCTCTGACTCTTTGCCGTTGATCGATATTGGTTTTAATTGGTATTTTTTTAGAGGAAATAATAATTTCAATCGTAACAACACGTTCGTCACACGCTTCCATTTATTATTCAAAATGTGCGAAGTTTAAACACTAAAGTTGTATCTTATAACGCTAATTTTAAAAATAAAATATCTGTGACTCCGCGCGAAGGGAAGAAGTGAAACTTAAAGACATTTTAACTAAATTCGATGCAGATTTTTTTTAATTTTTACACGTATATATATATATATACATATATATGTGTGGGTGTGGGTGTAACAGTAAGCCTACCTATGTGTATAAACGTGGTTTGATGACGGGTGTTGGTAGTACAGTATATGCGAACGGGATATATATATATATATATATTTTTTTTTTATACTCGCAATCTGCCTATCTGAGGCAATAAGCGGCGAAGATAGAATTTAACAAATATATTTATTTAGTGGAACGTGTCCCAGCGGCCACAGCTCCTTATTTTATAACAGAACTACTTTTTATAATAGCGTATTTACATTAATGATATTACGCCTTTTTAAGCGTACGAATTCCGAACGATTTGTTGTCAGGTTCTGCGCCAGATGGTTAATATGGTTTTCTAACCGTTGAATGTGTATCGTTCCTTACGGTTGTAAATCGCATCTTTAATTGATGGTATTTGTAGATCTTTTCGTATATCCTCGTTTCTCACGAACCATGGCGCTCCGACTATTGTACACAATATCTTATCTTGAGCTGACCGTATGATATCGATGCTCGAGTTGCTTGCTGAACTCCAAAGTTCTATTCCGTAAGACCAAATAGGTCTTAGGATCGCCTTATATAGCAAGACTTTACTTTCAATTGGAAGTCTGGATGTTTTCCCAATTAACCAGTACATGCTGGAAAATTTTATAAACAATTGTTTTTTTTTGGCAGTAATATGTTTTCCCCAGGTCAATTTGTTATCCAAATGCATACCAAGGTATTTCACACTATCCGCGGAGGGGATTGTAACCCCATTGAGCGTTATTTCTGGATAATTCGTACAATTCCTTTTTAGTGTGAACACAACATGCGAGCATTTTGTTTCATTGACTTTGACTTTCCAATAAGTAAGCCATGCTTCAAGTTCCTTTAGATGACTCTGTAATTGATTCGTTGCTGTCACGATGTCAAAGTCAGCAGACAATATAACGGTATCATCAGCAAACATGGCTGTAGTTGTGTTAGCATTTGTCGGCAAATCGGGAGAGAATATTTGATACAGTACCGGTCCAAGTACACTGCCCTGGGGTACTCCAGATTTAATCGGATAGATGTTTGAAACTGCCTCGTTGATAGTAACATGAAAGTATCTTTCCGAAAGGTAAGATTTTATTAATAGATAATAAGGAACCGGTAATTTGCATTTTATTTTAAAAAGTAGGCCATCGTGCCACACTTTATCAAATGCTTTTTTCAATGTCTAGAAACACCGCAGGACAAAATTTCTTTTCTTCAAAACTTCTGTGAATAAGATCAACAACCCTGTGAATCTGTTCTATGATACTCTGCTGATCTCTAAAACCGAATTGAAACTGCGGTATTATATTGTTAGCAGTCAAAATAGGTTTCAATCTTCTTAACAATAATTTTTCAAAAATTTTTGTGAAAATCGGGAGCAGACTTATGGGTCTATACGAAGCCACCTCTGTCGGTGGTTTACCCGGTTTCGGTATAACGATTATGTTCGCAAATTTCCATTGTACAGGAAGCATTGAGTTAAATATGTTTACTAACAATGTAACAGCCTTTTTTGGTAATTTCTTAACCATCAGAGCAGTAATTAAATCATGTCCAGGAGATTTTTTTAAATTCAGGTGTTTTTGTATAAAATTATTTACCTCCATAGATCTTCTTTCTCTCCTCAACCTTATGTTTGGTGGGTTAGTTTAATTGTCGGGAGGCAAGCATGTGCTTTTACAGCGGCATCCGTGCATGTGTATTCCTGCAGAGTTCTGTATCCAAATGGGCACAGGGGAACTCGAATCACTCTGCATTACTACAGGGGATCGCACATTGCCTGACTCACTGTTTCCAGCTTGTACCACGGGTGCAGCATTGTTATCCGATCTTTCACATGTCATTTAAAGTTTTACATACATTAAAGTAAACAACGAAATAGAAGTTAAAATCACTATTTTTTTTTAATCGCAAAACTTTTCGGCTGTTACACCATTATCGAGTGAATATTTAAAATGATAAAAATATAAAATGAAAAATATTAATTTAAGGTTGCAATTCACAAAAATCAGCAAAATGAAGAACGGTATTAATAAAACAATCTGACGTACCTTTTATATACATTACTTAGGATTTTTTTTTTCAAATCGAGTTATATTTTCCAGGTTTTGATACAGGCACGACGATTTTCGTACAGTTGGAAATTATTTATACCGAATAATGACGTTGCTAATATTTGCTAGGAATAAAATACCTTATATATATATATACATAAAAAAAATATATATATATATTATATATATATATATATATATATAATATATATATATAATATATATATATATAATATATATATATAATATATATATAATATATATATAATATATATATAATATATATATATATAATATATATATATATATAATATATATATATACACTTTTCTTCGACTAATAATCTTTTCGCTCTAATTGATTAATGAGTCTGTCTATATATAATTATAATAATAAATAATATTATGTTTAATTTATACTCCGTATAACAATCTTTATTAATATGCGTTGGTTACACTTTCTATTCGCAAGAATTGTCTTCAGTGTTCCCATTATCAATGTCAGATATAAAAATTAAATTATCTCTTTCGTATACTTTTATGCCGTTACTAAAGATCATTGGTCTCAACAGAAAAACATGGTGCAATTTAAATCGCGTCTGAACCAACCAGGGTCGTTGCAAATATTTAATGAACAAATGGAAACTGTCGGAAACGGAGCTGTGCAGCTGTGGCGAGATCCAAACGATGTCACACTTTATAAATTCGTGTAAAGTAAATAGCTTTAAAAAAGGACTGATCGAGCTACATTCACTAGAAGAAGGCGCAGAAGACTGGCTGTCGAACGTGAATTTATAATGCAGGATATCTCTAAATAAGCGCGTAATTGATACGATAATAATAAAAAAAAAAACAAATCCTATATATTATATATATATATATATATAATATATAGGGCTTTTAATAAAACGCACTATAATACATAATAGACAATATTAAATAAGATGGGCGTCCCAGAACACTTAATAATTTTAAGAAAAAACTTATATTCAAAACTGTTAACATTGAGACTGGAAAAGAGTTATCAGAAAATTTTAAACAAAAAATTTATATTGTCCACACTAATGAATTAATAACACACACAGGTAATGGAAAACTTGGAAGGTGAAGTCAATATTTGTGGCGACTAGGATACGCCGACGATATTAAAATAATTGTTAGTAGTGAAAAGGTAACACTGCTAGATTGAATCGAATATTTTTAGTCGAAAAGCTAATCTCACATTAAATCAAGCACAGTCCTCGATAATGACGAAACGAGGATAATGCTATCAAAAAAGATTTAAGCTAATAACGGATATTAATCAACAACCTGGAACTATGTATATCGGTGCCTATATAACAAATAACGGAAACTGTGAGAGAAAAATCAAGCGAGAAACACACATGGAAGTGCTCTACTTTAAAATCTGTCATCGATCTTTCCAACATACGTCAAGAACCGAAGCTGATCTCAAAAATTAGAAACACTTTGAAACACAGTTATCTATTTTTAATAAAGTTATAAATGCGTCACCATAACAATGAGCATCGAGAAAATATCGAAATAGTGACACTAATTACGGGCCAACGTATAACGAGAAAAAGGTCCTACTACTTAAGCTGCACTAAGAGCAATATGGACCTACCTCGAAAACGTAACAAATTTCCAGATCCATTTAAAATGCCCGAATTAGATGTACGTTTACAACGGCCTTCATATTTAATTTTTTAAAACATACGTTTATGATATTACACATACTAGTTACTTCATACTAATTTTCTGCACTAAAAACGTTAAAAAAGTATATTTACATCAAGAAAATTATGCTCGTCGTCGAACATTTGTGGCCTATTCCAATTTTCGGACGGACACATATTTTGATCCCGGTTGTTTCAATTGCAGACTATTCTGCGTTTTACGCATCCAAACTTTTCCTGCGTGTTTTTTACGGTCTAGTGGTAAACCATTAAGTGTATTTCTTGACTTATCTGTTCGTTTTCATATATGTTCAGCCAATTTTTTTTTTTTTTTTTTTTTGAGAACACCTTACGTTATCGAGATTTCTATCTTAATATTTGATTGACCAACTTCGTTACCCCAATCATTATTCTTTTATGGCTCCTTTTTATTTTTTTACTTCGTCCGATCGTTAGTGATGTGTGATGTACGTATATAATGTCGACAATCTGACTTATATCTAAAACTACAACAGATACTCGAGCGCCTTATATAGAAAATTGCTTCATCTAATCCGAGAGTGTGAAGATATCCGCAATTAGACTTACAAAGCCGTCCACCGACTCGCAAAACTTGAAATTAGATTTCAATTTTGTTCGATGAGAACAATAAGAAATAAAAAAAAAAGCTACTATATTTCTTTTTTCCAAATATAATACATCCCATTTTAATAAATTTAGCATAGATTCGTTTAATTTCAATTAACTTAATATATATTTCATATTTCCTTTTTCCCAGTGTCCTTCCACTTTCGATACTATTCACATCGGTGTCTCTTCTATAATTCATTTTCTCATTCGGGTTAGTTCTCGCTGCTTTCGTCTCCCGTAGTACTTTTTATTCGGTTTAACTAAAAATCCCATAATCTTATATAATTTTCTCCGATTATAATTTTTAATTTATACGCCGTTTGTTGCTTTTTGAAATATTACATTTTTATTCGGTAAGAATATATTTTTCACATACAACGAACTTTTGTCGAAATCAAAGCTTAGTCCCACCGAAGCTTTAGCGACCGGTAATCTGAAATAATTTCATCGTCGTACGAGGAGCGTAATATAATTGCCCGATATCGGTGAAATTATAATTGTATAACCGTTACAAAGATTTATTCTGTCCCCCGCCCCCCAGTTCGTACTATACGATGGGGTGGTGTCGAAGAAACATAAAGCTAAATCACTAAACCGCTGTCTGTCTATAATTGATTGCAATCAGCGTGGAACATTTTTAGAAATATTGCATAAATTATCTTACGACGAACCACATCTCCCTAATGAAATTCGAATTATTTTTATCTATTTCCATATCAGAATAGAATTCTATTGCACGAAACCAAGTTGGAAAATAACGTTTACTGATCACTTATTTCTGAAAAATCTTACACCATAAAAATCCGGACATTAAACGCGATAAGTTCAAACTCGTGAAAATAATATCGAAGGAAATATCCGTAATGTATAATTTCGATATTTTCTCTGAATGAAAAAGATATTCGCAGCATAAATACGTCCGAAATTCACCGCTGGAGGCGAATGCTGAAAGTATATTTAACGTGTGTCAATACTAACTTTGAATATAAATACGGCTAAATGACGTAGTACAAAAAAAAAAAAAAATATAGCTATGTAATATCTAAAGGAGTTGAAAAGCAGACTATACCAGGGAAGATAGAATGTGTCGCTAAATGTATCTTACGAGATATTGACCGAGTAAAACAACTGGTCGAAATGCCGCTACATCAGTGGATAAAATTGATACAGAGTTGAATGGCGCAAAATTATACAGCAGATCGGTTCATAAAGCGACATTATGTTCGAGTGTTACATGAGGAAGAAGAGAATTTTTAGCCACACTCAATTCGTTTATTCGTTTTTGTCTAAATACCTCGCGTCTTTTTCTTACGTGTTGTATATTTTTTTTCTTTTTTTTGTTATACAATTCAAAAAAATTAATCGCGCTCAAATTTAACCACACCTAAAAACTAACGCGCGCTAACCTATTAAAATTCGAAAGAAAAAATTATGTCCGAAACGTCAAAAGAACGCCCCGAAATAAGTTATTTCAATCACCCTTATATTTTAATTAAGATTATTTTATATGCAAAATAATAGTTATTCAAGAACAAACCTTTACGGCAGTACCACAGAGATCTATTTTAGGACCGTACGTAGTCTTCACTCGATAATCTCAATTTTGACGACAATATACTTTAAAAAATAAAAATAAATAAATAAACAAAAAGAAGTTAAAATTGATAAAAAAATTTCTTCGTGAAAAATCACAAATATCAAGCGAATATAAAAAAATGAATTATAAAAATATATATAAATGTAAAAAATATTACTTACAATTACATACACAATTTAAAATATAATGATAAAACAGTATTTTTAAAATAATGCGATGGCGAATGTCGTAAACAACACAATCAACCATCAGCAATATAAAATTTATACAAAAATAATAACAAAATCGCAAATAAATAAAAATAAACGAAAACATCCAACAATATTAAATTTATGCAAAACATTCAACAATATGAAATTTATACATAAACATCAAAATATAAAATTTATACGTAAACAAAACACAATTTACATTTATATATATATATATATATATATATATATATATATATATATATATATATATATAATTTATTTTATTTTATTAACTCATTTTAGTTGTTTATTTTCTTTTTTAAAAAATCACTATATTCCGAACTTTTCAAATTTTTATTTTCGTCGGCGACATAGCGATAGACTAACGACGTAAATGTATTGGAAAATAAATTTTATCCGATAGATATTGCGAAATGGTTAGAACAATTTTACTTTTAATATCCAAGTCAACTTACACGTTGTTTAAAATTTAATAAGCAGTCGATTTCTACATTGAACGCGTTTCTTTTATATGCAACTCCTCTATTGTGTTACTTCCCCGTTGTAGAGTTTTTGTACTCTATCCCTTAAATTTTGAAATCGAACATATTTATTAGGAATATTCCGTAACTTCGTTATTATTGGTAATGTTAGAAAGTAATTTATTATTTTTAGTGACAATCATCCATTGATCTCTCGTTTTACTTGTAATTCTAGATGAAAACGTCATGATCAGCTCTTAGCTTCTTCAACTATGAAGTATCCCCGGCTCTCGTTTTTCTGAAGATAATAACATTTTTATTAGTACGATTTGTCTTTGAGGTTTTCTAAGCTTTTCTTCTATTTTTCAACGCTAATTGTCAGATATCACCGTGGTTTATAATGTGGTTTTACGTGACAGAAGAAGCTGACGTGCGAGTTCATCTCAGAGTTGTGCTATGTATTTCGCGGAATTCTATTAATAGAAATAAGAAGATAATCACTGGCCGCTAGATCACGATGATATCCTGTAAGGTGCTAGCAGTCTTTGATACGATTAGATCTAATGTCGACCATTCACGATATGGAAAATTGAGAACTGACATGTGTGTTATGTACTGTGAGCTTACGTTTATCAATTAAATTTCGCATTATTTCACGTCCTACAGTTGTGTACCGATTCCCACTACACTGCGCTGTATACGTTAAAATCGCCTGCGAATAACGCAGGCGCGGGTAAACGTTTAAACGCGTCTAATAATTATTGTTGTACAACCAACGAATTCGTTAGATGCTAAATTATTGTAACGCGTTGCTTTAATTCGAACGGCAATAATTTGTAGATTCGTAGATCAATACTTTTTTTTATATCATCTATATTATTTTTCTACTGCGATAAGGACGCATCCATAGATAACTGTGCAGTTTTGAGCATAAATTTAAAATTGTTACGATTCTTAAGATGAGTTTTCTCTAAACAGACACACATACGACTGAAAGACTATAACGGGAAAATAGATAAAGAAAATTTTCATAATAGAAAAGAAGTTAAAGCTGATTTGGTCGCCGTTGATTAATTCAACTATGTTAGTGACTGGAAACATCTTTATACTATAAGTTTGTGCGTTTTCTACGACACATTTATTAGCCGTGGTAGGTGTTGAATATAACTATTAGAAGGTCTACATTGTCGACAAATAGTGTATGATCGGTACTAGAAGTAATGGGATACTTGCGAGATTACGAGATTGATCCAGTGGCTCGAAGATGGTTTTTATACTTTCTCCGTTTTAATTAGTTTTATACGAACTCTCAACGTCAGATGTTGATACCTCGAATGCGTTGTTCGGATATTCTGTTACACGAATAGGCATCATGGCGGGATTTTTTTTCATGAGAGCCAATTACTTGCATTAGATCCCGATTGCAATTTAGCGAGTGTTTTCTACTTCGATGTTATTTGACGTTGACCATCTCGCTAGTATTGTCGTCTATTTAAAAGTACTTAAGGATTACTCTATTTTTTTTTCCCACAGTTTCGGATTCATTTCTATTTACAAATAGAAGATAAACAGAGAAATTTAACCTGAACAACTTAAATCGTTGTCGGAATTAAAGTAATTTTCGGCCTAATTTTACATTAACCCTTTCAGTCGTATATTATTAACTTTTGACGTGAAATTATAAATTTTATACACAGGGCGTTTATTTTATAATACGGCTTCTTAGATAATTTTAGACAATTTTCGATTTATTTTTTTTTATTTGCTAAAGGCAATACCTTGTTGCTGCAGTAATTGTGTAGTGTCCGAAGTTCTTGATATTTACTTATATTCAAGCGATCGTATATAATATTCAGTGTAGATGTTCTTGATCTTCCTCTTGGCCTTTTGCATGTTACCTTATATATATTTATAAAAGCTACCACGTCTTATTACGTTTCTTTTAAACAGTTTTCCGCTTTTCTATACAATTTATTAAACTTCGTTTTTCATTTTGTTTGTTTTCATTCCTTTCCAACACGTCCCCGTTATTCTGATCCGCATCCCCATTGAATTCAGTTTATTTCTGTGAAACACCGATTTTTACAACCATAATTAAGCAAACATCAATTATTTTTTACTATTATACATTCGGCTTGTCCCATTAGTTTTAATATGTATTATACTTCTCTTAGGTAAGCTGTTTCTGTGACTTGTTCCAATTGAGTGTTGCATATTTTTTCATCGATGTTATAAACTGTTCTCTAGTTAATCCTAAATGAATAATTGTGCCGATTAATTTTTCACGGTAACCTTTAACACAATCGCTATCAGCACTCATGACTTCTTCTATTGAAAGGTGTCGGATCGCGTGCTTAAATTTTCCTAACCATCCTACATTGGCCTTGAATTCAAGATTCCAATTAAGTGTTGTATTCATTCACAGAGCTTTTTGAATTCAAGTTGGTTCACTCAGAGGTAAGTCTAAACTTCGTCGTTGCACGAACCAGAGATACATTCGACTCATCCGATGCGAGTTTATCGAGCGAGTCTAATCCGTTTACTGGCATCACCATCCCAAACTTCCATTTTCGCCATAAAATCTTCGATTTTATCGCTATTTTTCTTTATGTCGTTAATTGATGTTCTTGGAATTTTATAGATTTCGGCAACTTTCTCCTTTTCTAAGACGTTGTAAAATTTCAAATTTCATTGGCGGATGTGTAGTTTTGTAATTTGAGGGTCTTTTTGTAGCCATTGCTAATTAAAGTAAACAAAAACTCACTAAAAATACAAAATAAAAAATACAGTAGAAAACAATACGAAAAACGAAATGACCAAACGGAACGCACTATAAAACTTGGTGGAAAAATACCGCATACAAAATTAACGATAGAATGACGAAAGGTGACTGTTCAAAATTGTTTTTGTGCAGCCTAGGTATGCCGCATCAATTAAGGGAACGTACCGGATGTACTTCTCAGAATTAGTAGACACAGTAGCTGATTCATCAATTATCAATGCTCAGTCGATGTCAACGTACCATTGTTGTTTTTTTCTAAAGCGGTGACGAATTACAGAACATGACGATTTATAGAGTGACGAATTATCGAGTTTCCACTGTATACCATCCACGAAACGTATAAAATGAATTTACATCCCATTTACTTTTACTCCGTTTATTTTTCATCCTTTCGATCGATTTTCCTTCTGTAAAAGTACATCCTTACCTCATATTCCTTTCCGTATTTTAGCTTTATAGGGTTTTTTTTTTAATCTATTAACGTCCATTATTGTTGTTCGTTATTTATACAGGTTTACGATATTAACCTATCTTTCCGGTCTATATTTTTTTCTTTTAAAATTAAAAAAAATATACTTATGTATAAATATTTTTATAACCAAAAAATATAAAATTTTGTTAATGTTAAAATTAAAATTTCAGCCGCCATTTAGGGGACATCGTGACTGAAAGGATTAAATTCATTTTCGGGGAATTATTATAGCCTTATTAACATTATATATACTTAAATAACATAAATAATTGAACTGAAAAAAAAATTAAAAAACTAAAAGCCCTTTGGGCAAAGGCCTCCCTCAACCTTGCCCATTCCCTACGGTCCCGAGCAATTCTCTCATATTGTTTATTATGAATAAACTTTGTTATTCCATCTTCCCATCTTAGAAACTGTTCTTCTTTTGTCCTCAATATACCAATAATTTTTTATCCTATATGTCCACCTAATATCCGATAGTCTGGCAACATGTCCCTCCCAATCCCACTTTTTCCTCTTATATTCATTGACTAAATTTATTACATTTTTAAATTTTCCTTTAATAAGCGAGTTCCTAATCGTATCTCTGCGCCTAATATTTAAAATGGACCTATACTGTTTTGGCTACTCTCTATTTTAATTTCATCCATTTTGGTTGTTGACCATGTTTGTGAGCCATAAGTCAACGATGGGACAATACAGCTATTTATATCACTTTTATTTTTGATCCCAACCGGTCCTTTAAATATACTTTTAAGCGACCAATACTTCCTTCCGAGCTAGTGCTATCCTTCTATGAACCTCACCTTTCGTTGTATTTCTAAGTTATATTCTCTGTCCTAAATAAATTATTTCATCTATTTGTCCGCCTATTTCGATTTCTATTTTTTCATTGACGTTCGTAATAATTTTTGTTTCTTCCATATTTATACATAGACTCATTACCAACCTCGTTTAACTCCGTTAACATGTCTTTAATCTCTAACAAATTATTCCCTATAAGTACCACATCATCCGCAAAACGCAAGTTACTTAGAATTTCTCCATTTATTTTTATACCCAATTTAGTTTTTTAAATACCTCTTCAAGTGCACATATAAATAATAACGGCGATAAAGGGTCCCCCTGCTTAACCTCTTTCCTTATATAAAAATATTCTCCTGACTTCTCTGTAAGCATAGGCGCTTCTACATTTGTATACATATCTGCTACCATCATTTGATATATCAGCGGAACTCCTTGGCTTTTAAGTGCACCTAACATAAATGTGTGTCTCAGGGAATCAAATGCCTTTACAGAAATCTACGAAAACCGAACATACTTCTTTTGGAAATTCTCTTGATTTCTCTATGACCTGATTTAGAACAAATAAATGATCGATAGTGGAGAATCTTTTTCGGAAACCTGCCTGCTCAATTGATAAATAATAATTTAAATTACTTTGAATCCTTAATATTACTTTCGGAAAAATGTTTGAGATTTTTTATGAAGCAGAATTATATTCGACTTCTTCCGTTCACTCGGAATTTTTTAGAATCATATTAAATGATTTTGTCGAGTTTTTTATTAAAAGCAATCCTCCAAATTTTATTTGCTCATTTTTTATATTATCAGGACCTGGAGTTAACGTCTTAACTTTGCCACCACATCTACTACCTCGGACTCTAATATATACGATTCATCGTTTCCGGACTACATACATAGGGCAAAACCCTTATCGCTGTATATTTTTGTATAATACAATGTAGCATATTCATTTATCTTTTTCCTATTGTATATTTTATTGCATCAAAAAGAAAATTAACCCATTTTTTCCCCAATGCCAGATTCCTCTTTATTAGATTTGTGCTCCTTGTACTTTCTAATGACTGAATAAACTTACGCGTCTTCGACTCGTGAAATATTTTCAGTCTACTTTTTATCAACTTACATATAACAATTCAATTTTTTCATTCTATTCCTTCTTCTTTTTAGACACTCTCTTTTGTCTCTATTAACTGTTTTATATGTAATGGAATTTCTGTCGCTTTTTCCTTTGTGACTTTATTATTTTCTGTGGCTTCCTTTATGCTAGTTTCTATTTCCCTATATAATAGTTCTGAATTTGCTATATTCTGACTGTTGGTATTTTTAAAAATTATTTATAGTTCTGCCTCATAATCATTGTCTATATTGATACTTTTAACAATTGTTTTTTTTTTCGATATCGGGAAACGCCAGTTATATAAAAAGCTATTTTACATATAACTGGTTTATGGTCGGAATAAAATTTAAAATTTTGCATTACGTTAAAATCTATTATTTTATTTTCTCTCGCTGTAGTTAGCACATAATCTAATTTTTGTATTGTTGATTTGGTGCATGTCCATCTTCTTCCTAACCTTTTTTTAAATAAAGTATTTATTAGCTTTAATTCGTGTTCCATGCAGAAATCAATAAGTTTCCATCCTCTTTCATTTCTCCTACCGTAATTATAAGGCCTTAATATCTTATTTTCCTCGTTTCTTCTCCGGCCAATCTGACAAATCACCCATTATTATCAAGCGATGTTTTGGATTAACCTTCGAGTTTTTAAAACTATTTGGGATATATTGATAAAATTCATCTCGTATTCTTTAATTTCGGAATTTGCCGTTAGATTTGAACTAAAGTTAGATACTGATTACTTTCCTTCGTACAAATCAGAGATTCCCTTAAATTCGATCAACTTATCTTTCCAGTCCCGTTTTATAATAAATCCTTGCTGTCCTTGAGCATTACCTATATAACATAGTAGGTTATTCTCCTTTGTTACTACCATGTTGTTACCATTTCTCCTTATTTCCGACAAACCTAATATATCTATTTTTGATTCTTTAAAAGCATTCTCCAATTCGATTAAGCTGTCACTGCTTCTTAGCGACCTAACATTTAAACTAGCAGCATTTAAAATTTTCTTATTAACCTCTGCCTTTTTTTTAATCAATTTTTCACCTAACTTTACCATTCTATTTTTAACTTTAATATTATTAAAATCATCAATATCAACATTACTAACCTTCATACCTTTTGATGCTTCGATATGAGCGATGAGGGAAGTGGTCGTAATTGCCCTCGCGGACCGAGCGTTACTGGGAAAGGTGAGTTCAGCTGCTTATCCTATACATTATAATTATGATTATTAAAATCATTATTATTATTTGTATCGACGCGATTAGCGAAACCGTCCAACGACAATTGTTTTCCTTGATGCCGCTGTTGTTTCGTTGTTGCTGCCGCTGTCCATGATCGGTTATCTGCATTTCGAACGTTATATCTCTGGCTTATGTATTTCCTTAGACACGTGTGTAGTGGCCGTCCCCGTCCTAACCATTCGATCGAGCTGTGTATAGCTATATAACCTGGCTGTATCGCTGTGTTCCTTTGCCTGTTGTAGTATATTTTTCCTTGTCTAAGCCTTTATCACGCGCTTCTTTCGCCTCCGCTAATAGTTGCCGTGTTTGTTTTGTAAGATCTACGTAGATTTTACGAACGTACTTCCCCGTATTTAAACCTAATTGTTCGGTATTTAATCTTTGTACGTTTCTTACGAACTGTTCCTTTTTATCGCTGTTATTCAACTTCACAATTATCGCAGCAGCGCTATTTCCCCTCGTCGGTAGACGATGAGCCGCCATAATGTCATTATCATTTAACTTTATATTCAGCTTATCAGCTAACAGACCTTCCTCTTCACGTTTTCGTCTTTTTCTATCGGCATACCGCTAATAATTATATATTATCTATCCTCGAATATTATTGTAACGCATCCATAATCTTCTCTTTCCATTCCGTAATATTTATCTCCGTCTTTAAAATATCATTTTCCTTTTTCAACTTCGATATTTCAATATTTATATCATCTATTTTTTGATTGTGTACATACATTTTTAATACTCAACACGTCTTCGCACAGTTTATCGAATTTTTCTACAAAATTTATTGTCCATATTTCATTTAAAATATATTAACCGAAACTATTCAATTCAATTCAATAAAGTATATTTATGTTTTTATACATCAGCAAATAATAAGTAAATAAAAAAATGCGCATACCGAGCAGCGTTAACGCTCTTACTACGCGTCTTATAGTGTACAAAGAAATCTTAAAATTTATTTTATAATTATGCAATAATTATACAGGGAAAAACATACAACTAAAAACCCTGCGTAACCTAAAATAGAGAAATTAATTAATTATAGTTTGATCTTAATAGTACAATAAGGATGTGGGTAAAATTATACATATTAAGGTTAAACAAATAAATAAGAGGATAGAAGAGAGAAATACTGATACAATAGATTACATGAGGATAGAGACTTATTAATAACGACTTAAGTAGTTCGACAATCTGGTGCTAGAGAAGTGAATGTTTAATTCTTTTGTGTTTATATTTTTTATATTTTCTGGTCGGCGAGTCGCGAGTATAGTTTCCAATTCGCTATACGATAGGGTGATAGCTAGTGAGGCATTTGCTGTAGAACCTATCTGCTTGTTCCTGCACTAGCTCAGGAATAGTACGCTGATGAAGAGCTGCATGCATGTCAGTTATCTTAGTATAGTAAGGGGCATTAAGTACAATACGCAGACATTTATTTTGAACAATTTGTAATTTATTTAAGGTGGAATTACTAACACCGGACCAAATTGGGCAAGAGTATAATAATATCGGTAGTATGCACGCTTTATATATTATTAGTTTGTTTTTAATACTAACTTTAGAGCGTTTGTGAAATATGGGGAAAATTTTATATAATCGGGAGTGCGCTTTGTCCGTGATGTGTTTAATGTGTTCATGGAACGACAGTCGCTTGTCCATTGTAAGACCAAGATATGTTACACGAGGTTTCCACGGTAGTTGCCTGTTGCTTATTTCAATGTGGTGAGTTATTTGCGTCCTGCATCTCGTAAATAGTATAGCTTCCGTTTGATTTTAATATAACTTACTACGAATAATGCAACACTGTATTGTAAAACGAACGCAGATAAAATCGTCTACCACCGTTATCACTATAATAAACCGAACTCCATTCGGGGAATTGTCTATACTTAATTTTTGTCTGTTATTAATTTTTGTCTGTTATTAATTTTTGTCTGTTATTAATTTTTGTCTGTTATTAATTTTTGTTTGTTATTAATTTTTGTCTGTTATTAATTTTTGTCTGTTATTAATTTTTGTCTGTTATTAATTTTTGTCTGTTATTAATTTTTCTGATTCTTTTTCTAATCTCGTAACACGCATCCGAGTCGACGCGATTTAATTATTTAATTATTTTTCTAATGGAGACTAGACAACGATTAATAAGTCTATTTCAGTGTAGAAATTTAAACGTGATCTTCCGCTAGATTAGGAACAAATAGTTTAACTGATAATACAGCAGAGTAGACGTATCGACGATACTTCTTGCGACGGATGTTGCCATTCACTTTGTCATTCGTGTAAACAAACCCGGTTAGATGTCATCGATAAATAACGAACAAACGCACATATAACTCTCCGAAAAATATCCGTTATCGTTTATCGATTTGTATTATTATAATTATTATCGCAGAAAGTGCACATTAACTTAATATACGTTATTTATATACACGGCACATTTTCAAATAGGTTATACTTTTTTATATTTAAAATCTTTTACCGTTACTTTTTACTCAAATTTTCACGTAACAATTTTTTTTTTTAAAACAGCGTGCTAATGAAAAAAAAATTAAACAACCAGAAATGAAAGCAGTTAAGATCGATAAATTTTTTATATATAAAAAGACCAATTATTTTATAAATGTTGTTTCGTTTTGATTTCTTTTTGTACTATTGTCTAAATCAAGTATTTACATTTTATTTTTTTTTTTACTGATGTATTTTTTATAAACCAAAATTTTCGAATGAAATCTATTTAAAAATAGGAAAACGAGAGATTAGCTTACAATCATTTGTGGAAAACATGATTCACATGACCGCCAACATATATCCTTTCTTTTTCCGCTATCATGATAATTGATAATACTGCAGTGGTTTACCGTTGCTTTCTACAGGATTTTCTGTTTACTCCATTAGACTTTTTGAGTAAAGACCCTAACCACAAGGCAGCGGTTTGTTTCTAATGAGTTAACGATTTAAGGTTTTTACAGCCACCTAAACCGACCGAGGGAGAGACAGTCGTAGAATTTTTGCAGGTCCTCAAGCTGTCCATCTGCATCCTCGTGTCTCTTACCCTGTCTCTACTGGAATCACCTACATGAGGCTTTCCACCAGTAGTCGCTCTTGGTTCGCGACTGCTTATTTCGCAACTGAACAGTATATCTACTGTTCAACTATCCACCACCTGTGGACGCGCCCCATTCCGGTTAGAGCTCCGTATCCCAGGAGGTAATACACATAGGTAGGCTTATTCCTATATATATTATATATATGTGTGGGTGTATTTATATATATACCGAATTTAGCTTAAAAAGTTTCACTTCTTCCCTACGCTCCGAAGTTTGGTTGTGTTTTTTAACAAAGTTTCATTGTGGTTTTTTTTTTCTACTTTCATCTTAATGATACGATTTCTGAAATTCGTCTAATTTGTAAATAAAATTCGAAATATCATTTTGAATTGAAAACAATTTCTTCCGCAGATGTTGCTGTTAATCGTCGATTTCAGCGCGCACTGCGCAGAAAATGACGACGGCCAAATCCGAAATAAAAGAGACGACTATCGTAAACAATCGAGACTGCAAAATCGTATTTCTTCGGACGACGATAGCCCGTCTAAAGAATTACGACCACCGCCGTTTATCAGTCCGGTCAGAAATAGAAAACTACACGTCGCTAACGGTAATAATATTATTAACAATAATAATAATAATAATAATAAAACGCCGACTTACACGCCGCCGTCATACGCGGTTAAAATGGAACCTGTGGTGCAATACTCGCAAAGAGATCCTTTATATCACGATCAAGAAATCGAATATAACAACGCGACATCCGTTTCGGCAGATCCGAAAGAAGATAACGTAGCCGATTCCAGTAATCAAGTTGTCGACTATAACAGTCGTATTTCGATCAATTACGAATCTCCGAATTACGACGATTCGTCCGTGCATCGAAATCAATTACCGGCTCATTATTACAAAGAACCGGAACCGATTATAGAAATTATAATCAAAGAATCGAACGAATCGTTACCGACGACGTCGACCGTACCGGCGCATACGTTACCGCCTACCAGAGAACCGATTCAAGTTTTTTACGTTAAATATAAGAAGAATCCGACTCCGCACGGAAAAGAAGAAGTCATTTACGAGGAACCGATACCGGCTTTAACTCCGATATCCACCGATATCGTTGAACATACGACGACTAGCAATAATTACGCGCCGTCCGCGACGAAAACTTTATTATCATTTACCGCCGCCGACAGCAGCAGCAGCAGTAGTACGACTTATAGGACCATCATTCGACCGGATTCGGAAATATATCACGGAACCGGCGGATTAAAAGTTACGTTCGGCAAACCGCAAGTAACGCATACGTCTGCGTACGAGAAACGTTCGGACGACATTCAGAAAAGAGCTTCTAACGAACAAACGCAAGACGATACGATATCGTCTAAAATTAGCGACAAACAAGATACGTCGATAGCCGGTCAACAATTTATCGATCAACGTCAATTTCAATTTTCCCATCCTCAGAACGTAATTCGACAAACGGTTAATCAACAACAGAACCGTCAACAATTTCCACCGCCGGCATTCGTTCAATCGAACGTTCATCCGAGATTTATCTTCCCGGATCAACAATCGCAGCAACAATCGATTATTCCGTTCAGGCCTCAGCACACGGCTAATTCGAATATCCCGTTACCGGCATCCGGTCAAAATTACCCGCATCCGAATCTTTCACCCGTCGTCGATCAACAACAACAACAACATCACCGTTACTTACAACAACAACAACAACAAGAATCGCAAAGACAACAATTATTATTACAGTTGCAACGACATCAACTGAAGCCGGGTTCTCACGCGCAACAAACGTTAATACAACCTAATAACGTATCACCTCAATACTCGCAAAAACAACAATCAACGGTTCCCTATTTACAACCTATTTTACAGCAACCGGTTCAAGGGCCGAACATTTTAGAACTGCAACCGGTTCCGAACGGCGGTCATAATTTTTTAAACTATAAAGAATCGTCTTTGAATCAAAATTATAATAATCACCATCATCAAAACGGTCAATATCATCGTCCGTCGCATCAACAGCAAAATCAAGCCCAAGAATCCGCCAACGCTGCTCACATATCGAAACATCCTTCCGCTCATCAAGCCTCGCTCGTAGTGAGCACCGATAATAAAGCTCCGTCTAAAGATCGACCGTATCAACATTACCGACTACAACAACATCCTACGCTTCAAAATTTACATGTACAGCAACAACAAGACGCGGCTAAAGAACAAGAACAACTGTATCGTCTATACGCTCAACAAGGTCAAGACGAAAAAACCGCATCTACCGTACCTAAAAATAACAACGATCGTAACAAAGCTGGTAATAACAATAATAATAATAAAGCGGGTCACAGGCCGTATAAACAGTCGCCAGTTAAGAATGAGGGAAATACGTTCGAAGACGGACAGATATACCAATCGATTTCGCAATCGGAAGAACATCAAATAGTAGGCGGTAACGGATCCGTCGATGATTATCATTTACCTCAACAAACGAACAAAATTAATAATCAATATCAACAATATAAACAATCGACTAATAGTAATAATAATAATAATAATAATAATAATAATAATAATAATAATAATAATAATAATAATAATAATAATAAAAATAATAATAATAATAATAACGGCGTTCCGGTTTTCGATAATAATTCTTTTATAAAACCCGGCAAAGGTACGACGCAATCCTCGAGCGTTACTCAAACGTATAAATTAGTAAAACCACCGAATTCGTTCGCCCGGCAAAACCCGGACGTCGAAGAAGCTAACCATAAACGAAAACAGCAACAACATCAAGAACCGTCCAGCGACGGTACCGATTTGAAACCGAGTAAAACCGATTCGAACGACACGCTCATTCCGCAATTAGCAAAATTACCGGACGAAGTACCGGACGATTTACGACAGCAATTACTTTCGTCCGGTATATTGAACAACGCCGATATTCAAATTTTAGATTACGATAAAGTCGGAGATATCCCGATAGAAAGTTTACCACCCGAAGCTTTGGAAAATCTGTACGGAGCCGGTAGCGCTCCAATACCGTCCGTATTAAAAGCTCCGTCAACGCCGGTCGAAATGAAAATAGTTCGATATAATCCGTCCACGACGGACGGCCGATATTTAGAAGACCATTACCTACAACGACGAAATATTACCACTACTAGCGACAGCACGCAACAACTTCAAGTCGATCCGGTAGTTCTGAACGATCCGACTTATAATCGTTATCTACCGTTAAAAATTAGCGGATCTAAATTTCCCGTTCCGAACGAAAATGTTCTATTAAATGATAAACGAATTACTAGCGTGGTAGTGTTAGCGCCGGTAAATTACGATTTCGTTCGACATCATCAACAACAACAACAACATTATCGTAACGATTATAATTCGACCGACGTCGATAACGATAACGACGATCGACGTTCCGGTAAAAGTCTCCTGCCTCAAGTTCACGGAGTTCGTTTCGTATCAGGCGACGCGTTGAAAACCGTCGTCAAAAATCCGACCGAAAATAATTTCCGAAAATGGATAGCCAAAGAAAAAGTTACCCCATCCGATAAGCAATCCGTCGTGCTATTAGTAACGACTAAGTAAGTCTACCGATAAAACTATCGACTGTTTTTGATTTTTTTTTCTTCTTCTCTAAAATAGAGTTAACGTAATGATTTGAGGTTTTTTTTTTTTTTAAATTCGTCCGGGATTTAATTTCGAATGGGCATCATTTAATATATCTCAATCCTCCATCTCTAGACCTGAGTAGTCATTCTACACGCGCGACATGAAGTCGAATCCCTTCATCGGCGAATACCTGCTTCTTGACGAGTAAAAAAGATCCTTGAAATTCCACCACATTAGCTGGTTTAGGTCCTCTATCAATTTTTGAGTCGATGAGTATCGCTTAGGCAACTTTCGGTGAGTACCTTTACAAGTAAAAAGAGAGCCTTAAAATGCGACGATGAAATAGCTAAAGGTCGTCTATTAGACAAAACTTTATCAACTCCCCCGGTTGAAAAAGGACTTATTCCGACGCTTTATAGAGTATTACAAATTTTTTAACGAATATATTTATATCCCGGATTTTTTATACAAAACTCTATGCTGAATTTTCTCAATTTCTGTATTACCCTAACCAATAATTACCGTAATTTTAATATTTTTCGTAAATTTTCCTAAATTAACTGTATTTCGATTCCGCAAGACATCAGTCCAACGAATAGGGACTTTCTATATTTTCATCAACTTTGTATTCAGTAAATTCTGGGCGTTATGCGAGTGTTCTTCACAGATTCTGAGTTGTACTGACTGCTGTTGCTATCATACCAAATTCGCGAGACGTCAGTGCAGCGAATAGGCACTCAGCATGTTCCTCTTACACTAGATGCTTTACAAAGCAGTAATATTTTTTTCTAGATTTTCTCCTATAATCTGTGTAACTCTATTGGTTCTACCGCATTGAAAGATTTGTTCTTCTTTCAACCTACGATACACGCAATATTGCCATATCCGCAATGCGCCAATTCATTATCGTCCACGTCTCAGAGGATATAAGAAAATTGAGAGTAAGTTTAAGTGGTCACTTTTTGTTATAAAATTATACGTTTCGATCGCATACGGTCTTGCCTAATTCATCTTTTTATTTCATCTGAACAACCGCCATTGGCAGTAATCAAAAACACGATATTCCATACACTAGCGGGAGATTGGTGTCTCGATCTTTCGTTCTGTTATCATAATCTCGGTTTTAGACCTATATGTCTGTCGCTAAATTCTTCGACGTGCGCAATCAATTTCTTCTTCCGATTTTACAAATAATGTAGTATCGCGTATCTCAGAGAGACCTTCCTACAAAGCTTCCATCGTGATATACTCTGCATAAATATTGAAAATTCGGAGTGATAACTCCTTTTCGGACACCATGTTCAGTTTAGAAGTTGTAAACTATTCTCCTGCGATTCTGTTATTATTATATTTTCCTTATGCTGTCGTTACGCGATATACTTTACATAAAATTATTCTTCCGTTACACATCCTTTACCGTATTTACATTAAGATCATATTATTCGTGTCCACGATGATTGTCAATTCTGCTTTAAATCACCTTCTCGTAATCCAAGTTATATTTGTATTCAACTTTTTCGTATAAATATACGTTAGCATTTCTAATAATCGTTTACTTATTTCATTAATAATAATAATTTTCTGCTCTGGTTTTTTTTTCCTATCGCTGACACTGCAGTTCAACCGACGATCACCCTATGATGAAGGAGATCTATATGTTCAACGTGCAAAACGATCAAGTCAGTAAACTAGAAGGAGAACTGAGCACAGCGTTCGTAAACGTGGCCGAATCAAACGCCGATAGCGACGATATCGATAATTTATCGGACGAAATCGTCGATGAAGAATCGCCGGAAACGTATCGAAGCAGGTCACTTCGAAGCGTGCTAGTTAAAATCTCGCGTTAAACCGAATATTTTTTTTTTTTTTATTTTTTTATTTTTATACATCAATTTAAATAAGATAATTTATTAATAAGCGATTATTATTATTATTATTATTATTAAATAAAATTATTAATTCGTTTAATTTGTCTATACGAGTTTCCTTTCGATTAAATTAAAATTTCTGTTTATCGTTCAAATAAATTCTTAATTTATTTCTTTATCTTTTATATTTAAACAAAACGTAATCACCGAGCTATTTCTTATGGACAGGTTATACTCTATAATACTCGTGATATATAGGATCGCAAAAACACACACACGCGTAAATTGATTTCTTGGCAGGTACTCCAGTTTGTCACTAGAAAACAAACTTCTCGTTTATAAAATAATTACAAAGCCTGTTTGGACATACGGTTTATTGTTATGGGGCTGTGCAAAAGATACACACATAAACAGGATACAGCGGTTTCAGAACAAGTACGTATCGAGACTTAAATATCCCATACGTGAAAGGCGAGATCAAACGTGATGTAAAGCAATATGTAAGCCGTTTGGAAACATACGCGAACGTACTGGCGATCAATTTGACACTAATCTAGATGTTCATAAAAACGTAGTCGACCGTTTGATCTGGACTAATTTTTCAGTGGGGTCCGTCGCTGGATGCTAACCCCTAACAAGTTATTTCGCGTTCCAGTCCAATTGCTGGATGGCTCCAGTTGTAATTTTAAAAATTATGGAGAAAAAAATAAAACGCGTAATTAATATGTGTCGTACATTCTAGTTTCATTTCCTATGCAACCGGAACTACACAACGTACATCTAACAACGATATGCTCGTCTGTGATAATTCGAAAATGCAGTTTTTGTGGATTGAATGTTTAGTCGTAATATTTCTCGCTATCGAGTTTCCAGTTTCCGTCATTTTTCGTTACGATTTACAATATAATCTATTTTTTTTTTTTTTTAAATGTTCATTTTAAATGGTTTCGAATGTTTTATAAATTAATTTTAACACTTTTTGCTCTATAGGAAGAAAAAATTGTTACGCGTACTATAGACAGAAAACAACGATTACCATCTGATATACGCAAACATATTTTAGCGTACGAAAAGGCACCATTCATCGGTTAAATAAAGAATTCGTACCTGTTAACGGGAAATCGATCTATACCGAAGCCCGCTAAATTTCACGCATTCGATATATACAGAAATGTTTCTGTAAAATAAAATTTTCAACTTTGGAACAAACATCACAATTAATACGCTTTTACCTACCTGTAGATTACCTGTAGATTTACGTGCCATGTACTGCAGCTAAGCCAGAGGCACGGAAAAGGAGCGAACGTAATCTTAGTACGAATTGAAAGTTGAAAGGATAAACGGGAAGAAGTACGGGTTGTTAAATTGGATTATATAAATTGGAGGGTTTAAGAAATTTAATAATAAGTTATAGGAAAGAATGTTTAGGAGGCTGAACGATTTGTCGAGGATAGAACGTTCGGAATTGAATTGCATACATTCAAGTAAAATGCGGTATAATGAACACATTAGAGGTTGAACATAGAGGAGGTTTTTTAGGATATAATTGTGCGAGATTGTGACCTAAGCGCAGACGAGTAAGTACAACATCGTCTCTTCTGTTTGTTGAGTGAGATGAAGTCCGGAGGAATGTTGAGTCTCGATTTGTTGGTAAGTAGAAGTGCAGACCACTGAAGATTCCATTACCGTACTGAGGATTTTATATAAGTCTGCAGATCTTTTATTAGTATAGTCAGGAGTGGGAATAGTTGAAGCAACTCTCTGGCTGCACTATCCGTTTGGTCATTTCTCGAAGTATACGGTGTTTATTAGGTATTTTTGTAAAAATCTATAAACGCTTTGTAAATTTAAAGTTTTGGTTTTTTTTTAATTTTTAATTTAATCAAAAACATATTTTTCTGTCGATCATTTTTCTTTCAGCTAAAACTAATGTGAAATATTAAAAATAATAAGAGAATCCGTCGAATAGGACACATATTAAGAAGGAACTGTTTAAACAGTTTCAGTCGATAAAGTTTTTCAACGAAATTATAAATTTTTCAAATCGTTTGATCCCAACGTATTTAACAATGTCGTCATTTCCATCGTCATTTAGGTCTTTGAATTTTCCTTTTAATTTTCCTAAATTAACTAAATGTACAAACTTACCAGTTCTTGCGGTTTAACTATTATGTACCTTTCTACCATTACTATAACGTCCATATTATATAATTAACAAAACAAAATAAAATCGAAGTAAATCACTAAACAATTTTCTTATTATATAAGGGAAGCTTTTCGACTATAAAGTCATTTTCAAGCTATTACCAAAAACGTTACAAATAAATTAACAAAGATATTAATAAGAAAACTTATATCTATACATTGAATAGCCAGAGATGTGAAAAAATTTTACAATAACAATTAATTATGATTTTAAAATTAATTCTTCCTGAAAATTAATCATATTATTTAATAAATTATTACTACTTCTATGTTTTATAATTTGTAGTTTTTCTAATAATTTTCTTTTTTTAAATTTATATTCTATGTGTAAAATGTTTATATTGTCTGTAATGTTCTCTATAATATGTTCTTCTCTACAGTGTTTTCCGTAAAGTGACATCATCATTTTCATTTATATATGAATTAATAATAGACTAAGAGAACACTTTCGACTATTAAGCCCCATTGCCAAGTGGATATATAATAAAATATATACAATATATAACAAATATGAAATGTAAAAATACTAATTTAGATATACAATTTAAAAAACAAGCAACGTGGAAAATAATCTGCTAGTGAATGTGGTTCTACTTGGAAAATGTAAAAGTACTTATTTAGACCAAAAATTTATAAAAATTAACAAAATGAATAAAATAATCTGATAGTGAATCCGTTAAACAACACAATGTACGACTTGTGATTTTTATAAAACGTTTAGTGATTTTAACTCATTTTTTGTTTATTTTTATTTTTTTTAATTACTACATTTCACATTTTTCAAATTAATACGTATACATTTTTTCTGTTAACAGATTTTCAACTTATTTAACTAATCCATTCATCTAATTACGAACGCTATCCTCCATGCCAATCTTCATTCCGCTTTTACCAACGTAAGTTTTATCATCTCGTTTCTTTACTATGATACTTTATTCTGCGATTTGTTGAAGTAAAAAGTTTTTTTTCTTAAAACGCATCCTATCCGATCAAATTTATTGTCGAAACATCGAATAAATTATCAAATATCCGTGTATACTTTTCAGCTATAATTTTAACCGTTTCAGTTACATATTTCCACCTTTTTTTATATAAAATTGTACATTTCGGTGTATGAAGTTAGGAAAAAACACTATAAAAGGTGAATCTGGTGCGAAATAGTGCTTTTTAGATGACTATATATAATGTTTAACGCGTTATAGGCCTGGAAATAAATGTAAAATAAAATAGTTAAACGATATATAGAAGTAGGGGTAGTAGAATCGTATAAAAAATTAAATTAACGGTAAACGGTCGAGTCATAGACATAGTTCCTATAAATTTCAGTATCTCAGTAAGAAAAAACCGATCAATCGATCGATATACGATCACGCGTAGAAAAAACAAGGAAGACATTTATGAAAAATCTGATGATGACACAAAAAGATATTGACCTACAGTTAAGACTAGCGATATGGTAACAGTATGGAAGTTTAATTCTCACATCCACGCTTGAAAAAAGAACGAAAGATTGAATATATATATATATATATATATATATATATATATATATATATAGCGCGGTATTTTAAAGATTTCATACAGAAACCTTATTATCAATATGTTGCGAAAAATTTCAAAGCAAATGGAACTATTATACGTTCCAGAATATTAAAATATTACGGGCGTATATATATATATATATATAGACATCCAGAAAGTGTTATATATTCCAACTTGTTGTAAATGATGTCATCGAGCGACATCAGAAGCCAGGGAGGAGAAAAATGTCACGGGGAGCTGACGTACACGTCGATGGTACAACAACAAGACATCTATAGAGTTGACAAACTTGTCCAAGGATTAAGACGGAATGTCTATATTGATTGCCAAACATTGGCCGGTGATGAAGAATAAATAAACCTATCGAATTTAAAGTCTACATCGACCACATATATCTTAATATAAAAAATATAATTTCCTTTAGGATTAAAAGTTTATCTGCCATAAAAAGGAGATTGTAACTGAAACGGTTAAATAATATGAGAGCAACCTCGCTATATAGCCGATTATGATGAAGATTGCCAAACGGATAGCAGAAATCACGTCATAATTTCGATAATTCGGCTTCACCGTAGTCGATCAAAAGACCCGTACGAATGTTGAAAGTCGAATGAATATTAACGAACACGGTGTCATTAAACGTTTAGACGATAATTATTAAAATATTACGTACGTATTGTATAACTACATTTAAATTCTAATCAGAAACACGGTGACCTTTTTTTTTTCATTCTGACGTCGACATGTACGAATAAACGATAACTTATATATATATATATATATATGTATGTATTATTGGTATGGACATCAATATTTATATATATATATATATATATATATCGCGTCGCACTTCCCCATATCCTCATCGACTATCTTTTGGACTCCTCACTCAGATTATTTCTCAACCTTACCTCCTCACTTTCTCTTCTCATCAAATATGAATACCCCTCCCTTACTAACTAATCATGTTCATACGCATGTCTCGTCTCTACTCCATGATTTAACTTCCTCACCCTCGTGCCGCTAGCATTATGCACACGGCACGTTAATTTAGATTAATAATAATTATATATATCCATATCAATAAAAAAAAAAACAAGAAAATCCTTTATCCTTTTATTTTATCTTTTACAAGTTATGTCGCGTCATGTTTAAAAACATTTTCTTTCTGATAACAATTTTTCTATTGCCAGTCGACCATTTTACTACTAACAGCTACAATTATAAAATCATATATTGTATTAATATATCAAAACTAATATTTAAGAGAAATTGGACGTGTCTTTCGATTTACAGACTGATTCGAATCATACGAAGAATATTTTATATTACATATGTATATATATATATAATAATACATTACAAAAACACGCGGGGCTGCATTGTGCCCTGACAAAAAAACCGTTACAATCAGTTCTCCTGGGTGCGTGTATCTATGTGCGCTAACGCCATATGATGATTGTCTTGTACGCTTACACTATACAACAAATTACGTATAGGTAAGTAGTCGCCTACCTCCGATATGAAGACGGCGCCCAATGATGATGATGATATATATATATAAAATTTTCTCCGACAGACCCGCATATATTAAAAATTCGAATTATTATTATTATTATCATCGTAATTGTTATTAATATTATTACTATTTTCATACTTTGACATGTATCTCTCAACACGTTATAACCAATAAAACGATACACAGCTTTTATCGGTCGAACATGAATAAATATGAACAGGTCGAATCATATCTATTCTCTCGCACGAAATGTATCTTATTTCGCAAAAATATCAATATAGGAGATTAGCACGCGTCAAACAAAAATAGGTAATTCCAAAATTTTTTATTTCGTTTTAATAAATAAACGATTAAAATAATCGGCCATCTTTCGTAATTTGCGCAGTTGCTTATATTTTATAAATATAAAGCTATTTTACGTGTATATAAGTATATTTGAATGGATGTCTGAATGTAAGTGTGTGTGTGTGTGTGTGTGCATTAAAATTTATAAACATTTACGGTATTTTGTATTTAGTTATTCGATATTTTTGAGGTAACCGTTTGGAAATATTTTAATTTTATTTTTCGTTTCTTTTCGAGACATTTTAATTTCTATTTAATATCGAGAATTACAATTTTGATTGCGGACGATTCTATCGAGATATTTCGTAAATTCGATCTTATTCGACGATAATTTTATATTCGAGTGAGAATTTTGATATATTACACAGCTATTATGTTAAAGAATTTACACGCGTTAAAAATTATATTTACTACAAAAAATCTCCAGTCTAGGTATATTAGTTTGTCGGTTCAACAATAAAACGGACCTTAATCTGGAACGAATTAACGCGACAAATGGCAAAATTAAATGGCAAAATTAAATGGCAAAATTAAAAGCACAAAAGCTAGAGTTAATAAACAAAACCATCATTTTGACAAATACAATTTATAATTTTACAAAGTCGGTATTCGAAATATAGTGTAAAAAAATAACAACGATTCGCGAATGTCGGCGCTGATAACACTTATCGTAATGCAAAGGCTGAAAAAAGAAATCGAGAATCGAAGATGAAATAACGAAGGTATAGCGGAGAATTCGGGTGGTCATAATCCGTATATAATCCAAACAAAAACGATAATTAACGATCAAAAACGAATGAACAAAAGCGCAATGGACCACCAAAAATCCTGAACAAGGTAGTAATAAGAGTAGTTGAAACGAAATGCATAGATGAAATACATTAGAGGTGAATTTACATATTTAAGATAAAACCAATTTTTTAATTCTCTCCTAGAATTTTAATTCGTAGTTAGTTTAAACTGGACATATTGATAATCATCTGACGTCACTGATTACGCATAATAAATAAATCTGAAATTTGTAGAGCTAAAGTATAAAAGTAGATGAATAATCGAGCCAACCCCCACGTATCCTAGAGCGTCCTGAACCTATATAATTCGGGGCGTCTACTTTCAATATTTAATTTTAATAAATTATAAATGTTTAACAATTATTATTATTTTATTATTTGATTATTATTTCTTTAAATGTAGTAAATATTAAAATCGAAAAAGGCACAATTAATTCTACTTTTTTTTTATGCGAAGCATTATTTATATTTACATTCAATTTTACAGCAATATTTATAATTACATACGATTGGGGGCTAGCTCGCTTGGAGTTTAAGACACCAAGGGTCACGAAGGTTAGCTGGATTATTTATATATATATATATATATATATATATATATATGTTAATAGGGCCCCATGATCCGTGGGGACTGGGCCAGGGCTCAATCGGGCCCATGCGTTAATCCGGCCTATATATATATATGTATACACATATATATATATGTTGTGTGTGCATATGTTAAATGAGGATGTATGTACGTGTGCCTGTATATATTTATTTATTCATTCGTAGTAAGTGAAATGACTTAGGTGAAAGGTCGAAATAAACATAAATCCCATTAAGAAAATCGTTTTCTTTGAAATTATTTAATTTTACCGTTCTGATTGGCGTTTATTTTAATCTCGACTGATTTATAACCATCCGGATTCATAGTTTGCCACTTCCAGAAATGTTCGCCTGCGAGCAAAAAAAATTCGTGTAATCGAAAATAAATTTTCATACGTTACGAACACTTAAATAATATCTATTACCGTTTATAATGATAATATAAGCACTAAGAATATGAATGTACTCTAGAGCATTCGCCCAATTCATCACATATATATATTATATACTTCTATACTAACATATAAAACTGTAATGTCTGTCTTTTCATTATAATCACTGCATCGGGCTATTTTCATTACACATAAGCAGAAAATCTATTTTTTTAAATTTTTATCTGTCTGTCCATCTATCTTTCCGTATTCTGTCTGTTCCGATTTAACTCAAAAACTATTAAAGCAATAATGATGAAATTCGCACAGCTTACAGCTTATATTACTGAACTTGTTCTAAGCTTTGTTTCACATTGATATCACAAATAGGACAGAAATTACAATAATATAAAGTTTTAAAAAGTAGCAAGCAGCGATATCTCTGTCAAATCGTTTGAAATTTAACACGTTTTCCGGTTCGATTGTACTTTCAGTACTAAAACACTCAATACAAAACCACGTTTTGTTGCGTTAGGGGCGTGACATACGTATGTATATATATACGTATACTATACTAATATATAAACCTGTTAAAAGAGACAGCGATATTGTATTAAAAAATAATAATTAGACAGGCGAAGCCGTCGGTAACTGTCAACTATTAGTCGCCAAACGTCGTGACTTGCCAATGAGTATATAATTTTCACGTAATAAAATATGCTATAATTTAAAACGCTAAATAATGACGGTAGCGCGCATATGACGTTAGTCGGAGTAGAGTGCCAATACATTTTCCGTTAAGAGTTAAATAATGATTAAAGACTTTATGCCGTGAGTTGGTTTAGAAGCTTAAGCGCTCTAGCAACTATGCCACCCCGATACATACATATATATATATATAAAACAAATATATAAATGTATCGAAAATATTATTTGTAATGTATGTTACAAAAATTCAGAACTCCGTTGTACTCAGTAATATATAAAGGTCACAAGAAAATAATTATGATGAAGAAGGATCGCCGGTAACGTATAAATACCGTCATATTTCATAACATTTTGGATTACCCGGCCTGTTATAATATTTCAAGTGTTACGATTCTATGGCATATATTTTCACTTTTAACAGATTGAATTTTGTAGTTGCGAGATATATATATATATATATATATATATATATATATATATATATATATATATTATACAGAACATTGAAGCATAGAGAACAACAAGATATAGCGTATGTACTTACAGAATAATTATAAAATAAAAGTATGAACAAAAATAAAATTAGTCCATACTAACGCAATACACTAATTAACATAAATCACATTTAAAAAGGGAATATAATGCCAAAAAAAAAAAATGTTTCTTGCACATATCCAAATGCAACAAAAAAAAAGAAAAACCAATCACACGACCGTAGTCCCATTTAAACAAGCTCTCCCTCGAGATACGCACATTAACACATATTAATTCATAAATGCAAAAGAAATAAAAAGACATATACACATATTCCCACGCAAGCGAGCTTTTACTCGAGTCACGCATAATGACATATATGAACTGACACAGCACTTTTTATGACCATGATGTGTTTTACCACATAAAACGAACTTACTGAAAATGTAAGAGCTGAAATAAAAAGAAAAAAAAATAATAGGATTTAAAAAATTTGTTATATATAAAATTTACTATCAATACTTTTGTGGATGAATGTTTAATATGTTATTATATAAACGCAAGATGGATAGAAGTGGCAGATTAACCCAGATTTGTACGAGCATGTGGCGGTTCATAGAAAACACAATGTGACCTACTACTAACACTAGGTACCGTAAATAGGACCGTAGATAATGAATAATCGTCATCTATGCGAACGTTAAAAATATAATGCAGGGACGTCAGCTTACTTATCTTTCTTCTAGCACTGAAGGGCTTAAAATATTTAGAAACTCACGTTAAATATCATAACTCAAAAGTGCAGGACTGACACTAATTTGACGATAATAGATATACCTGAAAAACTGAAACTGAACTTTTCCCATTACATGAATATATTTATTATAGAAATGACCCCAAATTCAAGAAGCGTATTCACAAGAGTGTTGAATAGTCGCAGCGGAGTCTTAGGGTCACGAAATAGGCGTGAATTTATTATAATGAAATCCATAGCTCTGCAAACATTTTTGGTAACATTAGCAATAGAGTTTGAAAATTTAAGCTCGTTGACTAACATAACCCACAGACTTTTCGAAGAAATATTTATTTCTTGTACGATAAAAACGAATATGAACACATTTCTTACAATTAAAAAGGTGAGTAATTATTGTCATATATATATATATATATATATATACACATATGTATGTATGTGTGTGTGTGTATTTTCGTGTCATACACTACAATATCAGTGACTAAATTGTAATCACCTATGAAAACAACTTAGATTATAGCAGGGATAAAAAAAAAAAAAAAATACAGAAAACGTTGATAATGATATACCATATTATGTGATCGTATCTTTTATATAATTCTTTAAATTTTCGATAACGTAATAATAAAGGAGGAATATTAAAAAAGCTAAATTTAAAATTTATTAAAAGTCATAATAGCACTACGTGTGTTTAACACAAAATTTGACGTGTATTTCGAACTAGCTAGATAGAACAAAGAAAGAACCTTATTTAAATAGATGCGCAGCATATTCTTAATGTTAACTACCAGATAGGTTAACATTTAAAATTATTGTTCTTTAATGTTGTTAGTACACTGGACGATAACAAACTAAGAACGCTACGTGGGTATTTAATATTTAATTTTTTACCTTTTAAATTCGTCTATATTTAAATTTGTTAATTTAAAAAAAGTTAAGTTGCCATTTCGTCAAATAGACGTACAAGAAGTAGCGGCGATAAAGGGAAATCACCCGCGAAAGAAGTTAGTAACGTTCTGAAAATGCTACGAAATGGTAATGAGGCTGTAAAAACTTTGTTGGTAAATAGTATAACGCAGACAGTAGAGATAATACGTTACGAGAATTTTTATCTTAAATATATATATATATATATTCGTTCCGTTCCAAATAATATAAAACATAATAATTTTGGTTCTACATACACATTTGTTTCAACGAATATTTCGTCTTCCATCCTAGTTCTTTTTGAGCAAGATCCGAATTGGCGAACATTGCTACAATATCACCTTCTCTTCTATCTACTATCGTATAAGGTACACTAACATTATTCGCTTCTTCGAACGCTTTTATTAGTTCAAGAACCGTTGTACCGGTTCCGGTACCGAGATTATAAGCCTAAAAAAAATAAAATAAAATAAAAAAATTATCACAATTATATATTTATAAAATATATAATACGAATAAATTTATTGGCATTCAAACCTTCATCGTGAACTGTTCATTTTGTAATTTTTCCATCGCCGCAACATGACCGGATGCTAAATCCATCACGTGAATATAATCCCTAATACCTGAACGGAAAAAAAAAGTACTAATATTATGTAATATACCTCCATTACATTATTATTATCAAATTAGATTAATAAATCGACTGCTTTGATTCATGTAGGAAAAGAATTATATTTAAGAGGGTGTTGATGTTGTCGGCGAACAAAAATGGAAGGGAAGTCGAAAGTTTTAATATAGGAATGTCTGGCGAGGGATATTGTGGCAAATTACAAGGCATACTAAGGTGGATAATTCAGACGCAGGAGGTGAATAAATCTTTGTATGACCCAGTCGGAGTCGGATGATAAACGTGCAGTCTTTGCGGCACTGTATGTTTACATTCAACGATCGTATTATTGACTTGACCGAACGAAATTTATTGTTTGAAGGAAACGCCTCCCCCATAGATGCAATAATTCCTTCTTGAGTGTCGTGTAAAATCTAACGAAATGTTTTACGCAGGTAGAACAATCGTTGCATCTTTAACAGCTCTATCATCCAGTTCATTGCCACGAAATCCCATATGAGCTGGAACCCAAAGAAATCTGACCGGGTTTTTTTTTTGTGTTTTTTTTTTTTTAGACTTTTCCTTAAGGAAATGATAATTTTCTTCGTTACCGGGTGCTGTTTGTGATTATTTTACATCGTATACTTCTATTTTAATGCTAACAGCGAGAAATTTACGCTATTATCCGCACCGTATCGTACAGTCAGTAGTTATGGCTAAGGACTATGAGGCCCCAGCCTGGAACGACACAATTCGGAGGTATTGAAAAATTTTAAAAACAACTCAAATTTTATAGATGAAAAAAATGCTTTAAAAATTACTGAATGCGTATCCCGTCGATCGACAAAACAAATTTTATAGATTTCTCTTTCACTATTACTACTGAGAAACGTTAATATTTCGGAAATATCATTACTATGTAAAACAAAAAAAAAGGCATTCGATGACTTAAAACTCATAATATCAAAAACGAAATTAAATAATTCCAACAACTCCTTGTCCTTTTTGGCGAAATTAAATTACGTACGTATTTTCCATTTTATGTAAAAATATAAAATCATTTATTAAAAAAAGTCCGTTTCGATTTATTGTGTATGTATATTTTTATAAACATATTTTAAAAAACGCGGCATCTTCAACTGTGACTACATCACACTTAAATCGATCACTACGTATACGTATTTCCTTCATTAGGGAGGAAAATATATACGTAAGAATATTGCGTTAATTCCGTCATTAATTAATAGTTCAAACCTACTGACTTGGTTGTCACTAAGTGTAACAGAGCTTAACCATTAGGTTAAACCTATGTTGAACAATCATGATCGCTGCTTATTTAAACTAAATTTTAATATTGCACAAAAGACGTAGCTCTCCTTTCTTGGTGCTACATTTAAAATAAAAAAAAAAAATTAATAGTTAATTATTTGAGAAATTTTTAAATCTTCTTCGTTCCTTTTTTTTTTCTTTTATCAATTTTATTATTTCGAATGAACAAGTTTTATAAAGCTAAAATTAAAACACCGATAAATTTATAATCTAACGGGTAAAATTAAAACTCTTATCGAAGTTATTATCAAAAATTACGCATATTAACGAGCTACGTTAAAATAAAGTACAAATTAAAATAAGAACTATAAAGTAAATACACTTTTAAACTTTCACGGTTGATTACGTCTATGATTTCTTTCGGTGTAAACTATGGAGCAGTTATGAAAGCGTAGGTATATTTATAGGATTATGCTTACAAGAGTTGTTTTGCTAGAGAAAGTGGACTCCTAGCACGCTTATAAACTGAACACACGTCTCCTTACGCTGTAATAACCCTGGTAGTTACAAACGGCATATGGAGATTTACATAAAATTTTGAAATTAAAAAACGGTTGTTTGTAAAATAATCTGATAGTGAATATATATGGTAAACAATCAACGTAATCAACGATATTTATATACAAAAACAATTACACACTAAATAGTCAGGCAAATAAAAACGTTCTTTTCTGTGTGAAATAAAAAATTTATAAAATTAATTCTTCATCAATATACATAATCGAAGTGATCGAATTGATCGAATTATTTTTATCTCTTTCTTTTATTATTATTTCCATTTTTTCTGGTAGTTTTCTTTTTTTATGTTTTTTTTGTCTATGTAAAATTTTGTCATTTTAGTTATTATTTATTTCGTTCTTTCACTATTGACTGGTTTCTTATTTTGTTATTTATTTTTTTTTTTAATATTGCGCAGACATATAAATTAATTATTTTTACATTTTATTTTTTCTTTTAAATTGTTTATAAATTATATATATTTTTAAATTTTATTTTTTTTTAGGTACACTCGATAATGCCTTAACAAAATAAAAACTTAGTGGTTAAAATTTACCGATTTTAATTACTTTTTTTTTTGTTTATTTTTAAAAATCACTACATTCCACGCTGTTCATATTTTTATTTACTTTTTTTTTTTAACTTTCAACACGACGTCTTTTACACGAACTTTAATAATAAATAATAACTCGAAATAAAGAAAAACTGAAAAAAGGCCATTGTAAAAAACAAAACTCAAGGGGATTGAACATAGCGACGCTACGAAAGTGCTGCTACAAATACTAGTGAAAAAAGGTATGTATATATGTATATACGTATATATTATATATATATATATAAGGAATTAGAATAATTACGTAATAAGAAAACTAAAAATAATACGTGCGAGTGAAAATGTGGAAATGAATGTGAGCAAATTATGTGTGAGTGGGAACAAGTGTAATTTAATATATCTAGGTTATAAAAATTATTACATAACTATATTAAGAGGATGTAAATTATATATATATATATATATATATATATATAAGTAAATCTGTCGTGACGGAACAATTAAGAAATGTTAATTATAAGGCGTGTTTGTGTACTGTATAAATGTGCATGTACTAATTGTAAATTTAAACAAATATACGTTTTCACAAAAAAATATATATATATAAGTTAAATTTTCAAACATCCAATTACGAAACGATATTATGTCAAATCACTATGTTACAGAAACACACATTCAACTGTACTTTTTTAGCTTGACGAGATATTGTTTTAAGTGACATCTATGATATAAACGATATTAGTTGAGAAAAATACCAGTTCCATCCGCAGTATCGTAATCACCACCGTACACGGTCAATACTGGCTTTTTCTTCAACGCCACTTGCGATATATAAGGCATCAAATTTGAGAACGGTTTAATCGAATACTCGCCGATCAAACCGGACGGGTGAGCGCCGACGGGATTGAAGTATCTTAACGATATTATCTTCCAATCCTGAAATAAATAATACCTTCGTAAATGTTCAATTTAAAAATGTCGTTGTAATTGCTAGAGTGCTCGACTGTCAACTTGACCGTCGGGGGGGGGTTTCGAAACCAACACGCGACATAGAAAGTATTCACCATTATTCAATTCTTAATTATCTCGAAGAAGGCAGTGGCACTCCACTCCGTATAACATCGTATGCGTGCGCATCTGCGTTGCATATAAAAATAATGCCTCGAATGCTAGCTAATTTTCTATACGTAAAAATAAACGTACAATAGTTAGTCAGGACGTTCGGCAACGAATGATGATGATGATGATGAAATGTTCAATTAAGCGAATGTACTTTAACGAATATAAATACTTGATCACCAGAATGTGCAGTATTTCAATGAAAACTCTCGAAGCCCATTTTTATAAAATATGTTACTCGTGAAAAAACAAAAAAACAATAAAGCGGAGATTTGAATATATATCCGAAGAACGGACAATAACCTGAATGAATAATCGACATATTCAGAAGGACCAAGAAGCACACCATGTAGAAGAAAATGATATATGAAGATGATAACCATCAGACGAAGTGAAACAAAATTCAATCGAAAGTAGGAGTATAAATAAATACTCGATAATTACTAAATTACGAAATTTAAATATTTCCTAAAAAATAAGTAAACGTTAACATCGAACCTTAAAACCGGATCATCGTACCGAACTAATTAATAATAAATCAGATTCCTCCTAAACAACAAATAAATAAACACAAAAAACTAGTAGTTACAAATTTCATGTAAAAAGACTTTTCGGCTATTTAGCGATTATCAAGTAGACATATATATATATTATAAAAATCTAAACGGAATAACAAATAAAATGTAAGACTTAATTTGGATTTACAATATTACAAATAATAGCAAATTAAAAAAAAAAACATTTTTTCAATTTTGCTATTTTTTTATAATATTGTACAGTTTAATTTTTTTTTGTTTTTCCTTTTATATTTTCATAAATTATACATTTATATATTTTATTTCATTTTTTTGTATGCCCACTTGATAATGTATTAGTAGCCGAAAAGCTTTTTGTGGTCTCTTTCCGTATGAAATTTAGTGATTTTGATTACTTTTTTTTGTTGTTTATTGTTTAAATCTAGACGGTATATTAGTGATTAGCAGTACTGTGCGGTAATATTTATCGAGAATATTTATAATAAATAGAAAATCAATATTTTAGCCTCCTTTAATCCGAGCTGTTATCGAGAGAATAGTATTTATGTAATTTCCCCATCGACTAACGTATCTATAGTGCACCTTCAAACATTCGTGGTTGATATCCATACGTCTATAATTTTTTTCGGCGGAAACTATGTTCTTTTTTCCTTGTGACGTTTCGAAAACACTTGCAGTTTTCATTATCAAGCTCAAAGCGGTTATAAAAGTGTAGGTATATTTATAGGGTTGCGTTTAGACCAGGAGTGCAATCTTGAATGCTGTCCAAATTTTTTGGACGAGCCAGCGTCCTGCTGTGCGCACATCCATTTATCAGTCTTTGTAGTATCATGCGTGAGAACGAAGTTGTTTACTCGACAAACAGTTGTTTTTATACTAACTTGTTTTTTTTTCCCATCGGGGCAATGATCGACCACCACGTTGAATTGAGCTGGTGACCATCTTCTTTGTTGAAATTTGGATGTTTCAAAATTAAAATCGCTTCACGAACAATTCTGGATCTATATTTATTTATTTTTGATAAAATTTCGAAATTGTCAAATTGTATTTCGTGATTCCCCGGACACTGATACGAAGTAACTGCACACGAAATTCCTCTTTTGCTTACAATCTGCCTTGTGTTTTTTTAGACTTTGATTAATGCTTCTACCGTCCAATGTAGCTAAGCCCGCAAGAACAAGGCATTAACTACAGCCACATGTCCTTCGGGGAGTTGATCCTTAACGCTTTTAAAATATTGTTTTATTTTTTTACACGTGCTAAAAAAACTGACCTAACTCGGTTTTTACGTTCGGTTTTTCCGTAAAATTCTTCCTATATATATATATAAAATAAACTCGAAAAAAATAAGAGAAGTTAATTTTAAAAATAATAAAACATATCTAATAAATAAATTAATTATAATTAATTACCGGCTCGGCTTTGCTAATATCGTTTAGCATTTCTTCGACGAAATATTTCGTTTTACCGTAAACATTGGTTATATTATTACCGACCGGATGTTGCTCGGTTATCGGTAAAAATTCAGGAACTCCGTACACGGTACACGAACTAGAATACACCAACATTCGACAGGAGAATTTTTTCATCACCTTCGCATTTAAAAATTTTAATAATAATTAATAATCAGTAATCAATAATAATAATAAAATAGTCGACCAATAATATTTACTTGACCGACAAAATTTAATTTAGAGAAAAAAATTATTATTATTATAATAAATATTTATCGAAAAAGTTTATCCGTAGTGCTTCCGTGTAGTGATACATCTTGAAAATAAAAGCAAAAAAAATTCCGTTTATACGGTATGGCAAAATATATTTATAAACTACAGTCGACTAGTTTTATCGCACCATGATGATGCTGTAGCGAAACTAATCTACTATGTTTATAAAATACAATTTGCGATACCGTATAAACAGTATTTTTATCTTATAACACATAGTTGAAAAACTAAACATGAACGTGTCTAATAATTATTAAACATTTGAAACTTTACAAATCGACATTAAAGTACGAAATCGCGCGAGAAAACGATATTTCCTTAGAGAACCGATGAAACTAATTCGATAATTCGCCGTTTAAAATACGTATATAAATCTAAACAAAGCAAAAACACAAAATTAAATCACTAAAAATTATATTTTCAAACACAAATCTTTTCGACTATTACACGTTAAAATAACGTCTTTAACCAAGTGTTACTAAGAAACTTTTTTTTTTTTTTACCTACTGTAATATCTATTCGTAACGAGGGTGTTATCTATAAATGATCGGAGATAGGATGTTAATTTATATGCTCGACTAATTTTACACGTTAAAAAAATATCGCTTATTATTGTATATAAAAGAAACGATGTAATAATATAGTTGAAAACCAGCCTGCTGTCCTTTTTCCTTTTAACACGAAAAAAAGTCTCAATGAAATACAAATAGGTAATGCAACGATTAAGGTAACAGAATTTAGAAATATTTGTCCACTACAACAAGAAGAAGCGTACGTTTTGCGTGGAACGTTATTTTCGGCGTGAATCGATCGCGACTATGCAAAGAGAGTTTCGAAAATAATTCAAAGTTACGCGATTTTCGAAACACGTTCGCGAGATGTGGAAAAGCTGAAAATCTGAAGAAATTTCAAAAATTCAACGACATATGCTCGAAAAAGTCTTCGAAAATGTTGTCAAGAACGAATGAATATACTGTTGCAAATGGCGGTCATCTGAACGATATCGTGTTCCACAAATGATTGTAAGCTGATCTTTCGTTTTCCTATTTTTAAATGAAATTTCATTCAAAAATTTAGGCCTAGTAGTTTTTGAGTTATTCAAAAAACAACACCCTATATTTTCCAAAGTTTCAGCTGTAAGTCCACAAATCAAATATAACCGATAAACTCGAACTTAAATTGACTTTACCTATATCTATTCTAAACCGCTGGACGAGTAATTTAGGTACATTATAAGTACAAGTTTGGGCACATTATAAATTGCATACATCTATGTTTCTAATCTATATCCATATCGAATGTCCACTCCATTTCTTCTTAACCATGAAGAACATGATTACAGAATATTTATTACTTGTACCGATTTAGTTTTAAGTACAATTTAGTGTGTCAAAAGCTTCAAAATGTACTGTAGTCGTTGAAATCAAGAGGGTTTTGAATCTTGCTTAACACCGATTCCGACGTACCTAATATGCAAAAAAATCATGTAAAGAGGAAGTTTCCCAGCACTTCCTGATAAGGATGCAACTACAGGCATGAATTCGAAGATTGGAGATTCCTCCAGTCCAGCACCTATTATCCGCAAAGTCAATATATCACTATATCATTTTCCTCAACTACCAACGAATTAAAACATTCAATTGCAAACACATCCAAGAAGATAAGAAAAAAATAAAAAATACAATAATTTTTATAACTATTTTCGCGGTTTTGAGGATACAAAAGTTCTGGCCAAGATGTTAGGTGAAAGAATGGTTAGGGAAGCCTTATAACGCGGAACTATAATGACACTTTTACACATCTAGGTTGCTACATTACCGAATTTCTGCACCCTCCAGTGTAGGTTAAACGAACAATCAGATACTCCGAAAATGATTTCCTAAAGATGACAAAATTTTTCACCAACCGGTCCGTAAATTTAAAAGCGCAACAAAGAATGATGACACGTTATAAGTGTCGTTTTATATAGACTGGAAGAAAAAACATTAACAACAAAGGTATCTAAAAAAATCTGGAGGCTTGTGCGACGTATGGTTATACAGAAGTGTTGAGGGTTTTCTGGGGACAAAAACTGATCAATTTGGATAACGCTAAGACAGATGACTGACACAGATTAGCACGAACAGAGAAATCAAATATTTCGGACAATTAATAAGATATGAACCAATAAACCAAAATTTGAAATGAAGAACTTTTTAGTTGAAAAACGCGCGACAATGGACAGCCCTAACACTCAGTGATCTTAATATAACGCCGTCACGATCGTTAACGCGCAATCACGCGTATGATAATTGAATAAGAAGAACAACGCCAAAGATTACAAATTACGGAACGAAACCACCAATAATATCGAAAAATTAACTGAAAAACAAAAATATAATTTTTAATAACAAAATCCAAACGGATTAATATAATGTAATATGAACTTCCATAATAATCAAATTGCGCCTGCAAATAAATATATGACTTTTTTTTTAAACAAACAGATCCCGATTATACATTGATTTAAACGGTCATTATTGTCGCGACAAACGCCATAAATAATAACCTCGTAATTAATAAAGAAAAAGTGATTGTATAAGGAAAACTGTTCTCATAATATAACAAATTTTTAGGTATCTCATTAACATCTAAAACTAGCGTAAAAACGTGTATGTCAACATAAAACAAGTTTTTAACCGTAAAAAACCACAGCAAACCGAACACAGCTGGGGTATCACACGTGGCGAAGAAATAAAAATATACTTAATTACTTAACCGAGGACTATAAATTTAAATTAATAATGTTAATTTATTTACGTTTTAAAAATTCGAATTTTTATACGTAAAAGAAAATTAATCTCGCGAGAAAATACGTGTAATTATCGATTTATCTACATCTAAACGATTTGTTAATTCGATGTTTTAAAAATAAATCTTTTTCCTCGATTTTACTGATTCTTTTTCTATTATCGTTATTTTAAACAAATAAAAAAAAATTAAGTAATCGTAAACAACTGTTTTGTTCTTATGAATAAACGAAGGTTGAGAAAATAAGAGTAATCGAATTATGACGAACTCTGAAAGAAGCAACTTCAAGCTAACTATAACCACCATCATAATGTTTTACTCTATTCCCGAGTTTGACGTTGATGGTAGGCATACGTCTTTATCTAGTGCTTTCTCGGCTGTTATAGTCCGGTCAGAGTGACGCGATGGTGTTTATCCAACGCCCCGTGGTCGGTTTCTGCTTCTATTAACAATTTATTTATAGTTAGCACGTACTGCACGAAGTTACAAATTTCTATATAAGTAGTTCAATATTTTTTATCAGCACCCGGTGGATAAAACTTTTCAATACTGAAGGCATTTCATAGTATAGTGAGCATTCTATGCCGTGGCCACATCTCAAGTGCGTCAATTCTTCGTATGTCCCGCTTGTGCAGAGTCCATATGTTTCGGTTCAATATCGAAAATATTACGACATTAAAGGGTCGCCATTGTTTCATGTAGTCATTACTAGCTTCGTCGGAATTCTCCTTGCTTTTAATTTCATCTCAAGCCCCCATAGTCACTTATTAGCAATTCAATGTATTAACCCGTTACAGATTCCAAATCGTGTAATACATTGTTTGCTCCGTTCTTCCCAGAGTTCAATATGAATTTAAAAAATATGCAATAACGATTACTGCTATCACGTTGATAATTTCATATAAACTCATGTAGAGGATGCGAAACAATTGCACACAGCTCATCTGCAGTTATCTTCTTATGTCATGTTTGCCATTAAAAACTTGGGTCTTATTTTCATACCTTAATGAGCAGTTAATAAAAGAAACGGACACCGTAATTTCAAAATTCAATCTGAATTATCGCGGTAAAATTAGAAATCGATATATCTTTGCTCTAAAATGACGTTATTAGGAGATTTGTCAAAAAAAAAAAAAAGATGGAAACGCATTACATAGACGCCAAATTAAAATTATTCTTGATTTCTACTTTAGCCAATTATTAACGAGGAATGGAAAATTTGGATCTTATGTTTTTCGCTTTCACTTAAGTATGACAAGTGTGAATGTAGCGCAGTAGAAACTGCTGACCGTGTACATTTATATGTTTTCAGACCACATAACTCATCTGTATCAGTAGCCAATCCTATCCATTGATGTAACAGCTCGGCGGCCGATCGTTTTATTATATCTCAGCGGAGCTCTTTCGCGTCTTCTCAAGCCTTCCATTTTACCTCGTATAACTAGATTTTCTGGTACATCATTTCTTAAGATATGACCAACGCATCTAACAATCCTTCGCTGAATCCTTCGAGCCTATCGTTATACTCAACTCTTGAAGTATTGAAGTACTGGATCTCTTAGATAGTTTTCTCTGGCAATACATTTCAAAAGCGTTTAAACTACTTTTTATACCATTTTTTTTACAACATTCGTACACATATATATACTGAATGTATTAATTGTACGAATTATGTCACGGCTCTTCCGCGTTTTTTTTTTAAGCCTTTGACAGTGCTGTCCTTAAAGATAACATTACAGAAACTTACTTCGATTAAATTTATACTGGCGATTAAATTATTGTGATAGTACATGAGCGGAAAACGCATTGATTCTCCGACCGATTTCATAGCAGCGAAATGTATCACGCAGTCGATATCGTTCTACAAAAATAAATAATTAACGCGATAAATATAATTTTTCGTTAAATCGATACGAAATTATAAAAAAAAAAATACAAATATTTTTAAAAATATGATTTAATTAATAACTACCTCCGAGGGGATATTATAATGAGGTTCGATTTTGAGTGAAATAAAACAGCATCGAAATCGGACTCAAAAATACGTTTACATTGTTGTTTGTATTCGCTTATTCATATGCAGTTGTCTGCGGGTATTTCATAAAAAATAAAAAATATTTAAAAGATATTATTAAAAATAATAAGCTGTACCCCCGGGGTTATATTAATGGGAGGTACGATTTTGAGTAAAACCAAAAAAAAAAAAAAGTTAATCGAAATCGCATCGTTTTGCTTAAATTGTTATTTGCATTCGTTGGTGCATCACATTCATAAAGAAATATCTATACCGCTAAAAAAATTCTATTCAACTAATAAACTAGGGCTTCTTCTGAGGGTATTTTAATTATTTTTTTAATAGAACCAAAAAATCTCATCAAAATCGGATCATTTTATCCGAGAGCTTAAATCGCTGTTTGTATGCGCTAATGCATATATAGTTGTTTGATACACGCAATTTTACATCTCCAGTTGACTACGCAAGTGTAAAATATCAAATATGCAAAAAATCGATATTTTTTATATTTTTAAATTTTAAGTACTAGGTATTTTTTGTGTATTTACCAAAATTCATTAACCTCCTGGTAATCACCGAATAACGCGAATTTTTAAATAATTTACATCCCAAATAATAATTTTGTATAACTTTTTTTTTTCGCGCGATTAATTATTTAACAAAAAATTTAAAAACAAAGAATTAAATTTAACAAATAATAATATTAATATTCAATGCGTGACAAGTATAAAATAGCTGGGAGTTACAATTGATAACAATTTAAAATTCTATAACCATTTCCATAATGTTAAGAATAAACAAATTTTTACATATTTTTAATAAACTTTATAATAACGATAATGGAGTAAATTATAAAAAAGGACTAATTATGTATAAATCCATAATTATGCCAAATACAATCTATAGCAGTAGTATTTACGATGATATGTTAAAAATTAAAAGGTTTAAAACGTTAATAAGATCATTTCAAAGAACAATAGCTATTAAAATGATTAAAGGATATAAAACTACTAGTTACTGGGCTTCGATAGTAATAGCCGGAATTATGAGACTTAGAAATACGTAAACATATTAATTTATTTTACATTAAAAACAATATTAATTTAACACACGAATTTAATCAAGTAGATTATATTAATAACAAATATAAATACGAAGGCAAACACTTAAACAATAAACAGTTTAAAAAAGTACTTAATCAATATTATTTAGAGCAATATCAAATCATGTGGAATACATATAGTGGCTTAACGTATCAGTATTTTCCAAATATAAATGATAGATTCCGTAATACTTATTTTATTCCCAATTATTATAACACACAATTTATTACTGGACATGGTAGTTTCAAAACTTATTTAAAACTCAAATAAATTTCGGGAATACATTTTCGATCCTAATGTAATATAAAAACTATTTATAACGAAATAATCGTAATCATCATACTCATTTACAGACAACGGACGTCGCTAATTGACGGTAAATTCTATTTTCCTTTTGTGAACAATATGAAACAATCGTCGCGTTGATCCGATACAACCGTGTACGTTCTTCTGATCATTCGTCTCTGTCTTGAAGGTTGCCAACCCGCAACTGGAATTTCCATTTATTAACGGTTAACCGCCAAAGATTTTTCGAAGTGCAATCGAACAATTTGCACTGAGATTGTCTAACCATCAAATTTCCCACTACGACTTCTTTCGGCATTGTCCTTGCAACAATGTTCCATTGTAAAATAAGTCGATCGTGTCTATTTCTTGTTATTAAATGCTCAAAATATCATGTCCTTCTTTCCATTATTTTTTGTCGAGTAGTCATCTAGAATCAGCTTTTTCAAGCACCTTTTAGATTACAAAATTTTAGTCATCTAAAAGATCTGCAACATTCTTCGACATGGCCATCTTGCTATAAGAAAGTTTTTTTTTTTTTTTTAATCTTCCGTGCCATCTACTACTATAAAGGCTAAAAACACGGAGTCTATTATTTCGTTATTATAGATATGAATATAATTTAATATGAATAAGAAAAGTTATAATAGTATTTTCATTTTCAAAAGTATTCCATTAAGTGTGTTAGAAAAGCGTAACAAAATGATGAAGTTGTGTAGAGAACAGTGGTGTACGATTTTTAAAATTACAGGTTGAGCAAGTAAGAAGATAAGAATGAGTCAACGAGTGTGACCTGTGCGAACACGGAACAACATCATTTTATCCTATCTGGTGCAATGAACACGCTGAATAGGCTAGATACCACTTTGTTGAGGTAAACCGAACAATCTGGCTGTTGCTTGTTCCTTGAATTTATGGAACATACAGCGACGTAGGAGACATGAACGGCTTCTTTCGCAGCTCGATCTGTTACTTCACTCCTTCCATATCTCCTATGTCCAGCAGTCCAAATGGGTTTGGTTGTTGATTGTCGAATTAATTTTCACAGCCAATTAATGCGTGCATTTGAAATTTTCTCTCAGTTGTTTGATCGAATACAGCGAGTCTGCGACAATGAAAATTTCCTGGTCATTCTCACTATGGCGAGCAATAAAGTACGAACGTAAGCCAATACTTAGAAATGAACAGTTAAAACCAGACAATAGGACCTGGATTATAGATGACACTGCTAAAGCAGATTTGTTTGCCCTACACCTATCTGGAATCTTTAAGTCCCATAATATAAAATCGCTCGCCGAAAATGAAGTTCATGGCTACTTAAAACAATCTCCTAATAATTCGACAAATAAAATCAACCTAACTTCTCCACGCGAAATTAATGGGATAATAAAGAAGTTAAGCAATAAGAAGTCACCCGGTTATGATCTCATAACTGGACGTAGTTTAAACGAATTACCAAGAAAAGCGTTAGTTGCTAACATATATTTTTAATGCTGTTTTACGAATTCAATATGTCCCAATATTGTGGAAATTTGCTAATGTAACAATGGTCCTAAAACCGGGTAAACCTCCGCAAAATGTCTCCTCTTATCGGCCGATTTCACTCCTTTCAATTTTAGCTAAAGTACTTGAAAAACTTCTGGAAAAAAGAATACATATGTGCTTAAGCAGGAAAGATATAATAATTCCGAATCATGAATTTGGTTTTCGAGCTGGCCACTCAACGGTGCAGAAGAAACGTTTCAAAATAAAACAGTAACCTCGGCTGCCTTCCTTGATGTGCATCAGGCTTTTGACAAAGTTTGGCATCCAGGAATTCTTTACAAGTGTAAAAAAAACTATTGCCGACTCAGTATTTCAATATCTTGAAATCTTATTTAACAGACAGGTATTTCCGAGTGGTAGTAAACGGAACTGAATCACAAATACAAAAAATCGAGGCCGGTGTACCGCAGGAAAGTGTACTCGGTCCACTATTGTATCTACTGCTTACCTATGATATGCCAGATGCTGATGATGCACTAACTGCAACGTTTGCTGATGATATGGCAATTATGACAACACATGCGAACCCAAAAAAGTCCACAGAAAATCTACAAAATAATTTAAATAATATCCCGACACGGTTGAATAAGTAAATGACTATATTAATCAGTTCTAGATGTGAAGAATTTAAATAAAAATAAAAAAAATTTGGAAGATGCAATTAGTATAGCCTGCGGAATTGCAAAGAGTTCGCACGATAAGACACTATTATATCATCATTATACACAACGATCTTCATTTTTTTATACATTTGTATAGTAATATTGAAAAGGTGCTTTATTATGAAAGGAATTCACTTAAATTCTCTGTCGAGATACGTTTTGGTTTTCAGGGTACTACACTGTAAGATCAGTATTAGGAATCACAAGGTTTGTCTACTAAGGAAGTAACAGGAGTTGATTAAGGGATGTAATTGGCGTTAGATCAGAGAGCTGAATAACGAAAATCTATTCTTTAATTTATTCACGCACATTTTAAACGGTTTGCCCAGATTATCGAAGAGTTGTTGTCCCCAGTTCCCCTGCTGAAACTAATATCGATTTGGAAAAAAAAAAAGTCCCTTTAAAACTTTCGATTTAACAGCAACATATATCGACGACTTATATTTTAATAATAATGTCATTAAATATCATTAATTATTTTCTTATATTATATATATATACATATATATATATATAAAAATTTTACTTACTTCAGAGAAAATTCGTTCTAAATTTCGTTTATCTCTTAAATCACACTTGTAAAACGTAATTTCCTTTCCGGTAATTTCTTCGACTCTTTTCAAACTAATCGCTTCGCCGGAATTGTCGGCGCTGTTCACGAAATTGTCGATTGCAATCACGTTATATCCGTATTGCAATAATTCCACTATGCAATGACTGCCGATATAACCGGCACCTCCAGTTACAAAAATATTTCTCATTTTCGGCTTCATCTTTAAAACAATAATTTAAAAAAATTAAGATTATCGATAATAATTACAAAAAAAAAAATAATAATAATCTATAAAAGCTAATATAAAAAAATCAACTTTAATATAAACGCAAGAAAATGGAAACATAAATTATCGGTACATTAATTTTCCAAAACAATTGTTAGGATAAAAATTTAAAATATAAAATAGGAGAAGAAAACAAGAAAACGGACTACCATTAAAAACTATTCCGACAGAATAAACTGAAAACATCGACCTCGGACAGTACAATGACCTCGTCGAAATGTTCTTTAAATCAGCGGTTGTCGCGGTAATAAAAAATATACCTCTAGCGTAACTAGACGGGATATGAACTTGAACTAGTTTCAACTACAACTAATCCGTCCAATACAAAGAAATTTAAAAAAATGACCGACCCCGTATAGTTAAATTAAAGAAAATTCATAAATTAGATATTACGTAATCGAGTTGGATGTATTCGATTAAAAAAAAAAAAAACGCAGTAAAAATGACGCAAAATATTTTATTTTATGCGCACACCGATCATCTGATAAATAAAGACGGGAATTAGACGGAACGACAGAAATTTTTTAAAAATGATTCCACGTAATTAAATCAAAGGAAAGCGCCGGAATTGATTAATTAGTAATTATATAATTTAGATATTTTGAAAAATTAAAAATGTAATAGTTTATTCTGTAATTAGGATGACGTGAGTAAAACTTACACCCATTGGTGAGCTGGAAATTTCATTAAAACAGATAAATAAATATATATTATATATATATATTATATATATATATATATGTGTGTGTATTATATTGCATTCATTTATGCATTCGATAATGTATATAATTCAAAACACATACATGTACGGTTAGTTCGTTTTTTATATTAATGCGATAATGCAGCTGAAATTGCACATGAACAAAAGATCCTTTACCAACTACTGTTTGCGACCATAGCAACTGCTCACGACAGAGAGGCAGGTAGAACGGAACGAAAAAACTGGGAACTATTGTATTAGAAGGATATTATTGAAGATTTTCGTTATCTGGTATAGCTAACAAATTCAACTACGTAATAATATATAATGTATTAAAATAAAAAATAAAGCGAAAAAACCCCTCTCATGGATACACATATATGTGTAACCTCCCATCCACAGGAGACACGTCAACAGTGGTGGATAGTGGGATGGCCGTCAGATATTTAGGTTAGTTGCGAATAAGTCTCTTACAAATAAGCAACCGCAAACCACGAGCGACGATGTATGAGGATGTAGTGGGAAAGTCTTGTGAAAACTTTCCTTAAAAAAATGCCGCATAAAACCATCAAAGACATCGTGTCAAAAGGAGTATGGCCGCTATAAGCATAAATCCCATTCTAAATCCAAAAGCGTCTGTTCACCATATACTCTAGGATTTACAGTTTTAACCTTGAATAGTTCCAAATTATAATTTGTTATTCCTGCAATGGAAAACTATCCAAGAGGAACTACTCCAGTATGTAACCTAACAAGAAAATCCTCCGTCACTAATGGTGACGTCACAATTATATTCCGGACTGTCCGGAACAGCATGCAAAACAGTGAAAAAACTGAAGACAAAAAATCAATATTTTTTCGGTACATTGAATGTTAATTCGATGGTGAAGACGGGTAAATTAAAACACAACTGACCAAACGGTTTACTGATGAAAATTTAACGCATTCGGGAGATAATAGAATTTTTAAAAGGAAAAAAGGTTAGAATCCAGCTGGAGTGGTAATTCCGCACATTGGAACTGATTTTGTTGCGAATAAAAGTACATTAAGTGCAGACACAAAATATTGCTCCCCGAATGAGCGGTGTTAAAAAAAAGAATAACGCGTTGTTATGTTTGGTGTCAATACTGCAATAAGCATGCGAAACATGGGGCATAAGTGAAAATAGTAAAAAATAAATAAATTCTGAAACGTGATGCTAAGTTTGTTAGAAATTTCCCGTATATGATTCTCGCAGAAAAATAAAGTGAACTATATAGCTCATGTGATACGGAATAACGTTGGTAACACAAGGAAAACCAAAGTGAACCCTACGCAGAAAAAGGAAGACTGGAAATGATGACGTCGAATATATCAAACGAAATTTTCAAATAAACAAAGTAACCGATGCCAGAAATCTAATTTTTTGCACGCTATATCTTGATCGAAGAAATGCACAACTACGACGATGACAAGAGGATTAATGCGCAACATGAATAAATCGAGATTAAATGGTTGCCATTTATTTCTTACTTGTAAAAACTTTCTCTATTACCTTAAATATAACCGGTCGATCAATCCTTAAAATTATTTAACGTAAAATCTTCAGCTGGTACAAATTCAAACTGAGATTAACTTTTAAACGAGTCGTGATCAGAATGCCATTCCGATCAGTTATACATTAATTCGAAAATAGAAGAAGAAATTAAAAATAAATTATACACACGAATAAGTAACGATCGAAAAATAAGACAGACGATATCAGGAGTAAGGCAGATTATCAACGATGAAATGAAAAAATCGCTACATTCGATAAATAAAAATGTCTGTATTATACGTTTACACATATGGAATCGAATTATATTGAACTACATGTAAAAGCAATGTATTGCGAATGGCAACAATCGAAAATACTTCGTATCGTCACATTTTTCGAAATATGTATCTAACTTAACCGTGCCTAATGTATAACATATATATATATATCGGTGAACTATATATAAGCCAGTATAAAAAGATTTTTTGCAATATTAACACACGTACGGTTAACGAAATAAATATAGCTGGTTTAAAATATAGAATGACCATAAATTCCAGGAAAACTAAAGTAACGAAGTTTACACGATCGAGAAATACAAATGTTTTTGCATAATGATGAAGTAGAGTAATTCAGATACTTGGGAGCTTTTATAACACATGATACTAGAGACCAAAAGGAAATCGAAACGAGAATATGGCGAAACAAGCATTTAATAATTTAAGCGCAGTAACACAAAAATGAATCTGAACTCGAAGAAAAGAATATTATACATCGCTTACGTCTGGTCTCAGTGCTGAAATATGCCTGCGAAATGTGGATAATTAATGCAAATAGCGGAAAAAAGAATCAACGCGTTTGAAATTATCGTAGGACATTGAAAATATCATGGACGGATTATATTACAAACAAAAACGGTAATGAGAAGCGGAGAAGAAGAAAATAAACTAATAAAAGATATTAAACGAAAGGAAAGTAAAATATATTGCTCATAGGATTAGGGAAGGCGTATTATTCGTGTCATACAAGGAAGAATTGAAAATAATAAAAGGAAGTCGAAGGCTGGAGTTGATCACTTCGAACATGTCGCCTCATAACTTGACTGAAATTATAAGAAAAATCAAATATCGAGACATATGAAATATATTAATTTTTTATAATGTTGAATGTAGTGATTTTTTTCATAAAAAATCAATTGAAAAATTACTTAAATCGCTAACATTTATTTTCTTGCGAGAAAAACAAAGCTTTTCGGCATTTACGCCATTATCAAGCGAATAAAAAAATGTTTTTTTTTTAAATCATAATTTTAAAAGTATAAATTAAAAATAACTACTTAAAAATATTTTATGATGACGGTGAAACTATATTCCGTAAAATTTTATTCCACATTATCTGGCTATTGTTTTGTAAATTTTATATACTGATAGTTGATTGTGTTGTTCACCGCGGTCATTATCACAGATATTTCAAATTACTTGTAAAATTGTGTTTTTAAAAAAAATATTGTTGCGTTTGTATATTTTTATATTTTATATTTGACTTTTGCATATCATACATTGCGACAGTAAATGAAAATTTAAAATTCCATCAGTACACAACTTTTGCAGAATCCAGAAAACTAAATTAATAAAAAAAAAAAACAAAATCAGTGAACAAATATATCGATGTTAATATATTCAATTTCAACAATTAGAAAAATAAACGGAACAGACAAGCAGAATAAAATTTTATGAAATTTCACCGTCACCATCAAATATTTTTAAATAATTATTTTTAATTTATACTTTTAAAATTATGATTTAAAAAAAAAAACATTTTTTTTTATTCGCTTGATAATGACGTAAATGACGAAAAGCTTTGTGTTTTTCGCAAGAAAATAAATGTTAGTGATTTAACTAATTTTTCAATTGATTTTTTATACGAAATATATAGTATGATGTACGCAAACTCCTGAAAAGGAATTGCGATTAATATGATGATGATGGTTCGCAGAACGCATTACACTTCCGGACAATCGTACAAGACGATTAAAAAATAGGAGATGGTGCAAGGATGCTCTTTCAAAATTACCTTTGTAGTCGAGCGTCCTAAAATAAAAATATAATAAAAATAAAAATAAAAACTTGAATAAGAAATAGTTTAAATCGCAAGAGTAAATGATTTTAAATAAATCGGAACATCGATTACAAGTCGAATAACAAACTTATGTATGGCTATAGTAATCGAATACTTCAATAATTCAGTGCTCCAATTGTAATTATACTGCCACTGAGAATCTAATTGTCTCACTATTGAGGTTAGATTATTCACATTTTTACTACTCTATTCGTCACCGTTGTTTATGGCGCTTCAGTACCGGTACAGTGGGAAAAAAAAAAGTGTCGTATATAACGAATTCTTCCAACGTGATAGAAATGTAAAATTCTTTTAATCATTCCAAAATGCAGATTGAAATCGGAATTTTGTCGGTACTCGAAAGAAAATTCTTAACTATATTTGAACGTTTGTAAAATTTGCTTAAAGATCAATTTGTAATTCTCGTTACCAAAACGTACAAAACGCGACATTACAAAGTTAAAATAAGCGACTAATAAAAAATTACCAGACAACCTATTTTCGATTGTCGTCGCTTTGGAGGACGCGACATGAAATATTAAAAATCTGTGGCTACTCTTCGCTTCTCAGGGTAATCCACTTTCTCTTTTCATTCGGTAATATTCTAATACGACTTTTAGCGCTTCGCTTAAATAAGTAAATGCATTTCATCCCACGCGGCATTGAAAAACCGCGAAGATGAGATAAATCACGAATTGAAGCTTGCAAATACATTTTACGTAACGACCAATCGCAATTACACCTTCAAAATTTAACCCAATATTGAAAAATCATTCCGAATCATTAACGCGGATTTTTTTACGTAAACCAAGTGTATTCGGAAGAAACCGTTATAATTTAAATTTTATTTTTGTCCACCGACAATCTCTCGGTGGGTTTTTTTTATTATTCGTAATATATATATATATATACACACAGTATAAAATGACTGTGGTGTCAAAAACGTAAAATAACATTTCCGAGTATAATACCGTGTATTAAATACCTTCTAGATCCTCTATTATATAATATTTATACAGTAGACATCCCAAACAAGAAGAAGTTAAATTAGTTACGTTTGCCGATAATACATTGCTTATATCTTCGGATATGAAGCTATTAATAAACTTTAAGAAAACATTAACAAAACTTACGTATGGTGGCGCATGAAATAAAATCCCGAGAAATCAAAACAAAAATGTTCGTATAAGGTAAGCAAATACCTAAAACAGATGCAGTTAAGTATCTGGGGGTCCATTGAACAAAAAGCTGACTTGGAGAACCCATATAGAAAGAAGAAAAACGGTCGATTTAGAACTCAGAAAGATGTACTGGCTCCTAGGATATAGGTGTGAGGTATCCTTAGAGAACAGGATGATCCTTTACAAATTAACCACAAAGTAAAAAATCAATAATGCACTAAAACTGAAATGACACGTAATCTTAGAGGCATGCGAATGAAATGAAGTAAATGACAGACAACAAGTCAATTCAACTCGTCGGATGGTTTTGTTCTTCTTAACCCATATCCGTTGTAATCAATGCTGCTGCTATCTCGTTGGTATGATGTTGCAATTTAAATGCATTTGACGTCCAACAATAAAACAGGTTTATTGATCACTCACTAGTATGTTTCAGTTGTATAGATTCCTAGAATAATGGAATAATCTAAATTTCTAGCATTTTTTCTCGGAAATATCAAAAATGGCTACCAGTTAAGAAATTAAAAATCAGTGCAAACCATTTTGCAATGTTCTACAGGAAAGAAATGATGAAATTATCGATGCGACCAGAAGAAAGAGAAAATGATGAAATTACACATAAAAATTGTGACAGGAAGGTGTAGAAAAAAAAGATAATCAAAAGTTTACATGAAAAAATAAGTAAAACAATGGTAAAATAACGCGTATAAAAAAATAGTTTTTTACGCTTAACATTATTAAAAGTGTAGAACCACGGAAATTTAGGAAGAAACGATTGTAAATGATAGCACTTATTAAGGGGTACGGGCTGTATAGTCTCCAAATATTTCTGTTCCGAAAGATTCCTATGTTCCGCCTGTATAAAACGTAATTGTGCGCAGAAACTGAAGAGAATATAACATCATTAAAAAGAAGACCACTTTTTAGCTGATGAATCTACAATTTCATTGTCGGGATAACAAAGCCAGAAATATATCTAAGCATACCAGATGGTTAAATTTTAACACAATTAACGAAATCAATGTGTTCTTCCATTTGTTTTGCAGTCCCTTCGAAATGCTTTGTAAATCGGTGAAAATGAAGTAGCTACCCCCAGATGTTCAAATCAAATCAATTTTTACTTCCTTATATATGTTTAATATTAATTAAGAATGATAAAGCTTGTAACACCGCTACACACACTCGGCAATATGCTACATATATATATATATATATATATATATATATATATATATATATTCGAACATACGCGCTTTTAACCGTTTTCACCGCGATATGCGTAAAGTTTTAATGCTAAAGAAAATTTGCATTTTCATGTAAAATGTATTAATTTTAAAAATATTTATATAAATACGTTAAAAATTATCTACAGTTAACTCAGAGAAGCTGTATTGCATTATAAACAGCTGTAGAAAATTTAGATGGCTCGAAAAATGCGTACAAGCAGAAAGAGCTATGTCAGCAAGTATAAAGTTTATAATTTTTGTATGAACATTTTACAATTTACCTTAAAACGTTAAAATAAACGAAATAATAACTCGCACTATCTGTCGGTAGCTTTTCGAACCATATAATTCCGAAAACGAAAACGTCGCAAATTCGTCAATTGTTAAAATTAACTTCGTTCCGAATATTAAACATAAAATATGATTCGTATTCTAAATCGGTTTTATTTTTGTACGTAATAATATTTTTAAAAATATACGTACGTATTACGAAAAATTAGCTTACCGAAAAATTTAAATCGTTCCGAAACCGTTCGAATAATAAATATTATATTATTTCACAAAATAAACCGATTGTAAACGAATAAATCGTTTTCAGGATTAAAAAATGACGGCCACAGAAGAAAAAACTAAAAAAAAACACGATATAACCACTTAATGTGTACAATGGAAAAAAAGCCAAAACTGGTAACACGCGAAATAACTACAACGTAAAAAGAGAACTAATAAAAATCAGCCGCGTAAACTGGTTTGTTACGCGTTGCATTCGTCTTCATCAGTATTACCACCTACCGAACGCTAATATCGCGCTTATATATATAAAACGCCGATACAATAATTCGGACTGACTCGGATCAATTACGCCGAAACCGGAAATTCAAATACCGTTAATCATATCCAAGTGGTTATATTATTTTTGCAATCATTTCCACGCACTACAAAATGTCGTTATTTATAAATGAAATAAACGGTTCGATAACTTAACAATCCATGTACTTCCCGACTATTTCGAAAATAGCGAATTGAAAATGTTATTTGTTTATCAACGTAATAAATTACGAAAACTATAAACTATTTTAACATAAAGTATTTTTTTTTTGTTCCGGATGATGAAATACGCATTATTCTACAGAGTAGAAAAAATATAACCATAAATAAGGAAATAAAAATAAATTAAACTACTCTTCATACGTGGCAATTATATTTATAAAACACACGGTCGATTAGTTTCATCTGCGGTTTAAAAAACTCAACCTTAAAATACGAACAAAAGGGAATCGATCTAAATTCTACATCCTTCGTTGAACCACTCAGTGTCGTAGCCAGCGAGTGGCTTTGGGGAGGTCTGAACCCCTCCTTGGAATCAATCTGATAATAAGAAAATATATACTCGTTGTTAAATGCAATTTTGCTAAACCTATTTCGTTTTTTCTTATTTTCATTTATTTTATTTAAATTTCGTTGTTTTTGAAGTAAATAAATAGTTTTGTAATATAAGAGGTACTAGAAGAATTTTGTAGAAAAACGCGAAGAATAGATTTTAAATTTTAAATTTAGTTAAGTATTATACTACGTATTATTCCTTCAAAAAATATAAAATCATTATTTATAGTTTATTTTTTCGCGCGGAATTTATTGTAACCATCTCCCTCTGTCCGTTCCAGTGACGTTAAATATTTTTGCCGTCTATTGCTTGTAATAGAATTACACATATTCGACGTATAATAAGTATAAAAATAAATCTGGTGAGTTTTGCTTAAGGTTTGGGGTTTAACCTACTTGAGTTTTGGTTATTTACTTAAAGTTCAATTTAACTTGGGTTTAATGTTATAATTTAGTTTTGTTTGAACCCCCCTCTTCAACCAAGTCTGGCTACGCCGCCTGAACCACTAACCTTTAAAATACTTCGTCAATTTACAGAATTTTCATCACCAAACAAACACAGCGGATTAGCTCCATTCAAAATTTAACCGAGGAGCTATATATTTATAGCCAATCCCATCTGTCGAGTATTACACTGTAACGTACAAAAAAGAAATATTAAGAGGAACCATAGGGAATAAGGATTTTTTGCACGTTGTGCGACGTAACAATCACGGATAATCCGCAAAATTTTCAAAAAGTCGACAAAACAATTCAAATCAACGCAAAAAGTTTATTTATAATATGTACATGCGAATACCTATTATGTAATTTATGAAGATTTCAAAAGTTACCTGTAGGTGTCGCACAAAAAAAAACAATTTTCGTTTTTTCGAAATTAAACACACCTTTTCTTTATTTACTGTTGAGGTTTTTTTTTTATTTGATCACAACATCGTCTTGTTCCTCCAGATTGTTTGACCTGCGCTTCTTCGTCTCATCCTCTTCCTCATTCTGCTCCGAAACTATACTGATGCTCTGTCAACAATTTGTTCACCAGTAAGATGTTCACAGCCTGGATCATTGGCATCGCAATTAATCCACGCAACAACGTTCGTTTCGTCGACGTCACTTCCTCCTATAACGGAATTGATCTAAATCAAAAAATCCATCCTAGAGTTTACTGATATATATATATATATATATATATATATATATATATAAAAATCATTATCGTCATCATACTGTTCATTGTCGAACATAACTAGCCGTTGCGCATTATTTTTAAACGGGCTAGCATTCAAGGCGCTAATTATATGCACCACAGATGGAGGAGTATATAATATTATACGAAGTTGGACGCCACTGCCTTCTCCCTGATAATTAACAGTTACGTAATGATGAAAAACTATAAATTTTATCACGAGCTGGAAGCCGAAGCCTCGACCATCGGGTTGATAGGAAACATTTTGCTTTCGCAACATATATATATATATTATACTTAGGCCAGAGGAGTACGTTAGAAATTTAAATAAATTAAATAAAATATAAAAATTAATAAAAAATATAAAAGCAGGATAGAAATATATGTAGGATGAAACATTCTGGCCATTAAATTTAAACATTCAGCCTTTAACGCGAAATATTCTGCCCTTAATATACGAAACATTCATTAGTGTAATTCGTCATGTCTTTCAGCAACAGTCTACCAACGAAACCGATATAGAGAAAACGATTAAGAAATTTTAAAATAAGATAGAAATAGTAAGAAAAGAAATAGATATATACGTATCATTACGCAGTAGACGCACGGATACAAGTAGGGAAACATATATTAGAATGCCTAGGCTATCGACTGCTGCTGGGAAATTTTATATATATATATTAATTTTAGCTAATAAAAATTCAACTAGTAAAATTAATTTAGCCAGTAAATAACGAAGAGAATCGAGTAATTCTTGTTTAGCAGGGCTTAAGAAAAAGGTATAAAAAAGGATGGTTGTTCATTTTTAGTGGAGTTTAGTTATTTCAGTTCAAGAGTTCAGTTATTAGTTCTTTATCAAGACGGTTATCAGAACAAAATAAAATGAAGAAAAATGGTTGGTGAATCATTACAAATCTGGTTAGTTTTATAAATATATATATACATATATATATATATAATTTAAATAAAATGTTATGTTATTGATTCGCCGATAATGTATATAAATATATATTAACTAAAATTATTAACGTACATGTAATTTATAATATTTTCATTTATTTATATAATAAACTATTTTTTATGAACACCATATTTTTTTTTTTTATCTTTGAAATTAATAATAGATAATATACGAGGATTCTTGTATAAATTGGCGATCACGACGATAGATTAAAATTAAACTCACGTTTAATTTTTAAATTAGAACTTACATTCTCATTATGTGTATATATATATATATATACACATATAGCTAGTGATAGATGAGAGATATGTCGGATTAATCATCGTTATTGCATCCTTTTAGTCGCTTTTACGTTTTTTTAGTCGTACAAACTAGCCGTATCAACAACGTTTGTAATGTTAGTATGAAAAAGCGATCGCGCTACTACATAATCAGCTGAGAAAGGTTGTTCACGATCACGAGGAATTAAAATAATAATATAGTAATATATATATATATATATATATATATATACATGATTACAAAAAACAGTTAAAATCGCTAAACTTTATTTATTAAGCAAAGCTTTTCTACGCCATTATCAAAGCTATATATAAATAAAATTAAATATATAAAAACATAAAATATTAATTTAAATCTAAGTTCACAATTTTTGCATAATAAATGAATCACTGTCAGATAGTTTTAAGTATTTATAATTCATTTATTATGTAAAAATTGTGAACTTAGATTTAAATTAATATTTTATGTTTTTATATATTTCATTTTATTTATATATAGCTTGATAATGGCGTAGTTGCCGAAAGGTTTTGCTTAATAAAAAAGTTTAGCGATTTTAACTGTTTTTTGTAATCAAGTATAAAAAATCACTACATTCCACAATTTAAACTTTATATATATATATATATATATATATATACAAATTAAACTAAAAATCTTAAACTTGACCCAAAAATACAAAAACAAATTTAATTAATAATAGATAAATACACGTACATATATAAACACGATATATAAATAAACGTCAAAAAAAATAATAATAATAATGATAACGTGTATTATTTACAGTTGGTTTATCTGCGATGTTGTAATTATTTGATAAAAGTAAACAGAGATAAACTTCCTTCGAATACGTTTTTCTAACCGGGCGACGGCAGTTTTGTAGCAAGTTGCGCCGTAAATGTGGATACTATTATTTTAATTATCAACGATGACATCTTTCGTCCTAATTCGTTTATCGTCGACGATAATAATTAGTTTATTATCGATCGAACTTTTAGTAGTCGATACGGCTAACATACTGATGATACATCCGTTACCGTATAAAAGTCATTACAACGCTTTCAGTCGATTAGCCGTTGCCTTAGTTAAACGCGGTCATAACGTTACATCGATCGACTATTTCCCCTCGGAAAAGTGGAAAAATTTAAACGATTCTCTATATAGGAAAATCGATTTAAATTCTTGTTACGATTCGAACGATAATTTGTCAAATTTCGACGAAAGTTTCGACCGAAGCAGAACGATAATCGATAAGACGACTTCGATGTACGCCGGTATGTATAGAGAAATGGAAATTATTTCGCGTTGTAAAATATTTCGCGATCCGTTCGCATCGATCGGCCCGCCGGCTAATTACGATTTAGTAATGACGGAAATATTCTATAACGAAGTTTATTTAGCGTTCGCTTGGAAATTCCGAGCTCCGATTATCGTCCTGTACGCTAATCGATTATCGCCTTGGCTAGGCGAAAGTATGGCTGTACTCGACAATCCGTCTTACGTTAGCTATACGCATAATCCTCGTACGTTCGATCTACGACGTGCGAAATTCTGCGAACGAGCTTATAACGCTTACGCTTACCTATATACGATATTAGCGTTCGTGGTAAAATTTCGACCGCTGGCCGATGATATAGCGCGAAAATATTTCGGCGAAAATATTCCGCCGATCGCCGATATCGAAGCGAACGTCAGTTTAGTACTGTCGTTCGCCGATACGTTTACTAACGGACCGAAAGCGAACTTTCCTAACGTAGTCGAAGTAGGCGGTTTGAACATCGATGATAAACCATCTTCGTTGCCTAGGGTAAGTACTAACGATTAACGAATATACGTTATAACATATTTAGGGTAGACGGGGAAATTAGATATTTAAAATAAATCGGTTAAAATATGAAAAATTAAAACAATAATAATAATTAACTGAAATGTATATATTATATATATATATATATATAGTGTTTATCTATATAATCACTGCATTGGGAAAAAGAAAATCTGTTTTTTTTTTTTTAATTTTTCCGCCTGTCCTGATTTAACTCAAAAACTATTGAAATAATAATGATGAAATTCGCACAGCTTATAGCCTATATTATTGGATTCGTTCTAAGCTTTGTTTCACATTGATACCACATATAGGAAAGAAATTACAATAATATAAAGTTTAAAAAGTAGCAGAAACGGCCGTTTTAAAAGCTGCATTGCCGCAATTTCACGGTTTTTTTTTAATACAAGGGTAATAGTCGCCGCTTTTTAAGAAAACTCGATCGTTGATTTCCATTATGAACATTCTGTGACATCATACGTAATATTACAGCGGGGGCGTCGACCTGCATTAAGCTATTAACATTTTTGAGTATCTCTGCCACGATTTAACTCAAAAAAAAAAAATAGCATTATTGGTCCGGTCTGGATTTTTTGCTTTCGCTAGTGAAAGAAAGAGACAGCGATATTGTATTAAAAAAAAAGTAATTACACAGGCGAAGAATATATATATCATCATCTTCAGTCGTAATCCTCGTGACCATTTTCATGCCACAGCCTCTTCAATTTTGCTTCTCCATTTTATCCGGTTTGCAGCTTCCCGTTTACAATCAGCCATTGACTTTGCAAATTGCTTTTGTGATCGTGTCTGTCCATTTGATGTGTAATCTACCAGGAGGACGCGTTCCTTGTATTTTCCCTTCAATTACTAATCGTTGCATGGAGTCATCGCTTCGCATGATATATCCGAAAAATCGTAATATTCTGAAAAGAACATCGCTGGACAATCTACGCTTAATGTTGAGCTTGCGTAATATAGAAACGTTTGTTTGCTTCGCTGTCCAGGGTATTCGTAACATACGCCTCCAAATCCACATTTCGAAATTATCGATACGTTGCCTATCTTTGGCTTTCAGCGTCCATGTTTCCGCCGCGTATGTGAATACAGAAAACACCAAACATTGCACTAATTTCTTTTTTAACGCATTTGTAATTGATGCGTCGCGACATATTCTGTTTAATTTGATCATGGCATTTCGAGCCAACTGGATCCGTCTTTTTATTTCATTCGTTGAAGTGCCTTTATCATCAATAAGGGATCCCAAATATATATACTTGTGTAATGTTTCGTAACCATCGATTTGTGTTTCAGCCTCCGGTATTAAGTTTCCCCGATCAACCACCATTAGTTTTGTTTTATCTTTATTTATATTTAATCCATATTTGGCACTTATCTTATTTAGTCGGTCGAGTATTATTCTCATGTCATCATATATACATATATATATATGTGTTCATTATTTCGGCCACGCCCCTAACGTAACAAAACGTGTTTTTTATTGCGGGCGTTGGCAGTGAAGATACTCTCTTCTATTTATAATATTAATGGGAAACAAAGCTTACAACGGTTGAACCGGAAAACTTGTTAAATTTCAATCGATTTGGCAGAGATGTCGCTATTTAATACTTTTTAAAACTTTAAATTATTGTAATTTCTGTTTTATTTGTAATATCAATGTGAAACAAACTTAGAACGAATGAAATAATATAGTCTATATGCTATGCGAATTTCATCATTATTGCTTTAATAATTTTTGAGTTCAATCGGAATAGACAGACAAAAATTTTTTAAATTAGATTTTCTGTTTAAGTGTGATAAAAATAGCCCAATGCAGTGATTATAATGAAAATATTCGTAAATCACAGACAGATATATATATATATATATATATATATATTCATTTGATGCGGGTAAAATGCGTCGTATCATTTAACAACTAATCGACGATGTTGATAAGGGCCGATACGATATTTCCGATAAAATAAAATTAACAATAATAATAATCGTATTTATGTAAAAAAAAAAAAAAAAAACCGTGCCTAGCTTTCGCCATCTGACCATTCTACATTGTTTAATTAGTTCTTGGAATTAGTTTAATTTTATATGATTATTATATTTTATGTGCTCATATAAGATGTAAATCGGTTCTGGATCCGGTTTGTATGCAATCTGTAATAGGGTTATTAGCATTGTCATATAAAATGGTAATAATATTTTTTTATATAAAATCTTTTCTGCGTTCACTATATATTTTACATTTCCGGATAATAAGTTCAATTGAGCAAGTTTCTGCGCATTCGCATAAATTACTCGATATTATACCCAGTTTATGTAATGTTTCGGAAGTTCTTGTATATATGTATTCGACATATATACCGTACAAATTCCCCATCCATTTTATTTATAAACCACGTCTTCTTTTATATAGTTTTTTGAATTTCAAAACATTTCTTCCTGATATTTTCACTGATCGTTTCATATTATGGGGAGCGCTACAAGCTAACCATAAAGGTTCTCAACTATTACATTTCATTAATGACCATATTCTACATATTGTAAATACTGATCAAGGTAGGTGGCTTTGGTAAAGCCTCCAATAACTTGGACTTCAGATTCCTCTGGTATTTCTGATAAAATTGATTGAACTCTAGGAAAAGGCCCCCATGAGTAGCGATCATTTACATGTGTTTGTCAAAATTAATCTATACCCAGGCTTTAAATATTTTCCAATAACAAAAAATACCCATTAGAGATCATAAAAGGGTCGACTAGGCTCAATACCAACGGTGTGTAATCACAGAAATACAAGATCTCAATTTGGAGGATTTCTCAGCCATGTCTCTACAATCTCAATATTGGACCATCTAGAACATGATTTTTTCAGCGGTGAATAAAACAACGCCACTGATTAAGAAATTCTACGGCACGTCTCCTGCACGTTCAGCACCACAAGGGTGGTGGGATGTGGAATGTAATCGATATGTTGCTCTACGAAGAAAAGCACTAGCAATTTACAATTCATCTCCTACGATGGAGAATTACATATAGTATAGATGGCAACAAACCGAAACTAAACGATTTATTTAAAAAAAAAAAAAAAAAAAAAAAGGAAATTTTGTAGTAGTAGTATTAGTCCAAGTTTGGGCACCAAGGAGATATGGCAGAGAATAAGGTTTATATGTAAACCCAACTGATATCCAGTGGCTTATAAGCTCCATACAACAATTTCAAAGCCCAGTCGATTCTTGTAATGAAGCAGGCCTGATGGACGAACAGAGTTCTCAAAAGAGGAATTATTTCGTAGTCTAGATCAAAATAAAGATACAACGGTAGGAGTGGATAGTATACAAAATGATACAAAAGCTACCGGAGGAAGCTAGAGATATTTTGTTATTTTTTTATAATAAATCGATAAACACAGGATACATTCCCCCTCAGTGGAAGGAACACTATGTTTGTCCTATACACAAACCGGGGAAAAATCCTGATGACCACAAATCATGCAGATCTATTTCATTATCTTGTATGGTGAAAACGTTAGAAAATATTGTGAAGTTCAGGTTAGAATAGTGGGCATATAACTTCAAACAATTTTCGATAACCCAATATGGTTTCAGAAAAGAAATTAGTTCTACCTATGCATTAAGTTCTTTTACATTATATATTCAGAATCATCTCGTCTATAAACGAAGTGTCGTATCTGTTTTTATTGATGTTCAGTCGGCTTATGATAATGTCAATCTGTCCACATTATACAATGGGGTTAACCAAAAAATTTGTACATGGATATTTAACTATTTTAATGGTAGAAACTTAATAGTAAGATATAAAGGTATGTAATATGCATCGGTTTATTCTGGCAAAGGTTTAACTCAAGGGAGCCTCCTCGGTCCGTTACTATACACAATTTATACGAAATCGATAGAACAAATTCGAAATAAATAGTGATATTTCAGTATGCAATGATCTGGTGATAAGTGGAGCAGCAGCTTCTAAAGACTTAGCAATTCAAAAATTACAGATAGCGCTAAATAAATTGCAAAGTCTCCTAGTTACTTTACAATTAGATATTAATATGGATAAGACTCGTGGTATCTTGTTCAGAAGAAAATTCTTCCGTACATCACCACTACTGCGCATTAATAAAAAGTCTATTGTCTTTCAGCAGTTCGCCAAATACCTGGGGGTAATGTTTGACCCTAAAATGTCACAGAATGAAGAGACCAGATTTTTGTTACAAAAGTACAACAAAGGACTTAATGTACTTCAAACCATTACCGGAATGAAGTGGGGTGCCCATCCAGTAATAGGTCTTCAGATCTATAAAGCACTCATCAGATCCCATCTTTTAATAAAACACAGCAAAAAAATTACAGCTGATGCAGAATGCTGCCCTTCGCTTATGTTTAGGCGCCATGCGCTCCACTCCCATTAATATTTTACAGGCAGAAGCTGCGGAGCCTTCCTTTTCGTTAAGACAGAAATTTATATCTGGCAAATTTTACCTTAGAGTCAGGCAGCATTACCCTCACATAATCAACAAACATCTTACTCGTATGTATAAGGCTCGCAATAATAAATATTTGCCTGGTAAAAATTTACCTTCACTCATTCATAGTCGTAATAAACTACATGAGATAAGTTTAGTACAAACGTCTTTAGATCCCTTCTATAAGACTGCCTTCCAAATACTACAGTTTAGATTAGAGGTAGATACTAGTTTTTTAAATACATCGAAGAGTCTCCTAAATAGCGTTAACAATTCCATTGTCGAGTCAGTATTGGAGAAGGAGTACAACGCTCAACGCTTGTGAACTGAATTACACCGATAGCTCTATTGAACATTCTAAAAAGAGATGTACGACAGTATTTTTTTACCGCAGTAGAAACATCTCTAACTTGTTCCACATACCATATGCAAGATCATAATTTTTTGTGGAAATGTATGCCATATACGAGGCTGTTTCTTTTATTAGATTATATAAGAAAAATAATATCCTAATACTCACTGACACCATGAGAGTGTTCTTTTACAACTATCTAGATTCCCGGAATTTTCAATGAGTATATTAGAGCTATCAATACGACAGTGGGTTTGGCAATTTCACTAGCGTGGAACTAAGGTGAAGTTTAAATGGGTCCCTGCCAATTGTGGCATCCGTGGAAATGAGATAGCGGATATGATTACTAGATCGGATCTAATTCCGGCTATTGAGAATCACGTTAAACTACAATGGGGACCGTTAATACCGAAGCATAAGGCAATGTTGTACCGTTCTTTTCAATCATATTTCGAATTTCAAAACCTGTTAAGAGGTAAAAAATATGCCACTATTCAAAAGACAATTCTAAAAGAGCCCTGGTTTAAACATGGCGATCTCCTCCATAAATATTTTGTCTCTGTGTTTGTTAAACTAAGGAGTGGTCATAACTGTCCACCTAGTCATCTTGCAAATTAGGGATCATCAGAATTGGAGTTTGTGAGATATGTAATATCAAAAATAGCATCGAACATCAGATTTGGTCCTGCCTAAAATACAAAAATAGACACAGCTTTATGTCTGAACTTTTATCAACAAGGAATACGATGCCAATACAACTTGAAGAGCTCATCGTGGATCCTACCTCCCTGGATGCGCGTAGATTATATAATTTTATTAAGACTAATAATATAAGTTTATAGTCTTAAACACTGACCAAAAAAATGGGCCCAAAAAAAAGTGAATTTGAAATTATTTACACAGATGGATCAATAAAAGACAAACAGGTATGCGCCGCAGCGGTATATAATAAAAGTGAAAATAACCTAAAATCATTTCGATTCCCAAAATTTTATCATCATGCACCATCGAAATAACAGCTATTTTGAAAGCACTCAAAACAAACGTGAATGTACAACAAAAATTTTTTTTAATATTGACAGATTCTATATCAGCGATACAGAAAATGATTAAAAAAGAATACATCACTGATAACATAATATGGAATATACTAAATATTAATGGTAAACTTCAAAAAAATAATAATATAATATATTTTAAATAGAGATACCTGGACAAAGTGGTATGGAGGGAAATGAGATAGTGGATGGAACAAATGAAAAATTAAATCGAATACAATAGGAAAAATAAAATACCATAAATGGAATATTAGAGAGAGAGAGAGAGAGAGAGGAAGATACAGTAGTCTGTACCAGAATAAGAAACACCTTATATCTATTATTGACTACCGGAGAATTTATTACGTATATATAATAGAGATGGGTATAACTTCACATAACCAATTAGTAACACCGTTTCTTTAAAAAAAAAATGACTAATCATTCAGTTCTTTAGTTAGTCATGTTTATCTTAATTCTTTATTAGTACAATGTAAACACGGCATAGAAAATGAAAATATCCCTAAATGATAAGTTATATAACGAATAACAGATTAAACTAAATGTATTTCAAATAAAGTTTAAAAATATATTTCAGTTGAAGAGTAACTAACAGATAATCTGGAATTGTATGAACTTTATGAAGCAAATCATGTAATCATACAGATTTTAGTACTTCATCGGTAAATCGAATATATTTTAATACGTGTGATTAATATAATCAGTGTTTTAATAATTTATTCCAGTAAAAATATAACTAAGAATCACCATGTTCAAAATCTGACAAATTTTCAGTCGGTTCTCGCGAAACCTACTCATATCGATATACATCCAGATTTTCCAGTTAATTTAATAATATAAGATTATCTGGAATTGTTTGAAATTTTGTGAAATATAATACAATATGAACATATGTAATTAGTGTTTTACAAAATCAATAATTTATTCCAGTAAAAGTATATCGATATACGTCTGACTACTTTTCAATAGGTTCTAACAAAACCTACTAATTTCAATATTTTCTGTATTCCATATCCTTAAATTACTTACATCAAAATTACGATAACTAATTGTTAAACTCTTATTATTAAATCCAAAGTAAACATTGATAAACGCAGTAAACGAAAAACAGGTAATAAAGTATTATAATCGAAATATGATTACTTCACTTCAATCGAACTAAAATAACCGAATAGAACAACTTACCAACAGATATTAATTCAAAATGCAATTAATTTCAATCGGATTGGAATCATCCAATTTAAAAGTAGTAGTCGATTTTTCATTCTAAAGCACATCACACACTTCATAGAATATGATATTCAATTTAAATAAAACATTAAATTTACTCAAAATAACATCTTTACAGAATTTATACGACGTACTACAAAGAAGTATTTGAGAAAAAGCAAAACTAATTCAAACGATTTTTTTTTAATACGAATATCACAAAATAAATTATTCGCGCGAACAAACGCATCAAATTGTGTTTATGGAACTAATTAGTTATATGACAAGCATCGTCACCGCTGGTATTAAACCGTTAATTATATGAAATTAATAAAAGTATTAATACCTACTTAACCCTACAATGCGTAATGTTATTAATAAACAAAAATTCTGTGAATGAATGAATGAATGAAAAATTTTTATTATATTTTTACACATAAACTGAAAACAATTTTCTTTCATAATTTAAAGCTAAGTACCTATACATAAACCTCGGCAACTCCAAGTGTGTATAATTACAAAACTTATAATATACTTTTGAAATTATTTAAAAAAAAATAATGCAGGAAAATATGAAAAAACCTACAGAAAAAATAGGCACACTGAGGAAACAAAAATTATGAATAAAACAAAAAACAATTTCCGTGACATGTTAAATAAGCTTTGAAAATGTTCCTAATATGCAACTTTATAAATACAGCGTTATATAGATCTGAATTTGTATGAAAATTTTTATTCAACGCAATCCTGTTTTTAATTATCATCATTAAGTACAGTCTCCGTATCGGAGGTAGGCGACTACTTTCCTATGCATACTTCATCGTACGGTGTAAGTAGCGTACAAGGCAATCAAAATATGGCGTTAGCGTAAATAGACGCACACATACGGGAGAACTGATTGTAATCGTTTTGTTATCACGTCGCAATGCAGCATCGCTTGTTTGTTTTTTTGTAGTGTACTATATTATTACTAGCAGTGGCGGCTCGTGCATAAGGGCTGCAGGGCTGCAGCCCCACCTACAGAATTACCAGTATAATTTTTTTTTCATATTCAAAAATCAATTAAAATTATCCAAAATTTTGAAATTTGGTTTAAAAAAGTAATTTTTTTTCTTTGGATGCCCATTCTAGAACGTTGGTGAGGGCTACGTATGATACAGCTCTTGTTGGCACGTTTAGGAAACAAAAAAAGTGTGATTCCGCGAGAAAACTGTTAAAGGCGCATGCGCAGTGGTTTCTTTTTAACCACGTTCGGGCTGCATAAAAACCAGCCCAATACAGCTCTCGTTTACGTGTTTAGGAAAGGAAACTGATTATTTTAAGTTTAGTAAACTACGGGCTGAAGTTAAAAAGCTAATAAGGAATTCTTATGATGATTATATTCTTAAGACCGAGGCTGGTATTCAAAAAAACACTAGCAATTTTTGGGCTTTTGTTAAATATAGACGTCATGATCGGCTACACCCTAGCGTAGTAAAATACAAAAATATAGATCATTGTTCTAGTAAGAATATTTCAAATGCTTTTGCAGAGTATTTTTCATCTGTTCATGTGACTGACAGCTTCATGACACTTAAAACCTCTTTAATTAAAGATGGAAGACACTTAAAACTTGCTCCAATCACCATAAATGATTATAAAAAATCTATTAAGATTCTGAAACCTAAGTGGAGTGTCGGGCCTGATGGATTACCGGCAATATTGTTTAAACTATGTTCGGTAGAGTTTGAAAAGCCACTTATATACTTGTTCAATCTTATTATTAGAACAGGTAAATGGCCTGTATTGTTAAAAACAGCTAAGGTTGTTCCAATTTTCAAGTCTGGTGATCGTTGTGCAGCTGAAAACTATCGTCCTATCTCCCTACTATGTGTACCCAGCAAAATATTAGAGTCAATTCTATATGAAAGATTGTATAAATTTTTTTTGCCTAGAGTTGTTCCTGAACAGCATGGTTTCTTAAGGTCTAGATCTACTACAACTAATCTTGTTACATATACAAAATTAATTACTGACTGTTTGGAGCAGCGTCTTCAAGTTGATTGTATTTATACGGATTTTAGTAAGGCTTTTGACAAAGTCAGCCATAGTTTACTTCTGGTTAAGTTACATAATTACGGATTTTCTGACGATTACATACAGTTATTTAGATCATATTTAACTTCGCGTGTGTGTTACGTATTATTTAACGGATACCAGTCCCAACAATACACTCCTACTTCCGGAGTACCACAGGGGTCTAATTTGGGTCCACTATTATTTAATATTTTCATAAATGATATAGGAATTAACTTACATTCAAAATTTCTATTATTTGCGGACGACTTAAAAATTTTTAGATCAATTAAAACTGTTAGTGATTGTGAATTGTTGCAAGATGATTTGTGTAGAATGGTGACAGGAGCGACAATAATTATTTACCTTTTAATTATAAGAAGTGTGTTTATATTCGATTTTGCCGTACAAAAAATAAATGTCTCTTTGATTACTCTATGGGTAATGTTCCAGTTTGTAATGTAACCTGTGTTCGGGATTTGGGGGTTTATATTGACAACGAGCTTAAATTTGCAACTCATATTGGTAATGTTACCAAAAATGCTTACAGAACTATGGGTTTCATCATTAGAAATTCATGCGTATTTCGTGATCCTAGGACTCCGCTGTTACTATTCAACACTCTTGTAAGATCGCAATTAGAATACGCATCTGTGGTTTGGGATCCTTTCTACACTAAATATATTCATATGGTGGAAAAAGTTCAATCTCAGTTTTTGAGGTATATTTATTACCGCCAAACTGGTGTCTATCCAACATTTTTAAGTTATAATATTTTATGCGATTTCCTAAATATTAAATCCTTGAGTGCTAGAAGAAAGATAAGTAAGTTGAGGTTCCTGCATGATCTTTGTAACGCTCGCATAGATGACAATTATTTATTATCTACAATTTCATTTATGGTTCCCAGTGTTAATAGTAGGTCACATCGTATTTTCTATGAATCGCATGCTCGTACAAATCTAGGTTACAACTCACCACTTTTATCCACCTTACGTCTATATAATAACATACTAAATATTTATCCACAGTTAGATATTCATTTCGATAGTAAATTTGTATATAATAAATTTTTTTAGACTCTATATTTCAGTTGTTACTTTTCAGTAAGTTTATTTTATTTTGGTCATATGTGCGTGCCTTGATGGAGAGTTTGTTTACATGAGAGTATGGGTGTATGACTGGTGTATTTCTGTTTGTATGACTGGTATATTTCTGTTGTTTTTTTTTTTGTGCTTTTTGGATGTGTGCTTGTATGTGGGTATTGTATTACATTAGAATCATTTTCCGGTTTGTATTAGTAATTCTTTGTTTTCAATCTAAATATTATTTATATTAATTTGTTGTGTGAGTGTGGTTCAGTTTTATTTTTGTTCATACTTTTACTTTATAATTATTCTGTAAGAGCGTACACTGTAATTGGCGTTATGCTGTTGTGTACGCCGTATTGTTTTGTAAATAAATAAATAAATAAATAAATAAAGTGCGTGGAAACGGAACCGGACGATGGTAAAAGCGCATGCGCAATAGTTCTTTTTTTGCCCGCGTTCGGGCTGCATGAAAACCAGCCCAGCCAGTAGACTTGTATTTCAAATTTTCAAGATTAATATTCCAACTGCAGAATGAAATGTTGACGCGCGCGTTCTTCTATTATTGTTGCTTATTTACTTATGTTTTATTGATTGAATAAATATATTTATTTGTAAGGATTTTATTACTTCGATTGTTTTGGTAGAAAGGCTAACTTTAATTATGGCTGGAAATAGCATTTTTCATGAAAGTGAATTGAATTCGGTTTCGTGTTTGCTGAATAACAAATTTTCGCGGTTATCGTTTGCAGAAAAGTGTAACGTTAAGGCTCGTGGGAGGCCAACTCCGCAATTGAATATTATACAAACGTCATCTAGCCGAAACAATACTTTTGAAAGAAAATTTAAAGTGGATATTTATTCAAAATGTGACTGGCTTTGCGGTTGTGAAATTAAAAACGTTTTCTTTTGTTTTCCTTGTATACTTTTTGGCGGTGAAATTTCTTGGACTCAAACTGGTGTGGTAGACTTGAAACATTTGAATGAAAAAATCAAGAAACACGAAAATTCAGCACAACATATAAAAAATTCGATAGATTTTGGTATGCTGGGAAAAATTAATATCGCGACACAGGTAAGCGAAGCGTATAAAGTAAATATCAGAAAGCTCAATGAAAACATCAAAAAGAATAGGGATATTTTATCAAAAATCATCGACTGCATGATATTTTGCGGTAAATTTTTGAACTTCCGTTACGAGGACATAATGAAAAAGCGGATTCCGATAACCCTGGTATTTTTCGAGGACTGTTAAATTTCGCAAGGAAATTGGATGAAAATTTGAAAGTGCATTTTGAAAATTCTACAGTGTTTAAAGCTAACTCAAAAACAATTCAAAATTAATTGTTGGATTGTATGTTAGACATTTGTCGAACTGAAATTTCTAATGAAATTGAACAAGCTCAATTTTTGGCTGTTATGTCCGATGATACGACTGATATCTCTGAGAAAACACGAATTCAATGGAACTATATACGAAAGATTCTGGGGATTTTATAACCTTGAGTAACAAGATGCAGAAGGATTATTGAAACAGATGTTGGAGCAGTTGAAAATTGTTTTAAAAGATAATACTGGAAACTAATTGCTCAAACTTATGATGGCGCCGCAGTTATGAGCGGAGCGCGTGGCCGTGTTCAAAAAATAGTAAAAGAAACTTACGCAAATGCCCATTTCATTCATTGCTATGCTCATCAATTAAATTTAGTAATGAGTAAATCAGTTTCAACTAATAGAGAAGTACGCATCTTTTTTAGTAGCTTGTCAGGAATTCCAGCATTTTTTTCGCGTTCTTCTCAGAGATTAGCTGAGCTTGAAAATTGTATGTCAAGAAGAATTCCATGTGGTTTCGATACAAGATGGAATTTCAATTCAAGAGTCGTAAATACAGTTTTTGAAAACATTGAACAGCTGAAAGAATGTTTCGAAAAATTTCAGAATTCAAATAATACCCAAACGGTTAATGAAGCATCCGGTCTTCTTCGTCTTCTCAATGACAACAACTTTATATTTTGACTTGGCGTCTTCCATCCTATTATGCCACACGTTGATTTACTATACGATGCATTTCAAAATCGCAACATTAATTCTTCGAGCGCTTTTTCATCACTGGAAAATTTTTATCGCGCAATTTCTTTAATCAGAGAAACGAATTTTGAAAACTTGGTGTCTACAAATACTGATTCTATGCCCGTATCTCGTAAGAGGAAATGTGATGAAAATCGAAACGCCGCTATCAAAGAAGTTTGTGACACAATATGTATGCAAGCTAGGGTTAGATTCGAATTTACTGGTCATCTATCTGCAGGAAAGTTGCTGTTACAAGAGAAATTTGAAACGTACTGCAGGCAAGAATTTAACGAAACTTGCCAGGCATATCCCATGCTAAATAAAAATCGTTTGCAAACTGAACTTTCTGTTCTATACAAAAGAAATTCACAATTTTCCTTTGCATCGGTAGTTGCGCAACTCCACCAATTTTTTCGAAACACCGGTATTTACAAAACACTCGGCGAAGTATATGTTTTGATGAAAATTTTGTTAACGTCTCCTATGACTACTGCTGAAGCGGAAAGGTGTTTTTCTTCCTTGAAAAGAATTAAAACATATTTACGGAGTACAATGCTGGAAGACAGAGTTTCTGCGCTTGCCATGATAAGTATTGAGAAAACTCTTATCGATATAATTCCTAACTTCCACAGCAAGGTATAAGGTAACTGACCGGTTCGCGAAAGTGAAAAATCGTCGTATGGACTTCATATACAAATAAATTTTGAAGTAAGTGCTTTCAAATTACACATTTTTAAAAATTTTCTTAGAATGGCCGATTCTAAATTTTATTTTTGTTTAGAAAATTTAGAATTTTAAGTTTTTATGAAATGGTAGCCTAGCTGTATGTTTTTTATAAAAAAAAAAAAAATTCAACTAGGTAAAACTTTCAGCCCTCCGCTTCGAAAACCCACGAGCCGCCACTGGTTACTAGCGTGTATAGGATGTTTGTACGTGGTGGTTATCGCCTACCACGCGACAATATTACGATTATTTATATTTTTCTTTCAAAATCACTGTTGTAGAATTGTACTAAATCGTCACAGGTATAACAAAAATTATTGATACACATTAAGTTTTACGATAAGTGTAGAATACATCTCAAAATGGTTTAAATTCACAGGTGATTATGCTAAACATCACCATGCGTTATAGACAAACAACGTATAATTAAGCATAGGTTACTCATTTAATTCCGTATCTATTTATCTATGTTAGTTATTTATTTTGTGTAGTTAATACGGTATGTGTGCATATGTACATGTGTATATATGTGCATATGTACATGATATATTTTTGTTTTTCTTTTTACCATATTTTATTTATTTTCTTGTAGATTTTTCTTCGTTTTTACTTGTAGCCTAACACATTTGTTTCATTAATTTTCTAAATTTAGTAATACTATTTTAATTGTTAAGGTATTATTAAGACTTGGTATGTATGTCTCATTATGAAATAAAGCTTATTTATTCTTATTCGTGTAGTGTATATATATATATTAATAACTACAGATCTGATCGTATAATTACATAAAAAATATGCGCTTAATAGGACGATGCTTATATTTAGCGTAGCGCATTCGAGCATACTCCGATTACCCGAATTAAATTATTGCCGTGAAATTCTTCGACGATTTATAAATATGATCTGAATATGAGGAATGGTATTCTACATAATCTGCTTCGCATTAACTGGAATTTTTTTCTAAGTACTGGCAGACACTGAACCCTAGACCGCCTCTAGATCGTATAATGGTAATGTATATTAATTTCTCGTTAACTGAAGAAAGATGTGAACGGTAATTGAAGATTTTGTCGAAAGATTTATTAACGCATTAAATGAAAGTATGTGTAATAAGTAATTTAAAAACGTGTACTCTTAGGATGTAACTACAAAATACACTGATTTTACAAAAATACTAATTACCTTTTTTTATACCTTTTTTTTATACCTTTTTTTTTAAATTGTTATTATTATAATTTTTTTTACTTTTTTTTTTTTTTTGGCTACTCATTGTAAACTAATAGAATTCTATATTATATTATTTCTAGAATGTATTTATTCTGAAATGTTAGAACACACGCCACAAAAATTTTGGAAATTTCGATTGCTTTTTTTTCATCGTCTTTTTTTCTCGATACCTACCTAACCTAAATGTAGGTTGAAAATTTCAGTTCAATCGCATTAACCGTCCGAATGTTAATTGGCTTTTTACCGCATACATGTCGATAAAAATAATTAAAAACTTATAATGTGGGGTAGCACTGTTTCGGTTTAAGGTATCGGATCTTTTTTTTTAACCAAGAAAGAATTATTTGAAGGAAAAAATCCGATCGAAAAATTCCAAATTAATTTTCGATGGATATCTGTCAAAAAATTGACATTTTTGATTAAAACTCCAAAAATTTATGAAACGAAGTTCCACGCGATTAAGATAGTTATATATAGTTTTGTATGTAATGTTGATGTATTGGAGAGTAGTGATTTTATGAATTTAGCAAAACAAAATAAAATCGAAGTTAATCACTAAAATTTTTTTTTTTTTTTTATTACACAAACACGAACGAAGCTTTTCGACTATTAAGTCATTATCAAGCTATTCTACTATATTCGGATTGTATTTATTTGCTATGGCAATTTGTTTAATAATATTCTTTTCTTTATTAAGTTTGTTTTTGTTGCAGTTTAAAATAATTTTGGCTCTATTACAATAATTTCTTAAACTAGCTACTTATGTGATTTTGCATGAAAAGAATCGTTTGGAATTATTACATCTGTTAGTGTTTGTTTTCTGTATATATCAATATCTAAAATATTATTGTTTATATTAATATTTAAATCTAAAAAATTTATACTTTTATTACCTATTTCTACTGTAAATTTAATGTTTTTATTAAAGTTGTTTAATTCTATTATAAATTTATTTAATTCATAAGTTTCCAACTTGTTATTCCAAATAATTAATATATCACCTACATATCTTCCCCAAAATTTAATATTATTTTTAAATATATTATTTTCTTTAGATATTATGTTCTCTAATTTATTCATATATATTTCTGCTAAAATAGGTGATAAAGGTGAACCCATCATTAATCCTTTTTCTTGTTTGTAGTATTTATCATTAAATTTAAAATAGTTTTTATTTAATACAATTTTTAATAAGTTTATAAATTTATTTTTAAACCTACTGTTATACATTTTATTATCTTCTATATACCTTATTACTTCATCTATTGGTATATTGTTATACATATTAACTATATCTAGTGATATAAGAATATCATTATTACTAATTTTTATTACTTTCAACTTATCAATTAATTCTACATTATTTTTAACATTAAATTGTGTTTCAAATTCATAATTATCCTGTAAAAATTTCTTAATTATTTTAGAAACTTTATAAAATGGTGCATTTATACAATTAACTAATGGTCTTATTGGATTGTTAATTTTGTGTAGTTTAATTAAACCTGAAAAAACTGGTGCTTTTGGATTCATTTCGATGAAATTGAAGTTCTTGAAATAATTATTTAAGGTATCATTTGTTGTATTGCTTTCTTCTATAATTTGATAATGACTTAATAGTCGAAAAGCTTCGTTCGTGTTTGTGTAATAAAAAAAAAAAATATTTTTTAGTGATTAACTTCGATTTTATTTTGTTTTGCTAAATTTGTATGTAATGGTTTTGTAAAAGTATGTGATATCTCCGGGGGAAAAAAAATTCCACAACTAAGAAAAGAAATACGGAGTAAAAGTCGGTCACCCAACAAAGATTAAACTGGATTAATTATATCGGAAAACATCTCTAAAGCATAACCATGAAAAATGTATAATAATTTTACACCTTTAATTATTTTACATAAATTGAAAATGTAAAGTTATATTATATATATATATATATATATATATATATATATATATATATATATATATATATATATATATATATATATATAATTTGAAATGCTCAATTTTGATAGGATATCCAAAAATTTATCGACGAATCACCACACGGAGTGATATATTTTTCCACGGGATCATTACTGAATCCGAACAGTTTAACCGGTCCGAAACGTGATGCATTCCTGTACGCATTTTCCAAAATACCGCAAAGAATTTTATGGAAGTGGAATGGAGACTTTCCGATTAAAACCGACAATATTTACGCGATTAAATGGATGCCACAACGCGACATTCTCGGTAAATGCGTATGTATATAATATACACCTCCTCTACTACTACAGTCGCCACCTGAATAGAGTATCGAGATTATAATCCGCCATTAATTTGGGATCTTCTGACTTATCTATCTCACGAATGACAAATATCTATTCGGGGCATATGTTCCGATAATCTTTCCCATTGCCATTGTGTGTCTTCATATTGTACGTCCAAAAAGTCTTTACGCGATGCCGATTTCTTGTAATATCGATTCGTCTGTGCTTTTTTCCATGTCTAGAAGTGATGAAGAAAATAAGTTTCGCTCAATCTGCACGTCATTTCTTACACGAGTTATATTTTTAGTTGTACTTTTCACAATTCCAATTGTCAATTTTATTTCATTCCCTAAAAGTGATTCTAAATTTATACAATTTTCAACCGTTTTATAATCAGCGAGTGTCCTTTCATTGAGCTACGTTATGTTTCCTCACAATCGTTATTTTTGATTAATTTATATTTGTTTACTCATATTTCCTTTCAAACGATTTCATAATACCATTTAATTCATATTCGACAGCATTAACATCTTCTGCAATATCTAACATTTGTTATCTTCCGTCCGCCTATCATTATTACACCGGTGCATTCCTCCAGGACTAGTCTAACATGGGCGATAAAACACAACCTTGTCGTGTTCCTTTCTGAAGACTGAATCTCTTTTTAAATTTACACAATAGGATACATTATCTGTTTTGGTGCGTTCATTTCATTTTGCACTGTCCACAGTTTTCCAAACACGCACAGATCCTACTGTTTAATATACTGCTCTCGTGCATCTTCTCGCCAACTTCAGTCATTCAGTGTTGCACATTGAGTGAATTTTCCGATTTGTTTCGATACATCTGCAGGTATTTCATCGCGTCCGATAGTTCTGTTATTTTTCAGGTAAATGGCTTCTTCAACTTCGCTTATCAAAATCTTCGGTTCAGGTTCTTCTAACGCATGATCTATTTTGTTTTGTATTTTGTCAGTTATACACCATTCAGCTGAGTGTTGCCGCATAAGATTTAGCAGTAAGAACTCCGTGGATAATAGTTTTACCTTTTTTTTTTTTTATACAAGTCAAGCTGTTCATTATTATTTGCACGATTATATATATCTTCGCAAATTGTTTTCATGTTTTATTTCTTTGTTTATTGTTTTCCAACGTACATCTTCAAATTTCATCATTCTTTTCGTTTAGATTAAATCCCACGTTTCTTTTAATAACCATGGTTTACGCTTTTCTCTTCTTCGTCTAATTTCCATTGATCTATATCAGATTCCGGCTATGTTCTTCTGCCGTTGTTTCTATTTTTTTGATTCTCTCTTAAATTCTGGAAATTCTGACGAGTACTCTTCGTGTTTAGTGCAATTTTACATGAGCATTTAATCCTATTTTCAGCTTTGTTATCAACAGATTGTGGTTACATTCTGCAATCAGGCGTTCTAATCGTTTTATGCTAAGTCTCTCCTCGTGCAGTTTAAGACGTAGTTTTTGCTAAAATTATCCGATACAGCACATTCCGTTCTCCTTTATCATTGTGTAGGACCTAGACCGTATTTCTCTACTACTATCCTTTTCATATGTTGATTATCATCAACCGCTTCCGATTATTGCTTTAATATCTACTTTTACGATATTACTCGACGCGAAATTAGATATCTTCTTGCGATTTATTATACAGAACTTCTATTTCTTTATCTAAAGCTGCGCTAGTTAGCGCGCAGACTTTCATAAAATTTGTAGTTACGAATTCCGTTCTAATTATAGTTTTGTTGGTGTATATGCAATCAGTAGGTAATTTAAGCTTTCATCTACAATTATTGTCAGCCCGTTTACTTTAGATTTTCGTTATTAGAACAATATATCACACTATTTTCGTTTTGCAAGCCGACTCGATCTTCTGTAGCGGGCTTCGTTATTATCGTTTTAGCTCCGTTTTCACATTCAGTTTTCCCGTTTCAAGGATATAGTTTGAAATTATCTTCCCAGTCGCTTTTTCTAGCATCTTTACATGCTCGGCGTCGACTTCACATACTAATCCGGATTATCAGAACGCACAGTGTCTATAATTGCAATTTCAGATTAACTTTCTTGGAAAATATACGATTATTTCGGTTTACCATTATCAACGACCGGATTTTCTATCCTTAATCTTATAATCCTTTGACCAAACGAAGCCCCAACCGCAAGCGAATAAGCTGTGCCACGGGTTAGTTAGATTAGATTTACTTTTCTAAGTGATCTCGACTCGCCTAAGATTCGTAAGCAATCGTAGCAATGTACAAATTTACATTTTCTGCTACGGCCATTCATATAATTATCGGAACTTCGAGCATTTAGTTATTATTTGTATCCGTTTAAACATCATTAGCGTCGACTTAACGTGTATTTTTTTGTATGTAGCTCATCCTAATGTTAAACTCTTTATTACACACGGCGGATCTCTGGGATTAAACGAAGCTATTTTCGAAGGCGTACCGATTTTAGGTATTCCGATTTACGGCGACCAAAATATTAATTTGCAAAATGTGATTGCTAATGGTGTTGGAGAATTACTCAGTTACGACAATATTTTGAAGAGTGTCGTTCTACAAAAAGTACAGATGATATTAAATAATCCGAGGTAAAATTTACAATAATAATAATAATTATTATTATTATTATTCGGTTTTATACTTGTATATAAATGTATCGGTTGTAAAATTGCTAGTAATCTTGATTTATTTTCATTTATCCATTCGACAGTGAAATCGGTATTTCGATTGCGTCAACAACAAAGTTATAACGTTTGTTGTTTTTTTTTTAATTTTTTCATCGGATCTGGTGAGATCGTTTTTTTGTTTCTAGTTTGTAATCAATCATATAATGTCCTCTACAAAATGTAGATGCGCGATAAAGTTCGGCCTAACAATAGTTGCTATGCGGAAACACGCTAAATATATTTTACTTAATCTTAAATCGTACCTTGTCGAACGATAATTTGTTGTAAAATATGGAGATGAAGAATCTCGATTGCATCCAATAAAAAAGCCGGTGTACCGCAATGATTGGGTCCGATGCTTTACCTAATCTATACAGCAGATATACCTGTAATAACACAGAAATCGCTACTTTCGCGTTTGATACAGCTATTATTTGTTCCGACTCGTTTTTAGAAAATGTTGAAATTAATTTACAATCAGCAGTTAATACACTTTCAATATGGTTCAAGCGGTGACGTATAGAAATCAATGAAAAAAAAATCAACCCGTGTAATATTTATAAATAAAAAAATTTCTAATATCAAAAATATTAATATCAACGAATGTGATAATTCCAGTTAAAAAATCAGTAAAATATCTAGGAGTCCATTCGGATAAACTAACCTGGAAAAGCCGCATAATAGCAAAACGTAATGAATTAAATATAAAGTTTAGGAACATGTTTTGGCTTATCGGAAGAAAATCCGAATTATCATTGGTGAACAAGATATTATTGTACGAATTCTAAAACCTATATAGGCTTATGGAAGTCAACTTTGGGGCTGTGCTAAGCAGAGTAATATAGCGAGAATACAGCGCTTCCCCAAAATTTAAGAACTATCACAGATGCACCGTGGTATGTAAGCAATCTTACATTGCACACGGACCTAAGTGATTATCACGCAAATACTTTAGCCTCTGCTGGATAACTCGACAGAAATCAGACGATTAAAACGAACAAAACCTACTACGGATCTATTATGAATAATCAGCAATAGACGCAAAAAGTATTAAAATACGTTTAGCGAAAATCCGTATCGCTGGATAAGGAATTTCACGAGTCAATCGCTGTTTTTTCAAAAGTTTGCTAGATAGCCTAGAGCATTGCAGAAATTTAAAAAAAAAAAAAACTAATTTCAGGGTACACAGTTTTAGCTCAGTGCTAGGATATTAAAAGATCGGGGGGAAGTATTAATGTATCTAATTCTTTGATGTATACACTAGTGTTTAAAACAACTGGACAAAAATAAATCTCTCGCGTGTACGCTAAACGTGAAGCAATTTACGTTATAGCTGCGATATTGGAAAAACAAAACCCGTCCGTCTTTTTTCTGTCATCCTATATTTATAACCGAGTATAAAGATGAAATTTCGGAACTATTATGAAAAGTAGACAATTTCAGTAAACAAGCTAGTTTATAGCTAAACAGAATCAAATTTTCTCCCTCTCTAATTGGTGATAGATAAAAAGAACGACCTCGACCATCGTTCGAAATCCTCGATGATACAAATGAAAAGAAAAATGTGATAGGCACGTTGATAACAAAAAATGACGTCGTGTAGAAGAAATCAAAAAGAATTACTACAACGAACGCCAAGGCTTGCTAGAATTTCGGAACTCATCGTATTACCAGAGAAAAACAGCTCAATTTCCTCTATCGCAACGTACAGTGCCGAGTCTTTATAAATAACGCGCATCAAAAATGCATAAGTGCTTTTGAAATAAAACGCTACATCGTCTAGGGTAGCAAACGCATCAATTTTCGAAATATTAAAATTCTTTGATCGTATCCTAATATCGGACGGACGAGAAAGTTAATTAATCGACAAATAGGAGGCGTGAAAAAAGGTGTCTAAATCGTTATATCGGCCAAATAAAAATTAAGTACAGGACTGACAGGGGTCGTGGTGGCTTAAAATTAAGATTCAAAGGTCACGAATAGGAACAGACAATTACGATGATTTTACTAATATCTCAGAATAACAGTTTTATTTAAGACTATTTCTTTCGAGTCTTATTTTCAAGTTCCAATTTTAGTATATGTACCGCCGAAGCGATGACCAAAACTCAAGCTTAGCCTCTAATTATCAAGTTAGAAAAGTGTCCGGTCTACTGTCAAGCGATACTTGAAAATTCCTACTCACGACTCCGATATTCACTAATCCGGATGAAATATTTAAAATAATTTGTGGTACGAAATCTAAGCACTCGGTAGGACACGATAATATATCATATTAAAAAAACTTCCTATCTCGCAGAGATTACTAACACAATAATGGCATTATCAAATATTATCCTCACAACTGGAAAACTGCTAAGGTTATTGCCATACCCAAATAGGAAAAAGATGTTTCACAAATAACCAACATTCGACGTACTTACGTAGTAATTTAAGTAAAATCGATGAAAACATGTTGCTTATAACATTAAAAGCGTACGTCGATATGAATTAATATCATATCTAACTCTCAGTTTGAATTCCGTTCTACTTATTCTACTACACAAGCAGAAAATATTTTACATACAATTCAAACTTAAATAAGCATACACGAGTATCCATTCGATGTTGCATAGATCGGAGTGACTAGGTAATCTGGGTGCTACTTCAGACAGGTGATTTACATTTACCATAAACTAGTCTTAAGACGAAGAGGTTATTTTAATAAAAGTAAGAAATAACGCGAATTTCAATTTATTCTCAGTTGAAAAACTGCACTACTTCGTCGATAATAATTCATGTCCGTCTTATTATTATCAATATTAGATATAAAGAAAACATGAAGAAATTATCAGCTCTATATAAGGATAGACCGATGTCAACATTAGATAACGCTGTATATTGGACGGAATATGTAATTAGACATAACGGAGCTTATCATCTTCGATCGCCGGCCATTAACTTATCCTGGTATCAATATACGTTGTTAGACGTGATCATTTTCGTTACAACTATAACGTTCGCTGTTCTATACATTTGCTATCGTTTCGTCAGAATTTTAATTAAATCGATAATTTCGTCGAGAATACATAGCGAAGCAGAAAAAAAAAGTCAATTAAAAATACTACCGGTGAACTAATACGTTTATTGTGTGTGTTTCTATTCGCCTTTCCTAATATAAATACGGCACACACGAATAAGTACGCTTGTTTAAGATGAAGGAACACAATATAAGATTAATTAGCTCATAAGACAAATTGTATACATTAATAAAATAAGATATTATAAATATAAGACAAATTGTACATTTTGCACAGATTGAATGCGAGAGAAAGTGAAATCAACCGCTTGACAGAATGTAATAAATTTTAACAAGGGATGTGTGAGAATGCGAATGTGCATGCACTGATTTTTGTTTATTTTACAAATATACGTTTAATATCTGATTATTTTTAAACTCGTTAAACCGCATTCCCAACCTAAACATGTTGTTGAAGAAAGAGTCAGCGTTTCTATTTTTAAAATACAAAATACTCGATATTTTGTTAAACGTAAACATTTTATTTCCGTAATTAGAAATAATTATATTACGAATAGTTTTGTTGTTTTGTTTTTTTTTAATTTTTACGAGATCGCATTTTTTTATTTTATTACGCGTATTTCGCAATTGTTTTATCGAGAATTTATTTAAGTTTCAAAATTATAGAAGCGAATAAATTTGCTTAAAATAATTCTTGGAGGTGATTTTAATGTAAAGCATACAGCTTGAGACTCTCGCTTAATAACAAGAAGGGAAATAATCTATTTAAAACTATATGTGCTGAATTATGTGAAGTTACTGGCCTTCTGATTCCAGTAAGGTTCCAGATCTAATCGATTTTTATATAATCGAAAATGTCTCAGCAAATTATATGAAAGTCAATAACTATGATGAACTTACATCTGACCATGTACCTGTGTTACTCTCACTTTGCAACACTGTAATACGAAAGCAAAAACGCCGGATGTCGACTAATAAAAATACAAACTGGGATCAGTTTGGATCTGAATTCCCATATAGATTTAAAAGTAAATCTCAAAACAAAACAGGAACTAGAACTGCAGTGTCAACGTTATGTGAATATAATCCGCGAATCAGCGAGTACAGCAACACCTAACAATACTACACAAGGAAAATGTTATCCACTGGAGATCAAACGGCTAATCAAAGAGAGAAGACATCTCGTAATAAAAGATCCTCCACTGGTATTGATGGGATCACCTTTCAAAAATATTAAATAATTTGCCAACTTCTGCCATACATATATTATTAAACTGCTTCAACTATTTTTTAAACTCTACTTCATTTCCCGAGGAATGGTCAGAATTTATCATTATCCAAATAAAAAAAATCATACCACTTTACCTATTCTTCATCTTCACGCTCTACATCTCTGACCTCTTGCTTAAGAAACATTTTTGAAAAGATTCTCAAAAACAGAATAACCTAGTGGTTGGAAAATCGTCGTCTATTTCCACCTGGAATGTACGGCTTCTGTAGTAATCTTAGCTCTTTAAATTTCGTGGCGAAATTAGTAAGTGATATCTACAAATCTTTCATTTCAAAGTATTTAATAACTTGTTTTTTAGACATAAATAAAGCCTTTGATAACATCTCAATTCCTGTCTTACACGAGTCTCTGACGAACTTGGATGTCCCATCCCCATTTAAAGAAGCATTGTGTAACCTATTCACCAAAAGACAGCTTACCTTCTTTCATTCCAATATGAAACCAACAACTCGCATGGTGTACTTAGGTATTCCCCAAGGGTCCGTTCTCAGCCCTATTTTATTTAACATAGTATTGTTAAAACTTCTCAATACACCCCTTCCAGATACAGTGAAAATTTTATCTTTCGCAGACGATATAATAGTTTACGTCATGCACGATAATCTAGATAATGCTATCCAAACTCAATACATCGCTTACATCCATAGTCCAAGTTTTGTCCAAATTAGGTCTTACTGTTTCGTTCAACAAATGTGCTTCGATAACATTCTCATATAGAACCGTCAATACCGACTCACACGGACTTATGTATAACAACAATCTCATATCCTTTGTTCATTACCATCAGTACTTAGGATTTAGTCTTGATCGCAGGTTAACGTGGAGACTGCATACACTTCTTGGGGTGGGGACCACTTTAACTTTACTACTTTTGAATAAAAATTTCATACGTTCTGTTCTCGACTATACGTCAGACAAAAGAAACATACAGCGCAAAATGAATCAGATGTACTGGTTAATTGGCAGAAAGTCGCCTCTAAACATATACAGGCAAGAGGTTACTATATCAAACAATCCTATGTCTCATCTGGACATATGGAATTCAAGTGTGGAGGTGCGCTTCTGCTTCCAACAGAGCTATCATCCAGCGACAGCAGAACAAAATTCTTCGGACGCTGACTAACGCACGATGGTTCCAGCGGAACAACAACTTTGCAGTCAAACACGAACAGAGACTGCATGGTCACATTAATAAAGAAGTTACACGGTTACTAAACACTGTAAATGATGTGAGACCCCTTAAGCGAACACATCCATTGGACTTAGTTTATAGTTAAATAATAATTATATTTCTATCGAACCCCATATTTTCATAATTAATATTTAGTTAATATCAGTGGAAACTAATCACTGGATCAGCGTACACAACATGTTAAATTATCAAAGTTACTAATAGGTTAAGATTGCAGTAGTGTATTCCTAAAAGGCAGTTATTTTTTTTTTTAAAAGTTATTATTTATCCAAGGTATTCGAAACTGCAAACGGTGTTTGATTTGTTTTCCATTAATTTTTAATTCGAAACAATGCGGCTGTTTCATCGTTATTTTTGTTTTACCTCTAATTAATTTCTAGTCCATATTCTTTTCCTATATCATTTATAGACTACACCATTTTCTGGAGAACATTTGGGGACCTTGCAATTATGGCTTGGTTGTCTGCGAACTTAATAGTTTGAAGTGTCTCTTCTCCTATGGATATACCATAATTAATATTTTCTAATGCCTCCTTAAGTACGACTTCTGCATATATATATTAAACATATATGGCGACAAAAGACAGTCTTGTCGTTACTCCTTTGCTTAGTAATGGAACGAATAATGCAATGGAAAAAAGGCAAGGTCGAGCGGGGAATACGTTCGTGGTCATGTCACTGAAGGATACACAATTAGACAAATATTCAGAGATGAACAGGGCAGCGGACAACCGGTGTAACTGGAAAGCACTTATCATAATATAAAACCAGTCTTAAGACTGTAATACCGATGATGATGATGATTATATATATATATTTAACAAAACAAAATAAAATCGAAGTTAATCACTAAAAAAATTTTTATCATAAAGCTTTTCGACTATGAAGTCATTTTCAAGCTATATATATATATTTCTATGCGCAATTACAGTCGAACACGTCGCGTTTTTAATAGGGTTTTACTATCACTGTAAGTCCATTTTTATGATTATTCTACTGTAAATAAAAGAGAATCTCTTCAAAGTGCGTACACAATTTCAACCATACGTATATTTTAAAAAGGAAATAGTTTTAAAATTTCCATATTAAAAAAAAAATACGGAGTAACAACTCCTTTTCTATCGAGAGAAACAAACAATTCTGAGAAATATCATGGAATTATATCGCACAGCGCAACTAATAAAACTCACAGATGTTTTTCGAAATTCAATAACAAGTTAGTAATTTAGAGGACGGACGACTAAATTAGTATTAAACTTCGACACGTTTCTTTATTTATCATTATTTAAGATGTTATCACAGACAAAAACATTTAAAAAAAAAATGAACGAGAATAATATTATATTATCCAATCAATACATCTGCAAACAAAAATCAAATATAAAAAACATATGTATAACGGAACATTATTAAATCGTGCAAACGAATATTTGTGTGTAACAATTATAATAGTGTGCACGCGCATAAACTTACGTATACATACATATATGTGTGTATGTGTGCGTACAATTAGTTTTAATGAGTATACGTAATCGTAATATACTAACAAGAACGCTTAGAGTGGTTCTTATATGTTAAAAAAATAAAAAATACGATAAAAAATGGTCAATACTACATTTCGTACTGGAACCGAGATAAACATTTAAATTTATTCTAACACGTCTGTTTATAAAATCGAAACATAACGGATTTATTAAGCGAAGATCGCAAAAAACAAACTGAATTTTTCTGCTTCGATACTCTACAGATTTTGAAACACAAATATAACAGAGATAACTGCTTTTATAAATAATAAACACATAGGTACGTTTGTTTAATGAAATTAGTAACCATATATTACTAACCCCCTCAATTTCTCGCAATAAACAACCTATAAGACGTAACTATTACTCAACGCACGATGTAAGAAAATTTGAAATTTATTGATATCGTAATTTACTCCGCGTTCTCCAAGTTGAGAGGTGAATTTTCTTCGCCTATATTACGCGACTAACGTTACAAAAAAATTGAAGTAGGCAGTAATAAGAAAATTATGTCGAACGATTTATAAATACGCGCACGAATCCTATTGAACGTGAAACGTATGGATTGTATAATTTTCAAACTGCGTTACGATCGACGATTAAAAATTACATCGAAGGGATTTTATTCGAGTTAACCTGGTAGAAAAAATAACAATCGAAAGCGTATGTGTGTGTGGGGGGGAAGAAAATTACTAATAAGGTTTTAGAGAGATTGTATCGAGCAAATCGTACTAAAGTTGCTTACCCGTTCGGCGCGCGCGTTGTTGTAAAAAATACAACAGCATCGAATTTCAGTTATTAGCAAAAATGCAAACTATATTAAAATTCTGAATACATGTATTCCTCACCGGATGTTATCCTCGATAATGAAAAGTTTAAAGAATGAATTGTGCCAAAGTATCTTAGTCGATTGAGCACTAATCAACGCGAATGTGTTGTATTTTTTACATCACGCGCGTTATCGTGTTATCGGTACTGGTAATTTTTATCGTTTTCAATCGGACTTTTTTGCACGCTCTACGTTTTCGGTTTTTTGTTTTTATTCTTTTTTGATTAATTAACGCAGGTCAGTAACGTGTTGTACTTTTTACATAAATAAATCAAGAGAAATTGATAGTAGTATGTTCGGTTTCCAATATGGCAAGACTCTTGTATCATACGTACAACGAAAATAAAACTACTGTCGTCATTAGCATGCATGACACAAAGATAGTTTATGAACTAACAAATAAACCAGAAATAATTATCGACTACAATAAGACCAAAGTTGATACGTGTGACAAAATGCGCGCTGCTTATTCTGTCCAAAGGACAACAAGACTGTCCTTTTTTTTATGTTCTAATGAATTAAGCAAGCATATATAGCGGAATTTTATTAGTTCTGAACCACTTTGACCAAGTCCCCACAAAAGAAAGATTTTCAACAAAAAAAAAAAAAAAACTAACAGTTTTATGGGCGAACATTTAGCAACTAGAACCAAAAATTTAAAACTTCCACGAGAATTCAGTGTTTCTTACATTCATCACTGACATCAAGCAATAAAAATTCGGATCAACCTCCTTTAAAAAAAGTGGGGATATTGTTGGACGTGTGGAAAGAAAAGAACACTTCGGTTTCAATTAAATGAGACATGTGTAACCATTTTACTCGCAAGAAACATTCGAAGAAAGATGTTTATTATTACATTTATTAGCTTCGATGCAACGTTATCTCTCGACTGATGCGAAAAAAATGATCGCTTCGAATTTCTAACTAAATTTTAAAAACGAACTTAAGCTATTTATACTTAAATACGAAGATAATTTTTTTTTTAAATGTAAATGTGATTCTTTTATTGAGGTTGTCTCCTCAATGGCAAGTAGGTCTCAAATTATATAACGCCCACAGAACAAAATTTTAATGTCGAAATAAATAGTCGAATTTATATAATTTTATATATATATTTAAAAAATGCGATATTTCGAAAAAATTAACAATTTACAACGACGTTTATAAATGAGACCCGCTAAATAATATGGATGGGATGCCAACCCCTACCAATAGTTGTCGACTTACAAATTCTAGGACTGCCAACTACGTACGCAAATAAATAAATAAATATACACAAACACACACGCAGCAAATGATGATTACGTTAATAACGGGAAATCGTATTATTTTAGTTATTTTTAAAAATATACGCGTGGTTTTTTCGTTTTGTATCGAAAGATCTACAGCGACAGTTTTAAATTAACAGATAAAAATAATATGAAATAAAATTTAATTACAATTTCATCCGGTCAACATGAGATCGAGCAATTGCAAGAACTAATTTTCGAGAAAAGGGTGAAAAAAGATCTTCAGACGAGATGACATCGTTAAAATGGTAAAATGAAACGAAATTGAGATAGAAGCTGTTTAGAATATAATTTAACATTTAGTTTTTTTTTAAATATATAACGTATAATTATTTCCTTTACGGCTAATAAATAACTAAATATTGCAATCAAAAATATATCGTTTAGTTTCGTGAAGGACAAATTGAAATAATTTAACAACACGACTTTATCATTCGTAACGCAAATTGAATAATCGAATATTTCTATATAAAAATTATCGACGAATTGTCTGACAAACGCGGATAAATTCTAGGGGGGTTCGTTAATATTTACGTAAACATTTCGAACGAAAATATCTCAATAAATATAAAACGATTTATACGAATAATTCCGAATTTTCTACAACTAATTATTTACTCTAAACGAACGAGTTAGGTTAAAACAATCGCAAAGTATTGCAGCTGACGCGATAACTACGGATATTAAAATGTTACTATTAAGGAATAAAATGAAAAAAAAAACAAGTTTAATAAATCGTATAGAAAAGCGGCAAATTAAACTGTTAGGACATGTAATAAGACGTAATAACTTTATAAAAAATATAATAGAGGACAAAGTTACGGTCAAAAGGACATAACGAATAGTGTATTCGCTTGAATATAAGTAAATATCGAGAACTTCGGACACTGACCACAATTAGGACACACAATGGCTGCGGCGAACAAGGCGCACATTGCCTTTAGTGAATAAAAAAAAAAATATCCTACAAAAAACTTTAAACGTAATGAAACAATTCCGAATATTCGATGACTCACTGTATGAAATCCCATTAGTTGTTGGTTTGAAATTGTAACAAATCTATTTTTTTTTTTAAATTACTTAATAAACAATAGCATAAATTTCATCGCGAATGCATATCTTACATCACAATCGTCGATCCCTAGAATCTGTAAGCCGAACAACTTTAAAATACTCACCGATTTGAATAATAATAGTAATGCAATCATTCGTCTGGTATTTGGATTTCACCGTCGTTTATTTCGTCGATTACATCATGAGGAGGTTTCCCTTCAACCGTGCAGCCGACAGACTACGTCAATCCGAAAAGAAGAAAAAAATTAATTAGGAAATGATATTATTATAAAATAAAAATGCGTAGTACAACCGAAACTATTATTTTCGTTGCCTTATTGTAATAATAAACTATTTTATTCGACTAAAAATTATTATCTCACTTACGTGGCATGTACCGAGAATTTCTTTCACGGTACCTTCTAATTTTCGGGCCATCGATTTTTGACGCATGGTCCGTGCGATAGTGATTACCTCTTCTAATGATATATTACCGCTATGTTTTACTATAAATAACAATAATAATTATCAAAATTTTCCGTAATCTCAGATTATTCATAAACGTTCATATTTTGTTTTTATAAAATGCTGGTTTCTTTTTGGAAAATATATTTAGGTACGAATCACACACTATATTAAAATCCATTACATACGTAATTATAACTACTTTAATCGTAAAGAATTTTCATAAATTTCCGGAGTTATAAACAAAAACATCAGTTATGACAAATATCAGAAGGGAGCACACTGAATCATTAGATTTTATCCTTAACATAATTCTTCCATTTAAAAAAGAAAAACTTTCCCACGATTATCAAAAAATATATCGAGCAGAGATAATAATATATCGCATATATTCGAAATTGAAATGAGTTTATTCTTACCGATGTATACCTCGTTGAAAAAAATATAAGTACGATATACCACATTCAATATGCGGACGACATTTCACGAAGGATTAGTTATAAAGAGAAAACGACTGGAGAAAGAACGCGTTATTCTAGATTGTACAAAGTAAATTATAGCGCGAAAAGCATCGCATGTTTTAATAGTATGCAAATGAAAAATTGCGCGAAAAGTATCACGAGCGTTTTCTTCATACTATTTAAAATGAAGTTTTAAAAAAATGCCAGATTCAACAAACATCAAAAGGAGGAACCTTTTTTTAAATTGTACAATATTTCAATCGGATTTTTTAATTATAAATCTTTCGTAGTTGAAAAAATACAAAATTTCCATTATATTTACCAACACATGCAGTAAAAATAGCTTATAACGTTCGAACGGTTAATGCGATCGAGTTGAAATTTTCAAATATGTATCAAGTAACAAGAAAAAGACGATTCCAAAAAATCGAAATTTACAAAATTTTATGGCGTTGTACGAGATCCGAAATTCCGAATTAACCATACAGGTTATTTTCAATTACTTAATAAATTACAGGCATGCTCAAAATTTCATGAATATCGTTAGCCATTTCCCACATGGTCGAGCATATATATATACACGACTTGCTTTATTTTAATATATAAAACCTCTTGGGCTACGGCTCCGCTAGCAGTTTTCTACCGCTTACTGCGGGAGTAGTTTTACTATGAAAAATGGAACCAATAATAACGGATGAAACCGGCTTCATGAGAAGGAATTCTACTGCCGCATTAAAATACTACTCGTTTGAGAATAGAACCGGTCCTATTTTTTTTAGCAGTAAATTACTGCTTTTTTAGCTACATTACTACGGTTTTCATCGTTTCTGTTCTGTTTTTGTTAGTAACTTTTTCGGTTTTTTTTTTTTCGATGTTATTAATAATTATACAGAATTTTAAAAGTACTCAATATTATAAACAAGTTTTTCCCTTTAATTTTTATATATGTATTTTAAATATTGGTGTTTAAAGTAATATTATTGTTAATTTACTTTACACTTGTTCTTCTATATTGCACAAAACAAATTTTATCTGCTTTTTACTTTTGCATATAATGGAATTAAATTATGAATTTATGTATTTCAGCTGTACACAATTTTAAAAGTACTCAATGTTACAATCAATTTTTCCGTTTATTTTTTATACATGAATATTGATGTTGTGTGGTATTAATTTATTTTATACTGTTTTTGTTTTGTTTTTTTTATATATTGCACGTAACATAAATTATTCGTTATTTACTTTTTGCGTATAATGGAATACATTCTTAATTTAAGTTGTGAGCCATTGTTAACAGTATCCAATATTATATTCAAATTATTCTGTTTATTTTTATACATGTACTTAATTTATTGGTTTCTGGAGCTATATAAATGTTTACTTATTTATTTATTGTATGCTGTTTTCCTATACCGCAAATAACATAAATTATCTGTTGTTTACATTGCTAAAATAACTACATTTTCTCGAAAACTAAACTGTCTAAGCATTTTAGAAATGCAAGAACAACGAGAACAAGATTATTTTTGCTTGGTTTAAAAACAGTATCCAATTACAGATTTTGCCCATCCACGATGACAGATTATATATTGCTCTTAACAGTATTTTTATTGCTAATATAGCCGCCTGGAAATAGCAGTAAAACTACTACTGCAGTAAGCGGTAGGAAATTGCTAGTGGAGCCGTAGCCTTAATCTGCATCTAAAATGGCTCTTGTGTTTATAAACTAATTCACTTAATTGACGACAAATTAATACTGACCATTTTTAACTTTCTTTCGATCCCGTGGCGGCTCTTTTAGTGCCCTGATAATAAGTGAAGACGCACTGGGTACTACCGAGACGGTCGCCTGTCTGTTTTGAATTGTTAGCTGTACAGTTATCTTCAGACCTTTCCATTCGGCCGTTCCTTTCGCAATATCATCACCAACTTTTTTCGGTGACTGCGCGTACATATTAAAAAAAAAACTTTTATTCAAACAACCACAAAATTTTAAAAAAAATACATAAGTATGGAAATATATTTTGAACTTGTTGTTTTTATTCAAATTGAAAATAATTTAAAATAAAATAAAAATCCTTCTACAGCGATGTACAATTAGACAAGTCGTTCAAAAGTATATATCCTTTTTGTAAAAGAAAATTCAATAGGTATGCAACCTAAAAAGTGTATTATTATGCACAATATTTATCGCTACATATTTATATGTATGGATAGTAACGAAAGTACATTCTCCGGCTCCGGACTATTATAATAAGTTACGTAACGATATATATATATATATATATATATATATATATATATATATATATATATATATATTATGCGTGTATGCTTGTAATTCACAGATATATAATTGTATATATTCAAAACTGATTTTTTCACTTTGTTAATTATTTAAATTATTATAGTAACTTTTGTATATATATATATGTAAAATGAAAAACGCAAAACTATTATTTCTCCATATTTCCCCCTTATATATTAAGTAGGAACTGACATACGATATAAACCACGCAAATAATCTAATTATTCGAATTACGTTTATTATTAAATCTTTATTTCATTTTAAATTATAATAAATACGGTGTCGACGTTTAACTCGTTCTTTCATTTATAATTTTATTTTTTCTATAAATATATATGTTTTTTTTTTAAATTTACCAGTGTCATAAATTTAAAATGATATAACATTGAATATGATATAAATATATACAATAAAAATTATGTTAGAATCCGCAAAACTGAACAGAGTTAACATGAACATATTTCAGGTGAAGCAATTCGGTATTTAATATTCGACAATAACTATAAAAAACAGAGCGTAATAAACAAGCTCTATTTAGAACGTATTGTCGATAAGTAAGCATTACATAAATGAAAAATTACTTATATTAACGAAAATCCATAAATTAAAAACAATAATTTTATATTCAACGTATAAGAAAAAATAATATATGTATGTGTACGTGTAGTTTAAATATGTACGAATCCGCAAAACTGAACAGAGTTAAGAAAATAACATATTTCAGGCGAAGTAATTCGATATTTAATATTCGACAATAATAAAAAAATAGCATGTATTCGACAAACACTATTTAGAACGTATTGTCGTTGTATACGAATATTAAAATTATTATGTAAACGAACAAATTTTCAAAGTATGATGGAAATAATGAACATTATTCAACATATCACGTTCCGTGAACAAATAACGAATGTAACCAAAATGATAAAAATAAAATTAAGTAACTAATAAGCAATAAAGCACGTTTTATATTAACGGAAGGAAGACAAGTCAAAATTTAAAATAACGTATTTCTCGCAAAATAAATAAAAACCGCAAGATCATAGACTAAATTTTAACAATTTTTACTCCATTCAGCGCTATACTAAACAAATGAGTTAATATAATTTTCTTTTGTACGGTTAATTCTTGGATAGTTTTTATCTCCGTTTTTTTTCTTCAATTCTAATCGGTTTCCTGATCTAGATATAGTCTATCTATAAAAAATTTTAGATAGCAAAATAACTTCTAATACCTAACACTTCATTATACGCTCATATATTATTATTGCACAAATAAATTATACCGTTCCACGAGTTAACCAGTAAATTTAAAGTTATGGTACACAGATCATAAGGTATAAACAAAGCACATAAATGCGACAATCAAATGTATACGTGATTTTGCAAAGGTCAATCTTACAAATTTTGGGATAAAATAATTATTACGTCAACTGGTCACTTGTTAATACAAAAAAAATTAAATACCCTATACAAAAAATTAATTTTAAAATTTTAAATAAGACATTTTTTATAAATAATAATGACTGTTACATTCATATTATGTTAACCTCTTACTTACACTTCTCAATTTATTAATACATCAAAATCGTTATGATGAAATCTAGAAAACAAAAGATATGATTACATGACAAATTGATGAATATGATTAAACAAAATAAAATAAAAATACTTTGATACCGTATTACAATGTATTTAATGATGATGTAACCAAGGAAACTAATAGACTGTGTTTATTAAATGTATTGTAATACGGTATAAAAGTATTTTTATTTCGTTAATTTATCATCAGGGAAGTATTGCAAAAATGCTTTGTGATTCACAAAACATGCTTTAATTTTGACATAAAATTTTAACTTAATATATATGAACATATATGCCAAAATTTAAATAGTCTTCTAATAGAAATATTTTACAATATATAATTAATAAATTCAATCAGATGATAATTAATATGTGTGCTAATAATGCTAATAACAATAATTATATATATGAAAATTCAGCTTGTTCATAAAAACGCAATGCGTTAAAATAATATATATATGTTATAAACATAAATCTTAGTGGAGAACTCATACTCGGATTCAAGTGAGGATAGCTATGTGAAGTAACTTGTGTATTTAAATTATATACTCACAAATTTTCAAGTATATTTGCATTAAAATTAAAAAATAATAATATTCAAAATAAGTATCTATAATAATATTTATCCGATTTAAACATACATAGCATATTCAAACAGCATACAAATTTTAATGTTGGAATCCGCAAAACTGAACAGAGCTAACATTAGCATATTTCAGGTGAAGCAATTCCACATTTACTATACGACAAATAACAAAATAGTGTGCAACAAACGAACACTATTTAAACATCATTGTCGTTTAAAAGTAACAAATACAATAAATTATTATAACAGGTAATATTATTTTCCAAACGTATTAGTTTAGCTGATAAGAGACAAGTTACATATGTACGCATTTGATTGATGTATATACCTGTTTTGAACCAGTGAATAGTGTGGTATTTAAATCCATTTTTAAACTAGAACTTGTTATATCTATCGCAAAGGTGATGTACTCATTAATTTATATATGAAAAATTCATTTTTGTAACTGTACAAATAACACAACCTTGAAAATTAATAAACAGAGAAATAAAGTCTAAATTCGAAAATTAAAACACCAATGAAAGATACAACGAAGTACTTCTCTATTTATTACAGAAATACATTACCATCTAATTTTTATTTATAGAACTGTAAACACACAATAACTAATACAACGAAGAATATGTACATGTTTTTCCATTAAATTAAACATCATCAAAACTTATGCACTCACTAAATAAACAACAAATGAAATTAGCAAATAATAACTTCTAAAAAGAAACAAAATTATATTTATCCCATGTCAAAGAGAAACAAAACAAATATGAATATTAAAATATATCTTAAATGTATAGTATGTAGCTAATACGAGAGAAAGCAACATATATACTATTGAATATATTTTTTAAATAAAATGCGCTAGCTGAACATATGAATTCATATTAATTTTGCAAATTAACTTTGATAAATAATAATGGCAATACTTTAAAATAATTATGTTTCAACCTTGATTAAAGCATGTAAAAGCAACATATTGTCGTTAATGCCTAAATTACATATAGCTGAAATAATAAAACATACATGCTCATATTAACATTACACAAAAACACACTAATATTTCGGTAGTACGTACCAAAAATCGGATGTACATGTACTTAAAAAATAAAACATCAATTACGTACCAGACCAAGTGGACCAATTTTAGGAGCTAATGAAGATGTAGCTCCCACTTCTCCACCAACGCATCGTAATTTAACTATTAAAAAAATAAATTTAAAAATTTATAATAAAAACGAGTTAAAATATATTTTTCTTTAAACTACAATATTCACAATATAAATTTTTTGTTACATTTTGTAAACTGCACACAGACTTCATGAAATTTAAACACGATATAAACCTATAAAATATTGAATTACCATTAAATCTAAGTTACAACGATGCTAAATTATAGTACATACATAACACAATAAAAATTTAAAATGTCATATTATTTTGGAATGGACTATATTACAATTTCTAAAAATTAAACACAACATAAAACAAGAATAATGTGTCTTTAATTAATACATTTTTTGACAGAAGTTTTTAATTAAAACTATACAACAAATACACATTACATTCACGTTAAAAAATATTTTACAAACTGTAAGTCCACACTTCCAATAAAAAATATCGGTTGAACATACTCATAACCGTACATATATATCATACCTATTTTAACTTCACTTGGATCAAATTTTTTTGCCATTTTAAACTTTTAAGTCCTAAAAACTATTCGGTACACGGACCAGCAAAACCTCATAAACCTGAACGAAGAATAATTAACCTATAATAATCTAGATTACAGAATGCACGTTAAACATAACACGTGTTCTGATATAGATTTTATTGTGTTCTACAGCAACACATATCAACTCCAAAGGAACAGATCATTTATAAACATAATAATAAGTTTTATCAATATTTATCGTTTAATTATATTTGCATTAAAAAAATTACATGCATTCAAAATCATATATATTTTTTCTTAAATATTACAAGGTGAAATAATTTTTTTTATCAATGTACCATTTAGAAAATTATTAAAGTTCTAATTTTTATTTCTATTTTGATTTACTAAATTATATAACCTTATAGAATACATAATTTTCTCTTTAATTTCTGTTAACGTATTTTTGATATACATGTGGTTAATTCTACCACATGTATATCAAAAATACGTTAACAGAAATTAAAGAGAAAATTATGTATTCTATAAGGTTATATAATTTAGTAAATCAAAATAGAAATAAAAATATCAAAATAGAAATAAAAATAATTCTAGCATATGTAGATTAAATATCTTCTGATATAGTTACTTTGTACTGCAGCTTCGTCATTATCAAATGTATCTTCTATAGAAATCGTATTTCTTCATATGAAAAGGCTTCTTCACGTTCCTTATTTAGTTTTTGACAATGGAGATGACATATTTAATGGATAAAATGGTAGTGGATGTTTACTTTGCAATAAGTGTTCATGGGTTAGTTTAGTCGCCTGTAAGCGTGGTGTTAAGTTTATCAATTCTAACTTTAATTTATCGAACCTGTTCAATTTCGTCTCCCATATGTTTTGATAACATTAATGTTTTTTTTTGCATTTAATAAGCCTTTAGAATCCGCTAATACAATCCTCATACTGTTATGCTAAGACGGATTTCTTCATTCGAATGTTGTGACAGTAATTTCATTTAAACGTCCAACAGCGTAATGAATTTATGTGGCCTGGGAACAATTTTTTAATATTAGCATTTAACCTTTGATAGTTACCGTTGATTTTATTTTATCACTACTTTTTCTGTTATTTGCTTCGTTTTGAGCCTTTTTATACTTATTTATACATTTGGAAACTGTGTTGAATAGTTACTACAAGTACAGAACCAAACATTAAACTTTCCATTGCAATTTATTAGTAAATACTGCGCACCTGAAGCGATTAGAATAGTTGGCACATTGGTTTATGATGTCCCGTTTTTAATTAATGATGTAAATATCCTTTCATTATAAAACAGCATACTTGATTTGATTAATTTATTGCAGTTCATGTCACATTACATTCAATTGAAAGATAAAAAATAAGTAATCATCAAAATTAGTTAAAAATTAACTTACATGATTCAGCAGATGAAACTACAAATAATATTCGTGAAATGGTGACAACTAATTTGAAACAGGAACATAAATATTGAACTATCAAAAGTTTTCGTCATACCTTGTTATAGTTTATATAATACAAATTCTTGCAATGTAGCGAATCACAGAATAAGTCAGTCGAAATCTAAATTGTTTATTATTACACATTCTTCGGAAGAATTTTTAGATACATAAATTTGTCAATAACTTTGCTAAAATTTTTGCTAGTGCAGTTCTAAGATCCAGTTTAGCAGTTTTTCAATTATAAGGACAGTATCCCACTTTATACGAAATGGATACAATCGCTTTCTATGAACAATTTTAATTATTACAATACGTTTTATCACAAATGACAAAAGGTTTCTTCTTTTGACTCTAGAAATTTTAACAAGCTAAAAAAATCATTACATGTATAGGAAAATGTAAACAGTAATATATTTAAATTTTGTTTTTTAATATACATTGTTATTTTAGCGTTCCCTGACAAACGGGCTTCTGAAAATTCAACTAACGTGGGAAATAAAGCATGGTCAGTTTTAAAGAATTACGTATTTTTCACAAATTACTTCTATGGATACTAGCAGTTTATAATTTTTTATGTAGATTCTTTTTTAAAAAAGAAGATAATTACTTGTTAACTGTATACAATTTAACGATTACTTTTAATTTCATCCCTACGGTTGTCGTGTAATTCCCACAAAATGTCGTTTTTATCTTGTATAATAATAAAATTATTTAATTAATGTCTATAGCACCCAAAAGATGTATCAATTTCACAACTGAATACGCGAACCTGTTTATTATTTTAAGAAAACTTTGCAATGTTGTAAACAGAACTTTGTTACAAAACGTTTTAACCTAATTAATCTGTTTTAATATGAAAAATAAGCAAATTGAAATTCAAAAAAAAAAAAGGAAAAACAGTAATGAACCATCAGCACCGTCAGACTATTAATTTTCTTCATTTCTCATTACATTTATATTCTGCGCTTAATACTGTAATTGGTAAAACTTCCTGTTGCTGAATTCATCGAGAAAGAATTTCAATCACTACGACAGTAAGTTTTTTCGGATAGAAGTGCATCTAACGAATTTTTTAAACAGTTTACTTCTCGTGTATTTATACGCACCCTGAATGGTTGAACCTGAATGTCACGTGATCTTTAAACACAGAACGATTAAATTTTGAAATTTAACTATCCCATAACTACACAACACTTCAATGTGTTCATTTTAAAACCTATAGGTCATAAACATTTGAACGTGTAACACTTTAAATATTCCTGTTTCTTATATTATGCATTCAAATAAATTATCCTATTCAAAATGATTATCTGCATCGCCACGTTTAATGTACAAGGAATTATCAAAGTAATTTTAATCCTTTAAAAACACGTAATCTATTGTTCACAAAATATCGTACAGTAACTTCAATAGATGAACGTAATACTCCAAATGAACTTCATGCATATAAGAAAAACATTTTCCCGTCAACCTTTATATATATAGAAATATTAAATTTAAGTTTTACAATTTACACTGACATATTAATATTGAACAACAGTCAATACAAGATGCTATTATTCGGAATTGAAGCAGCATAAATTAATTTTACCTATTTCATAATTTTTTTTATAAAAAACAGTATAAAGCAACGAATATCGTAATCAATAACGAGCAAGGCAAAAACTACATTTTATAGTTCATTATACTGCATTAACACATTTAGCAGATGAGTAGCTGATTAAATAAATGCTGTCCCCTATGTTGAGCATATATTCGAGATAAAAATCATTATTAAGAATACGACGAATTTCAAATACATTTGGAAGATTTTATTTTCATTCTCCTCTTCTATGTAAAACTGACATTACGGCATTTCGACCAAACTTTAAACTATAATACGTAATAATAAAAAAATATATAATGTATAACAATAGAAAATTTCGAAAATTTTCACACCACAGGAATACGCACTTAGAAATTTAAGTCGTGAATTATAACACATGAGTGGTGTGCACTGCGACAAAATTGATTAACTATAAAGATCGTCGTCTTCATTATCATCCGTGAATGCTGGTTGTTCAGTACCAGAACCACCAACCTGAGTCGGTTGTACACCTGAAGCTGACGGAAATCTGTAAAATTATTTATATATTTCCCGTGTTTAAATTTGAAGGAAGGAAAAAAAACATCAACGATAGATAACATAAAACAAAAAAATTAATATATTAAATACCGATTAATGTCAAATTCAATTAATCGTATAATTATGTTTACAGAATGAAATATTTGTATATTTGTTATTTAGCTGCCATAACTTATACGTCTATGCAAAGCGATATTGACATAACGATTAAACGACTTAACATTATTGAATATTTAAACCTGTCGAGTTATTTATTACTATTTGATCATTCACAAGCGAGCCACAAAACCTGCTAATTCTACCAATATCTTCGGTAAAGACACATTCAAATAGGAAATGTTCAACTGAATCGATGCCGGAATCGCAAAATAAACAAATATCTGACGATCTTATATTAAAAACGTTTACAATACGAATCGAAATTGCCGTGTCCAGACAGCAGTTGACTGAAGTAGAAATTTATCTCTAACGTGTCTATGACGTTAAATCTATTCTCTATGCTGTAAAAAAACTTAAAAGTTGTTCTACCAAGCAAACTATTGCTCCATCTTTTCTGCCATAAATCAAATATAATTACGTTAATTTTCTTAATGAAAGAATTCTTGCTATTAAATATATTATAATTTAACTTAATACTATCGTGAAATATGAACTAAAACAAAGTTACAAACAACAGTAATGAAAATTGTCGGCGACTTAAAAAAATGTAGGATGAATTACTACACCAGCTCCCAGCATGTTTAAAGATACAAAGGCTTTCTCACTGCAAATTTTAATTGATAACCAAGTTCACAATTATTTTAATACATTTCGTTCATGTTTAGTTAGTTTACTTACTAGTTATTTATTTCTTAATTTTTAATAAACAAATAATTTAACGTGTAAAAAACAAATTCAGAATTTTTTAGGTTTAAAGCATGTCCATTTTTTCACGTTGTAAAGTTTCGAAAACACTACAAATATACAACAATGAAGTTGTGAGCAAACAATCGATAATTTACCTGAAATTATTTCCAAACCCTCTAGATTGTTGCAGCGTCTGCGCGAACATTTCGTATTTTCTAATGTCGTTATCATTGACAGAACGACGTGCAAATCTCATGGCTTCCTCAAAATGAGCTCTAGTAATCTCCGGTACTGGATCTTCATCAGTCTGAAAATTAATTTCGTAGTTATTAAGAATAACTTTTTAAACTTACATATAGCTAATTTTATACGGTTTTACAACGCACTGAAATATCATTTACCATTATTTCATTATAATAAATATATATATATATATATATTTCCTTCAACACATAACGAAATATATAATTTAGTAAATATTTAAATACTTGATAACAGCTTACATCCATGTTCGCCTTTGCAGCATTTTCCTCTTCTTCTGTAGTTTCTTTTTCGCGTGTTATTTCCGCTTCAATACTTTGACGTATAGCTAACTTACAAGCACGTTGACAAACTTCGGTTAAATCCGCTCCAGAGAAACCATGAGTGACTTTTGCCAGATAAGTCAAATCTACATCCTACAAACACGCGACAAATTTCGTTCGTTAAAAAAAAATTAAACATCGCTCGCCTTTTATTTAGTCATTAATTTTCTCGATATTTTAAGAAAAATTAAATATCGGAATTAAGATGCCTACCGAAATGATGTCTTCAGATATTAACATAAATCTTAAAAATTAAAACAGGACGCGTAGACATTTTTAAACTAGCAAAAATGACGTCATTCTGTAAATATAAACTGTTTATAATTTACTAACTGAATATAAAAAATTATATTTTTAAATAGTAATAATAATGAAAAAAAAAAGAAAATAACGAAAGGATCGACAACTTACGCTAATTATAAGGTAAAAATTAATCTATCTACATGGAAATGAACATTACTTAAAATAAATTAGAAGAATAAAATCTAATAAAAACAAAATTTATAAAAATCGAATAAAGCCAATAAAATATAACAGGAAGTGTATGGCAAATTATAGTTTCCTCGATAATAATCATTAAGAGATCAGAAAGTATTTCTGTAGTTCTTCCTTGATAATTGATATTTTTAATTTAAATATTAAATAAAATAAAAATACTTTTATACAATATCATCTAAACTGCATCAAACACATCGCGGCTATCAAACGATTATAACAAAAATTTAATTAACAATCTTATATCCATGAACATGTAATAGTTTATTTAATGGAAAAATTAGCGTTAATAATAGCATTAATTAACAACAGCGTGGGTATAACCTTATTTGTAAAGACTGCAACTGTATACATATAGGAAAAACTACTAGGAATTTTAAAGATTTAAAGAACATACATCATTATAAAAAAACAAAAGAACTGATCTTCCCAATTTTTCTGATCACCTTTTTTTATATATAAAGGACACTCATTTGATTCTGTTTCGAACATTCAAATGTTACAAGTTTCCACATGTAATCAAATCATCTCCTCTCAAAATTGTAGAAATAAAGGAAGCCTTTTCAAATTCCTCCCTGCAGGTAGTTAATATACAAATTTCAAAATCTATACCGGTTCTTTTGTTAAGCTTGAGTTTATTACTTGTTGTTACTTCGTTTTTCATTCAGTCCTAATGATGGTGTAAGTAACCAGTGAAACTAGTAGACTGTTTTGATTATATATATATATATATATATATATATATAAAATTTTTATTTAATTTAATTTTTAAATTAATCATAAAGAAAATTCGAAATAGAGAATTAAAAGTACGCACGTCATTCTATTTATACGATACCGTTTATTACAGCTCAAAATTACATTTTTCACTTACAACGTATCGAATATATAAAACTACTGATTCAATAAAATTATTTAAAAAAAAAAAAACGCTACTTACAGCTGCAACAGGTGATTTGCGCAAATTAGCTTTCAGAATAGCTTCGCGGGATCTTTCGTCCGGCAAGGGAATATAAATTAATTGATCAAGACGACCAGGACGTAAAATAGCAGGATCGATAATATCTGAAAATATAAAGTCGTTTTATCTAAATTTAAGATGGCTCTATACAGCGGTATATCCAATGACGATATTCGTACACTTAAAATACAGGAAGCAGAGTAAATTTGTATTTAAACTGTAGTAGCGTAACGTTCCCATACCAGGTCGATTAGTGGCGCCAATTATGAAGACATTTTTCTTAGCACCCATACCATCCATTTCGGTCAATATTTGATTAATTACTCTATCCGCAGCACCACCAGCATCACCAACGGTACCACCTCGTGATTTAGCAATAGAATCTAGTTCATCAAAGAATAACACACAAGGAGCTGCAGCACGTGCCTGTTACAAGAAAATAACACATACAAGAATATTTGATACACAAGTTATTAATTGGTTAAAAAAAAAAAAAAATACATTTTCAACTTCACTTAACCCTTTCAATTACACGTTATTAATTTTTTACGCAAAATTTTTCGCATTATTGTGCGAAATAGCTAAAGAAAATAACTCAAAGAGCTTACAATATAAAGTCATATTTAATAATTTTTAACATGTTATATAAATATTATTAAAATTGAAACAATCTATTTTTTTTATATTAAAAGTTTTTGTATCATATATAGGACATTGTGTCTGACGAAAAAGGTTAACGTTTTCTGTGTACAATTGTAACGTGTATGAATCGTATTTGTTTTATCATCACGTAAACATTTTTTCATTTATAAATTATTACATTCTAAATAAATACTTTAGCGTTAGTGTTACATATATATATATATAAATCCACTATCAGTGAACGATTAGATCTAAATTCTACTTTCCAAATCCCTCATCCCTCATCGTTCTATATTCTTCTTTAAAAACAATATAAAATCTTATGAAATTTGCCCAACTAAAAAAATATGAAAATAAAACATCAATAACAAAATTTGTTAAGTCAACTAACGTTAGTCTGCAGTTCGTTTCCATAGATAGTAATGGGTGATCGATCTGTCTACTTTAACAACCGTTTCAATGCATTGTGTTGATGCCATTAACGTGGTTTACATTGCCGCTGGTATTCGCAGTAAACATAATACCGTCGAAAATTTTTTCGCATCGATCATACGATAATAGTAATAAGCAAGGGAACATAACATAGTCATAAGATCACCCTTTACTATCTATGGAACCGAACTACAGACTAACGTTAGTTAACTTTACAAATTCCATATGTTTAAGCAATTAACGTGTTGAAATAAAAACGGAAGAATCCTGTAAAATATCGAGAACTGATATCGCGTACTAATCTTCGTTTCAATTCATTGTTGGTGCCTACTTCACGTCAGTAAAACTCCTTACTTAAAATTCATCTGCGTTTGAATATACATTTTCGATGATTATTTGGTTTATTCAAAACTTTAGCTCTATGTACTTGTTGTTACTGTAAGAAAAGTGTTCGCATTGATTCGTGGACAGCTTGTTTAGGTTATTGATTTTATAATCTTAAATTATTTTAATATTTTTCCATACACATACAAAAATACGACTGAAATTTTCGTCACCGTATACCAATGTACACATGTATTTCTGTTCATATGTACGATTACGTAATTACCAGTATAGTGAGTGTGTGTATGTGTGCATGCGTAGACAACAGTTTTTTCTCTTTGTGTTTAAATTCCAATGTGTATTGCAAATGACTGTGTTTACGTATTGTATATGCAGTTGTATAAATGTTTTTTTTTTTAAATATATATTATTATTTTAATAATTTAATATCATTTCGTTCCAATTTTTTATGGTTTAATGCAATTGTATACTTTTATTCAATTAATTTCTCAGTGTTCGCATTTTAATTGTTATAAGCTGTTATATGAACCGTTTACAAATAAATAAATAAATATCTTTAAAAAAAATCTAAAAACTATTAATTTATAATTCCACACATGTCAAGTTAAAAGTGATAGGGATTTACATAATCAGAAACCTGCATCATAGTTTAGAACCAAATGACGTAACAAGAAGCCTTATCGACAAAAGGACACACGTTGCGAATATGGTATAAATTTAACACATCGAGTTCCGTAACGATACCATATAGAATGATTGTCATAACGATCCACTAAAATATTCGTAATCATAATACGATAATCAAAAACCATGTATGAAGAAAATTTAGACGATATACAAGTTTGGTTTCCGATAAGGTCCCTAAACAAGATAAGTATCTCGCTCAAAGTACTTAGGCATATAAGAATAAATATATATAAATTAATTAATGATAATTCTGGAACGAGAGAAAACTGGCTCTTTCGTCAGAATAAAGAAATAATTACATTGCAAACAGCTACAGATTACGAATGTATATAAACAGAGGAGTGCGGTAAGGTTGTCGTCTCTTTTATTTAATGTTTAATCTGAAGAAGCATTTAAACAAGCTTTGGGAAAAACAAAAAAAAAAATGAATTCTAATCAATTGTAAGTACAAGCATGTATACGCAGAGAACACTGTGCTATTAGCGACATCGATACAACATCTTCAATTAGTAGGGAATAAAATAAATGAGGCAGGAGTAAAACAGTCTCGTCATTAATGAAAAGAAAATGAAATTTCTGGCAGTAAGAACGAGGAACAACTATTGACAAAATTATTCATCGAAGCAAGTACAAGAATTCAAATACTTTGGCTGTAGTATTATAGTAAACACGCAATACATATACGATCGAGTCCTTTAGACATTTTTGAGGAATGTGCAATGTGGTTTCGTACAATGTTACGTATACCACGGATGTTATCGGACGTGTACCTAGAAGTAAGTACGAGTTGTTACAGGTAACAATTTAAGAACATGAAAAATATTGAAAAGAACCTAGAAGAAAGAAAATGATATGATTGCAAACTATAAAACAATAAACGAGAATGCAAATCACGCGACAGCCGATGTAAGCTGAAATTAAGAAATGTTGATACTGTTAATCACCAGTGTAATCGCAGACATCAGTAATACAAGTTCCAAGTGTCCTTTTAATAGAAATAAAATTATAGAAATAAAATTAATACTTAAAGAAAAGCTTCTGCAACAAACTGAAATAATAACATAATCAGCATCGTCACAACTGATATAATAAACGAGAAATGAAGACATACAAAACGTAAACAGTAATACATCTAAACAGCTTGACAGAATGCAACGAATATCGACAGTAACTCGAATTTTATCTAAAACTCAATAATATTGATATCATTACAATCTTCAAAAATCGATTCAGTGAACAAAAATCATACCAAGTGAATACTATATTATAAAACTCAAACGAAGACACTTTTGCATGTTAGTATTTTTTCAAAATATTCCAAAAACAACTCAGCCGTTTGTAGTAACGTCCCCCAATTATAAAACAATTACGACTATGCACAAAACATCGAACAACTTACGAAACGCAGTTGAGAATGATCAAATAAATGGAAGCTATCAATAAATGAGTACAAAAATACACATATTTTTACCAAATAATTTCTAATAAGTACAATATTTTCATAAATGGTAAGTGAATTAAGTAGACATCCTTGGAGTTCATGTAGATAAAACTCCAACATCGCTACAACACATCAATACGAAAGAAATAAACTACTTTACTAGCTGCATATAGCAAACATTCAGTACTGAAACTTATCTATATTCCGCTGAACTATTGCTTCAAAAGTAATTTTAAAAAATTCAAATATATCAAAATAAGGTTTCATAACCCAAATGTACATTATGAGAAACCATTTAGAAGCTGACAGCATTATCATTTTACATCAAATGAGCTACACGACTGCGTTAAAGAAAAATGTCAAATAAACATAAAATTGTTACAAACAAATTGACCGAATTACCTTATCAAATATATCACGAACATTAGCTTCTGATTCACCAAACCACATAGTCAATAACTCTGGACCTTTCACAGATATAAAATTTGCCTGGCATTCATTCGCAATTGCTTTTGCCAAAAGCGTTTTACCACAACCGGGCGGTCCATAGAATAATACTCCACGCGAGGGTTGCATACCAAATTTAAGGAACTTCTCTGGATGCTCCACTGGATACTAAAAATAACAAACTATGTTAATTACCTAATAATAACGAATATAAACAAAAATTAACATGAACTCGATTGTTATAAATATTCATTTAAAGCAAATGAATAGATGTAATTTTTCGCGAGAATATTTAACAAATCTATTATAAAATAAAAATCATCTTTTTATTATATTACAATTTTATTGCAGCCAACGAAACTAGTTAAATATAATTGTGATACTATATAAAGAGTATTTTTATCGTATTAATTTCATTTTCAGTATGCACATCACCAAAGTACTTTTTTTTATATTAATACTTCGAAATAAGTACGTAAAGAGACACATAAATGTTCATAATTATTGGAAAAATATATACGAAATACGCAAGCACCTGAACGAGTTCTTGTAATTCACGTTTCACACCTTCCAGACCACCGATGTCATTCCATGTAACATTCGGAACTTCAACAACAGTTTCACGTAAAGCACTAGGACTGCTTTTACCCATTGCGTACTATAAATTTGATATAAACACAAGAAAATATAGTAAACTTGATATTTAAAAAATAATAATAATAATAAAGTAACATTATCCAATCGAGTTTAAATTTAACGTTCGTACCCGGAAGTTATCCATTGAAACCGCCAACGAATTTAATACTTCAGCATCGATCTGATCTTCTTCCAAGTCGATCAAATCCATCTTTTCTCTAATTTGTTGTAGTGCAGCTTCCGAACAAAGAGAAGCCAAATCAGCACCAACATGACCATGGGTTTCAGCAGCAATCTGAAAAAATAAATAAATAAAAATTCTCATCACACGTATTAATCGATTTAATTCGTACATTTTGTTGATAAATATATGTTAATGTTGAAATAACAGAATTGAAATAGAAATATGAATTACATGAAAATTATCGTATATTCAACAAGCCGGAAAAATTGAATAATCAAGTACAAGATTATTTTATTATACAAGGTGATCATTTATAAATTGCCACGCAAAAAAAAAAAAAAAATATTTTTGGTCATACTACCAAAATTTATACAAATAAATATTTAAACCGGCAAAATAAAAATATTTCCGTTATTTGTCAAAAATTAAACATCATTATTAGTTACAGAAGCGTACTCTCATAATTATTTGAAGATATGTAAATTACTTTGCGAGAAATAATAATACCTGCTCCAAATCTACATCTTCGGCTAATTTCATATTTTTAGTATGGATTCTTAATATTTCTAAACGTCCTGTAGCATCCGGAATACCGATATCAATTTCTCTGTCAAAACGACCAAATCTACGCAATGCAGCGTCTATAGAATTCGGACGATTTGTAGCTGCCATAACAATAACATGAGAGCTTTTCTTCATTCCATCCATCAACGTTAAAAGTTGTGAAACAATCCGACGTTCAACTTCACCGTGTGTCTATAAAATACACAATATTCGTAAAATTATACCGTTGAATGTATAAATGTTCAAATTAAAGCAGGTTTGAGAGAAAAACAAAGAAAAGAAGAAAAATCAATCTTGTAACAAACTATTTTAAGATTTTGAGCAACATTTTTTTCTTGCAATTTGTATTCATTAACCTCTTAAGCGATTATGACGAATATACTCGTCTTGTAAAATTTTATTTCACTGCGCTCACGACGTATATATTCGGACTTAAAAAATTCGTGTGAAATAAAGTGGCCATGTCGTATATTTCCGTCCTGACCTACTTATATTGTTTAGTCATTGTGACGTTCGCGTACTTCAACTTATTTCACGGTGCGCTAGGTTGTGCACTTCAACAAATTTCCACTTGTGATTTGGCTAATTTAAGGAAATCCATTATAGGAGGAAGTAACGTCGATGAAGCAAACATTGTTGAGTGGATTAATTGCGCTGCCAATGATCCAAGCTTTGAACAACTTACTGATGAACAAATTGCTGATAGAGCATCAGGTATGGTTTCAGAGGAGAGTGAAGAAGTTAAGACGATGAAGCGAATAAGCCATAACGTAGCTGTAACACACATCGAAGGACTTATTCAATATCTGGAAAAACAAGACGATGGATCGCTTGTGAAACCTACAGGTAACTTTTAAAATCTTCTTTACTTTATAAATTACATAATATGTATGAAACACGTATGCGCATATATACATATATACATATTATAAATAACGTTTTTTCGTTGGTTTCAATTATTTTGTTCATCTTATGAAGATTTTGCAAGGTTGTCACGCCACCCAATAGAACGGATAATCGGCAGTCTACTGTATTGTGTTAAGATTCAATTTATAAATGCAATATTTTTACGTAATTAAAAATAAAAATACATACTTAGAAAAAATACTTTACACGATGTTATAAGTTACAAACCTTTTCCCTTTTCGGAGCTATAGCGTCCAGCTCATCGATAAATATAATTGCAGGTGAATTTTTATCAGCTTCCTCGAATGCTTTACGCAAATTACTTTCGGATTCTCCAGCCAATTTGCTCATAATTTCTGGCCCTGTAATGTTAAATTTAAAAATTCGTAAGTTATTTCAACGGTATACACTAATAACAGAAGTACGCAAATATACATACTTTAACAAGAATGAAATTATTCCTAATGGCGAAACAAGTTCAAAGACAATTGTAGTAGCACTTGAAAAGTGCAACAATATTTTTAAATTAAAAACATTTAACCTCATTAGAAGGCCGTGTGTATTACGACGATCGTCGTATGTTCACGTTATAATAAATCTAAATTTATTATATTGAAGGTGGAAAACTAATATTTAATTTAATTAATATAATAAAACAAAATATATATATAATTATTTATTTAATTAAAGTAAAATATATTAAAATTATTATAGTATAACTAAACCGGATTTGTAGTAGATAAACTATTATTATAAAATAGTTAAAATTAATTTTAGTTAGTCAATGGAAAAAAAAAACAGTAAATTAGTTTGACAAAATAAATCTAGCCAGAAAAAATAAATTACAGCCAGTAAATAATGAAGAAAAATGTATAAAAAGGGATGGTTGTTCATTTTGAAGAGAGTTCGAGTTTTTCCGTCAAATATTGTCAATTACTTGATCAAAACAGTAACGATTTAATGAAGAAGGATAGCCAGGCAGTAATTACAAATCCGGTAGTTAGTTTATTTATTATTTTCAAGTAAATTAAATTATTATTTTTTATAACAAATTCATTAATAAATATATATTAATTTTATTTTTTAAATATAAAATAAAATTTTTCTTTATAAATACTTTATTTATTTACTTTTTTTTTAATAAATAATTTTAATAATAGTATATACCAGGTATCTTGTAGTATAAACCGTATTAACTCGCTTCAATTAAAATTATAAAACATATAACGCAAAAGAGACTGTATACAACCTACAAGGCACAAATGACATCAATGTTCACTACATTTAAAAATATATAGATCGAACAAAAAACTAAGATAGTAAAAAGACATGGCAAACGGGCGCACTATATTTACCAGAAATATTTAAACGAAATGATTAAATATGTTCATATTGAAAATGAAAACTGTAATTAATTTCGAACCGTCACGTAATAAAAAAAATTGAGAAGTTTTACGCCGAAAAAATCGTGAAAATATAGATATCAACCATGAACGTTTAAAAGTGTATTTAAATTAGGTTAATTAATCTATCAGTCTATATTCATATTGAAGTAAGTGAATTGATCTTTCTTATAAACATAATTTAAGAAAACAGTCAGATAAGTTCATAATAAGATCCAATATAAAAACGGAAAACAATTTAAACAGCAAAAATATATCCGTTCCTAAAATTATGCTTTTAAAGTCGGTCTTTAAAGTGGAGTTCCTAACCGTTAATAAGGAAGAAAAACGCGCCGGTCTCATTAGCTACGGCTCTAGCGATCAGTGTTTTCCCAGTACCCGGAGGCCCGTACAATAATATTCCGCGTGGTGGTTTTACACCAATAGCTTTGAATAAACTTGGGTGACGTAATGGCAATTCAACCATTTCCTTAATTTGGGCCAACTGCTTGCGGCAGCCACCTATGTCGTCGTAACCAATAGCACTCGAAGCTTCTTCTTCTTCCTATAGAAAAATAACGAAACAAAAACAAAAAAAGCGTAAACGAAAATGAAATACTAAAATTATTCGATGTTTAGGACGAATAAATTTATTACACATACATAACGATTAACGATCGAATAGTATGATAAATTAACAGCCCAAGGATTCAAATTTTAAACAATTCTTCAAATTATTATTAATAAAATTCATAACGGACTTCTTATATATATATATATATGCGTGTGTGAATATGTATACAATGAAATATTATATATTATTTAATAAGAACATTTTTAATAACGTATAATACATTAATAAAAATAAAAATCCTATCATTTAGTTTTATTTTTATTGATCAATTCTACCAAATATTAGGTATAAATTTATGAATTAAAAAACACTAATGTTTATTAATGTAATTATACTATCTAAATTTTTTTTTCATAATTCACAAATTATTCATTTTCCTAAATTTTATTTTTGGCCATACTTAAAAAACGCTATATTAAGAGAAAAATCATCGTGTTATTTTATCAATAAGAACATTTCATTAGATTAATTAATATACGATCTTTATTGTTTGTGCCTAATAATATTGACTTATTTACATATTAATACGTATTTGCAGGGTACCATATAAGAACTAACTTGAACGCAATTTGTTGAATATAATAAATTTCGATATATATATATATATATATAAATATATGTTATAATACAAATTTGAAAAGTGAAAAATGCAAATGACTAATTATCTTTTAAAACCATTAATGGTCTTTATAAGAATAAACTAAAATTTTACACTTTATTTTTAAATTATATACAAATTTAAACGTGCTGTCCATGAAAGGCTAGACAAGAACTGGCATAAAAACTAAAAATAATTAATTAGTCCTGTTTGAACGTAATTCTACAAATACGCATCAACTAATTTCAGTTACATAACTCAAAAGTATTACAAGAAGGTTATTACTTCACGTTTAATTGGATCTCCTTCATAATGTATCACTGTATCCGGGGAAACAATACAATAAGGAGCTGGCTCGGTTTCCACAACCTTAAATTCAACAGCCCGCATGCCTCCACGAACAATAAAAGTATCATCTTTATGTACCGGACGATATGCTTCCAAAAAATACGGTTTTAAGTACACTTCAAACAGATTACTACAAAATACAAGTTAATATGTTAAAAATACGCATACCCTTGTGATCAAATAAACAAGTATTAACGACAAAAAACACATTTATACAATTTTTATATGTACTTATCAATATTTAAAAGGTAAATACAATAAAACAATAGTTTGGAGAAGTTGAATTTCATCGAATTACTAAAATAATTTCTAATAGTACAAGGACGTTCGTGAATTTCAATCACACATGTTTTACTAATAAATAAAATTAAGGAATTCCTAAAGAGCAGAACGGTATACGAAAGTTATATTATAAAGTACATTTCAGGGTTGAAAATTATCTCTGAACCCGATAAAATTATTTCTTATTAAACATTTTTAAAGATTACTGTTACATACATATATAAAGTTGAGCGATATATTTTGATTAGCACCTTTCCTCCTCTTATAAATTTTACGAGTAACAAAATCTACTCAGGAATACGTAATTGGTAGATAAAAATTAGTATATCATAAAAAATTACCCATATAAAAATTAACGACTGCATAATCATTATTATGTTTAATCTTTAGTATAATCCGACAGTTGTAGAAGTAAAATCAAACAATTAATTTTCATTTTACGAATCTTATTGTGTTTAATTTATTATGTACCATATAACATCGATACTACAAAAAAATTTAGAAGCCTGATGTATTATTCCGTTTTTTAATATCTATAATTTTATCAACCACTAGGCTAAGATTAATTTTATACACATGTTTTCAAAATTGCCTATTTTTGGTACACATATTACATTTGCATAAAAATAACTAGTGAGAAAAAATTTTTATTTTTGAAACCCCGTTTATTTATCCGGTAATCAATCTTACTAATATGCACATAAAGTGCGAATTATTTTTTAAAAATAAATTATACTTCTTACAAAATTTAATGTTTAAAATAAACGTTAATGTCAATATTGTAGGTATCAAATGTTTGGAGCGCTAGTATCGATGATGAATTGAATATTTTGAATAATATAAACGTAATTTTTAAACAGATACTATACTTTGATTTTGCCTAACAGGCCGAGAAGCGATATTAACGTAAAAAATTATGTTTAAATTATTGCAAAATTAATTAATTATAATAAATTTCGTTTAGTTATATTAAAATTTATTTTATCCTCAATAATACAAATTACATTTGTGTATAGTTACGATCACTGATGAAATTTTTTCGCCAAAATTTTAAACACATAAAAAGTGAATGTTTCTGGGTTAGTGCTAGTATCTCTGTTTTAAAATTTGTTCCAAAAATCACTATTTTAGATTAGGTTAGGTCTTAGGTGTATCAGATATTAAGCGGAAGATACTTCACTTTAATCTTACCCAACGGGCCGAGAAGAGATATTAGGAAAATTTGACTTTTTTGCAAAGCTAGGACCCTCTCGTATTTCTCTCATTAGCACTAATATCGCTGTTTTCAGTCATTAACTTGTTTTACATTTAAAAAAATCGATTCCGATGAAAAATGTTTGCGTCACTAGTCGTTTTTATACAAATATGATTTATATTTCGGGGGACATGTGTATAATTTTTACCAAAAATTATTTTTAAATTATTTTAAACGAGTTATATAATAATCTTCAATCTAATTCTTTATAAAAAAAACTTTTGTAACTACTTTTGAAAAAATATTCATCATCGATGTTAGCGCTTCAATCGGTAAAATTTGATACTAATTGTAGAGGATTGACACTAATGTTTGTTTATTTTAATCATTAAAGGTTGAAGAAGTATAATATACTTTAAAAAATCGCACCTTAATTATATGCAGTGTTTTTAATAAATATATTTAGTCATTTTAAATTGAATATCCCATTAAAGAATTTTTTGTTTTGTTTTGAAATATCGTTGTTTTTAGTCATTAACTTCTTCCACATTTTTAAAAATAAAAAATTAAATTCCGATGAAAAATTTTTTCGTCACTAGACGTTTTTATGCAAATGTGATTTGTGTTCCAAAAATCACGATTTTGGAGACATAAACTCAATATCTCATCACGTTTCTTCGGCTTAAAACTTCTATTTACAGTTTTTCAAAAATTTGTCAAATAACTAAATATAAAAACTGTTTTATATACAATAAAGTTATCGCATAAGAAAAACTAACGGATGTTAAAATAAAAATAAAATCAATAAAAAAATCATTCTTTTTAAATTATACTTTTTTCATATATTCCTCAGTACATTCATATTATCTTTTAATGATAAAAGAAAGAAAATTAATTTAAATAATATTTCCAGCTTTAAAAATCGTATGAAACACATCACGGTTAATTAGTCTTTAATATAAGTGTATACATATTATATGCAACAACAGTTTCTTTCAAAACAATGTACTTACAAAACTAAAGGTCGTTTAATTTTTAATAAAATCGATTATTAAATAATTGGTGTTAATTAAATCATTTTTGAGTGTATTAAACAAAGTGTTTAAGTGATTAAATTTGTATGACTTATACATTACACAAATTTTTAAGCTGGACGTAATTAAATGAAATTAAAACTCCCTTTGAAACTAACTTATAATTATCGATTTTGATTATTCAAATATAATATATTTGCTAGTTTATACATAATTGTGAGGCATGTATAAATAACACAGTAAACAAAAATTCCTACGTAATAAAAAATATGCTTACCCAGTTAAGCCTTCAACTGTATCATCAATAGGCAAGACATGAATCCTTTTACCGTATTTGACATTAGGGCATGGTTGAACAGAAACAATATCTGACAAACGAACACGTAAATTATTCCGGACAACTCTATTCATTCGAACTTTTTCATCAGCAATTGAATCATCCGACAAAACGACACATACAGTTTCTTTGCGACGCTTACCTTTTAATAGCACCGTATCACCTCGAAATAGTTGCAACTGATCCATTTTAGCCTTTTAACCATATACAAATAACATTGAAATTCACATTTAGAAATAAAAAATTTTAACTCATAGTTAAATTCGAATTTGGGATCCGGAAATAAATCTTATCCAAAATTACGAAATTCGTTGTAAGTTAATAAACACATCACTTGGTTATTGCTATTTACCCGACTTGTACGATATGCTTTTGTGTCTTGCTAAAACAATGGAAAAAGTTCAGTTAAAGTTTCGGAAGTATATTTATTATTGTCGATTAGATATTTGTCCATTAATGCGACTTGTCGAGAATTAAATCTTTGAGTGCTTTAAAAGCAAATAAAAAAAAAACCTAAGCAACGATTCGAACATGGGTCCTTGGAACCACATACATTATGAACACTTGGTCTCAGTATGCTATTCCTCGGGATAATTATTTTATGAGCTACAACCTATAGAAATCTACATTATAATACACGAGTCTAACCTAAACTTCTTATCAAAATATTCATTAAACAAATTTTAGTAATTGCAGAATACCATAACACATGTACGCATAAATAAATGAGTTTTTATAACAGAAAATAATTGGTTAAAAAATAAATTATTCTGATATATTTTAATAACAAAAACAAAATACAGCAAATAAAACCAGCTACAATGATAAAATTGAATTTTACAGTTTAAAAACTCCAAATACGTCAATAAAAAATCATGCGTTTAAAATTGGTGGAAAATTGTAAAACTAAAAATATTTTAAACATGTGTATGAACAATTTAACAATTAAGAAATTACTTATAATATAGTTGCTTAAAGGTCATCTATAATCATAATCTGTACAATTCTTTATGTAAAATTTGAGGGATCCAAATAATCTTTTTCCTTATAAGAAACATAATCCCGTAAATTTGAAACATAACGAGTTATAGATAAAATACATGATAGAAAATATACTTCACATTTTTCTAATACAACACATTATTTTGAATAATTTGAAACAAAGAACAACGCAAACGTCATAATAAATATAGCATTATAATAAATACAAAATATTTTTTTCTTATTTCCCCATGCATGATAGTAATAAAATTAGCTTATACCTGAGATAATGCTATCACAGAATTGTCATCATTCATAGCATCTTCAACGATAAGGCGATTTGGGCGATCTTTCTTTTTCAAAATTGCAGTAGACAAATCTTCTTGTCTATACAATAAAATATATTTAGTTATTTACAAAAATAGAAATGCATTTTTTATAACGAACATGTTTGATTGTAAACCTAAGGTTAAAACAAATTTAAAAGCACGATTAACATGGTTTATGTAACAGGAATATGTAACACAAAGTATATATGTATAAAATAAGTAAAATGTTTCCTTACTTATCTGAATCAGCCATATTAAATCAGCGACTTAAGTACACTTTATATAAAAATATAAAATCAGGATAATAACTAACTAAACCAAAAAATGCAATGTAATTCTGACAACTTAACAAATCGTTAGAATAAAAAAATGACGAACTAAACCGTAATCACACGACATCCAAAACAGTGTAGCCACAGTTACTCCAATTTCTTCAAAAATCACAAGTCATTCTGCGAATAATAATTTCCATTATTAAGAAATATTTATTTTCAGTCAACGGTAAGATTATTTATTTAATTGTGAATGTACAAAATCGTCACGTAAATGAGAATTTATTTCAAAATTTATAATTGTAAATGTAATATATATCAGTTAATTTTTCCGTTCACAAAGTAGTATACATAATATAATAGATTAAAATAAATTTAAAAATTGAAGTACTATTAATATCTAAAGAATATTGATATTTTAAGTAATAATAGACGTTTTCATAATAAATCTTTATAAATATTTACGATTTTTACTTTGCGTTATACTTATTTAAGATAAAATCTTATATAAAAAAAATTAAGGTTTGAATATTTTTGAGGGCCATAACGTTTATCTATAAACTAAATGAAATATAAGAGGATATACATTTTCTATTACTCATGATAAACTGCTGTGTTGTGTTAACTAGAAAACTAAAAAAAAAACTTCATTGTTATTCTGTTTCGTTTGATATTTGTCACTAATTTATCTCTTAAAAAATGAACTGTAAGTTCCTGCTAGTTGATATAATTCAGGTATTATTTATTTTAATTTCATCCAGTAATGTACTTTCCCATCGAGGAAATTCGTTATCCGAAAGAGTAAGTCAATTAAAAGATATAACACTTAGAAAAACAGTAATTCAGATGAATGGACAAAAATTTAAGGAATATGTAAGATCAACACCTCGTAATTATTCGTTTATTGTAATGTTAACCGCGATGGAGTCACACAGACAATGTTCCGTGTGCGGATTTGTATACGAAGAATTTATAATAACCGTGAAATCTTTCCGTATGACTCACGGTGTTTCTGATGCAGTTTTCTTCGGCGTTGTCGATTTTGATGGTGGAAGTGATATTTTTCAATTACTGAAAGTAAATACTGCACCAGTTCTAATGCATTTTCCACCAAAAGGTAAAATGAAAAATTCGGATACACTTGATATGCAGAGACTTGGATTTTCAGCTGATGTAATCGCTAGATGGATAACAGACAGAACGGACTTAGAATTTAAGATAATGCGCGCTCCAAATTATTTGGGTACTTTTATACTGTTTATTACATTGTTTGGTGGTTCCATTATAATGTATTTTAAACAAGAAAACATAGAGTATTTGCAGAACAAAAGCTTTTGGGCTATTATAGCGGTTTTATTTTGTTTAGTAATGACATCTGGACAAATGTGGAATCATATCAGAGGGCCACCTTTTTATCATCGATCGTCGTCTGGTGGGAATGTTTATGTGCATGGATCATCACAAGGACAGTTTATAGCGGAAACATACATAGTGCTTTTACTCAACGTCGGTTTTGTTACCTGCATAATAGGTATAATAGAAACCAATGGTTCTGACAAAGAAATTCGAGAACGAAAAAAATTGTTATCAGTTGTTTGCATGATATCTGCCTCGTTTATTTTTAGCTTATTACTGTCTATATTTAGAGCGAAAGCTGGTGGATATCCCTATAGGGGGCTATTATGACTAATGTTACCAAATAATTTATAAAATCGTCATCTATATATAATTAACACTGCTATCTGTGATATAAACACTATTATTAAATAAATTTCTCATAGCTCTGTTCTTTTTTTTTATATATTTGTTACATCTCGCACAAGGTTAAAGTCAATTTATCTGTTCGTGTAATAATTTAAAAGAATATTGAGGTTCTATTGTACCACTTACCTGTAATAACACTGAGTTAAAAACGATTAGAGTTTTGAAGGTTATTGTTACAAGTACCTTTTACTTAAAGATTCAATATTTCATGTTGTATATGACTTTACAATTAGGAACGTACCTATTTGTTCAGGACAAGATAAGTAGTTGTTATGTAAATAACATTTGTAAAAGATAAATAATTCTATTTGAATGAATTTTTAACATATATATTCATTTCTGTAAATTTTACTACGTAATATTTTTGAGTACAAATATATTGTAATTTAAAATTAAGTTTTACATTTTTAGAAGAATAGTGATTTCAATAAATGTTTACATTTTGGTGTTAATTTAATTTCCTATATTTAAAAAATATATATTTTATTATTAATGATAAATGGCAGGAATATTGAATTGTAATGTACCATATCACATCTATCGATAAAATTAACAATTACCATAAATACAAAATTTACAAAAGTTTTGATCAACTTAATAAAAACAAGAACAAAGTAATCTTATATTTCTTATTGCTTTGAAACCAAGGTGAATAACACAATATTAAAATCTACAGGAAGTCGATTCAGTGCACAAGATGCCGTCCACATAGACGGATTAAAAGTTACATACGTTTTCCTTCCATTATAGTATCATAAAAAACTAAATACGTCAAGAAAATAATTTTTAACTAATTGTAAAGAATATTCCACGTATAATAATTTTGGGAAAGTACAAAAAAATTTATAATAATCGAACTTTTCGGAATTCATTAACCTGTTTGATTTAATATAAACTGAACGAACAGCTAGATAATACAAATAAACGAGTACAATATTGTTATGAAGTTAAATCATTTTAAAGAATTATAAAATTAGTGTAATAATTCAATATAAAATTTATACTAAAATATCTCAATACAGCATCGCATTTGTAAAAATTATATATAGAAATGTTCACTAGAAGATAAATAAGTTTTATAGCCTTTTTTGGGAATATGTTATGTCTCTGTGTTTTTTCACAATATTGTCTTATCCATGGTCCTAGTTAATGAACTGTAAACCTTACTGAGTATACTATATCATTATTTAAATAATAAACAATTTAAACTAAGTATTAAAAATATGACTGTGAAGAAAAACAAACATGGAATATCCGTAGGGAAGTGTACTAGGTCCGCTTTAACGGAATGTATTATTTAACAGTGCCATAAAATTGCCACATAGACAAATGTGCTTATGATAAACGCAAATACCAAAAAAGAAGCTGAACAGTGCTTCGTGTCATTCTTCACTAAATCGTTAGAGCTGAAAAGGAATAATATGCGGGTAAAATACAGAGGCTCGCAACTAACAAGTATCGTGTAGACTCAGTAACATCGAAAATGGGCATTGGGTACTATCAGTTATTCAATGCGTGTCGAAATACATGTATTTTTTTTTTTTTTTTTTTGGCACTGCTGAGGAGCAATCACAACCCACTAACGTGTTGATAAATAGTTATTATATATTGATGTTACAATTGGTTAGGAATTTGTAAAGAAGGAGGAAAACACGGGAGTCATTAGAAAAAATTAAGGAAGTGATAGAGAAAGGAGGACGATAACCGATGGATATTAAGGAATTCAGGAGTACGAGTTGGTCAGGTGTGTGAAAACTGCAATTAAAAAGGATGTGGTTTTCATCGGCGATAATTTGTGAATCGGCTGGATGGGAACAATATGGGGAACTGGAAATCCCAATACGAAACATGTGAGCCGGAAGACGATTGTGTCCAGAACGTAAACGGGTGATGGTTGTAATAAATTTTCGGAAGTTGAGATGTATGTTAGACAAATTAAAGTACCAGGGAGTAGGTGATGTGGCCAGATAATATCTAGGGGTGGAAGAACTAACTAGCCACGATGACCACTCGTAGGATATATCCATGTTGGCAAGAGATATCAGGTCTGTGGTGGAAATTGCCGGCACCAGAGAGCCGAAGGAAATGGCTTCCTTGGCCAGAGTGTCGGCAACCTCATTGCCATGAATTCCGGAATGACCAGGAATCCAGACGTATGATATTAAGATGCCGCGGCTGAATAGTAAATAAGTCAATTGTCGCACTGCCAAGGGAAGATAATTGGAATTAGGTTGAAAGGAGGAATGCTTCAATGCGAGGAGAAAACTTAGGGAGTCGGATAAGATTAAGTATAGGGAGGAGGAATGGTGATCTAAACGTGATAAGAATTGCAGAGTTTTAAGGATGCTTAGGCCCTCGGCAGTGAAAATTGAATTGAACTGAGGAAAAATGAATGATTTGAAGATATTATATTGCGGTATATAGAATGCTCCCGTAACGGACCGACCGGGAAATTTGGATCCATCTGAAAATATATGTACATGATTAGGCCAGTAAATGTAGATTTAATTACAACTGTTCATTATATATTGTAGTTCAGTGTTTGGTAAACGGCTAAAAGTCTATAATTAGAAAAGAAATTCCTAATCAATATATGTAGAGGTTAGAGAATAATCTCACATAAGTTCTGTATTTGGTATGCTTCCTCCAGATCTACTACTATTGAACAGAGGAATTGTTTGTTATTAAAAATTATCAAACTTTTCTCTATGTGTACAATACGATACTAATTTACTTTTTAGATTAGTTATATAGGTGCAGTATTAAGAGCTATACATGTAAATATAATGTTTTGTTGAATAATTAGTTCTAAATATTAAATAATTAAAAGAAATAAACGTAAACCAAAGCAGCATATGTGTGGAAATCAATAATCCATCAGGTGTACACCGCACGGACAAGTCGTGTGTGAATCTGCTAACATGTTATTTTATTTTCTATGATTTTTTTATGTAAAAAACCGCTCCTTATTTGATTGAGCCAAGCCGGAGGTATAGGGGTCGCGGATATCCGGAAACCAAATATAATTTTATTCTCTGTAAGGAAAAAATAAAATATATTTGAAAAGTGTTTTAAAACATTAGAAAATATAAACAAACCATACTTTATTTGAATCACAAGTGATAATACTAGAAGAAAACATTCGCAAACACATCTTCAGAAAAATATATATCGCTGTCTAAATGGCAAAAAATATTCAAAATACGTGTTTTCTTCTTATATTCAGAATAACGTTCGAAAAGTATGCTTAAAACATGTACAACATGCTAGCGTACTATTAGAAGTACGAAATGTCTCAAATCATTAATAAAAATCTCAAACTAACATAAGATAATTATTACCCATTGTACGAACTCATAATTGGCGGCGTAAAAGAAGCACCTGTACGATTTCATGATGGTATTAAATTTTTAACTCTTCCGCATTAAAATTATAAACGACCCGTTTAAAGAATTAAAAAAAAAAAAAAAAAAAAATTGAAATCTAATTGTTTCTTGTTTAAACCAGAGAAGTGCAGATTATATTCAATTATTTAAATAGCGGTAAAGATGCAAGATATGAACTTAATAAGGGAAAACAAAAAATCACAAAAACCGTTTAATTGAAAAAAAAAGGGATCACGATGGCTTACGACATAAGTTGTCATGATGGTCTGTTACAAAAATTAATATATTTCCTACCAGAAAAGTACTATTCACTACTACTACTGTCATACTTAAACAACAGACAGTTTCAAGTTAACGATAACGATCGATGAGACGTATATTCAAGCTTAGATGGTTCCATATAATAGCGTTTTAGGGTCACTGTCATACAATCTATATACCTACAGCCAGTGGCGTATTTCAACTTTTGTCGCCCCTACGCCACACAAGTGGTGCCGCCCCATGTAAGGCCATCGATTTTCCAAAATTTTGTTACTCAAATATGTTGGTTCGGTTACAAAATTTTATTTTCTGAAAAGTGTTTTACTATTCTTAAACACAAAAATAAAAAATTTAAAGTCTATGGTATGAGTAAAATATGAAAATTTGATCGAAGAATTCGCCTTAAGAAAGTCAAGAAAAATTGTACTATAAAATAATTACTTGTATTTTTTGTGATAAATATATATCTGATTTAAAACTAAAAAAATTAATTTTTTTTGTTAACAAAATTTATTTTTGGTCCTACATGCCGCCCTCCCAAAATTTGCCGCCCTATGCCATGGCATTCTTGGCATTGGGGGTAATACGCCCCTGCCTACAGCAGACTCGCCGACAAATTAGTGGGTTCGAGTAGCAACATTTGTAGACGTTGCTGCGCAATCGCATCAGATACAAATTTTGATGATGCTATCGATAAATTGCGAAATGGTGTAGACTAATTTTAATCAGTGAACGCAAACGTAGAAACCAACTATAAATCCATAAAATTTTTTCCAACAGAAGATTGCACAACAAATGAATGCTGATCGATAATAAGATGATTACAAAAAAAAACGGGGCATGAACATAGGGGTCTATTTATATTAAATACTAACATAGAAGATTCGCATCCAAAAGAAAATAATAGAATTTAAAATTATAGTGAAACAATTTTACTGCCTAATAGGATATCGCTACAAAATCGTTTACTAATATATGTATCGTAATAACCAACATGGACTTATAATGCGGAACTGTGGGGATGTACAAGTACGCCAAATAGACTAGTTATTCAGCAATTCCAGAATAAGGTGTTACGTCTAATTTATCGGATGCCGTGGTACGTATCCACTGAAATCATACGCCGGTAATAAATTTAAACACAGTGGAAATAATTATCGGAAGGCTTGTACAAAAGCACCTGTTTTTGTTACATAACCATAGAAATCAGGATCATTTACGGTTTAGGACACAGATGTATCATCTACACCATAGTTTCCCAAACAATTCGACCGAATCGAGTGAACGCATATTGCACAGGTTGATGACAAAATCTCGGCTACTGTACCGGCCTGCTCCCCTCCGCCGTGTTCACTACTCTCTCGCACTAACGCGTGTTCTGTTTAGTTCATAGTTCATGTTCATGTCATTCAGTCAACTATTATTTCGTTCTCGGTTTCGTTTTATTACGCATGCGGTGTTTGAATAATATGAACAATGGATAAATTTATGCAAAAGAATAAAAAACGAAGTGAAGATATAGGCGAAAGCAGTAATTTTAATTTAAGTAAAAAGAAGAAATATAGGAAATATGACGAACAGTATTTGAATTTCGGATTTACCTACATTATTAAAGGGGACGCAGAACTTCCACAATGTGTTGTTTGTCATAAAGTGTTGGCGGCTGAAAGTATGCTTCCTAATAAATTAAAACGGCATTTAGAATCAACTCATAGTAATTTACAAGGTAAGCCAAGAGATTTTTTTGCAAGAAAATTGCGAGAACTAAAACATCAGTCCACGGCTTTAGTTTCAAAAGCATTAATTCCTACCAAAGCGTTACTCGCCTCTTATTTGGTAGCTCACCGTGTTGCCAAATGTAAGAAACCACACACAATCGCTGAGGAACTGATCTTACCTGCTGCGGTTGATATGGTATCAGTGATGATTGGAGAATCGGCAGCTAAAGAAATAAAAAACATACCTCTTTCAAACAATACGATTAGTCGCCGTATTCACGACATGGCAGAAGATATTAATGAGCAAATTGTAGGGAAACTTTCAGGTTTATTTGCCATTCAACTGGACGAGGCGACTGATAGTAATGATGATGCTCAATTGATATGTTACGTACGTTATATACAAGAATCTAATTTATGTGAGGATTCATTATTTTGCAGAAAAATATGTGGAAGTGGTAAAGCTACTGATTTATTTGACATTTTAAATTCATATATGACTGAAAATAATATTAACTGGGATAACTGTGTGGACGTGTGTACGGATGGTGCCCGAGCGATGTCTGGGACAGTATGGAGGACTACAAGCTCTCATCAAAACCAAGGCTCCAAATGTAAAATGGACACATTGTGTCATACATAGAGAGGCCTTAGCAGCAAAGAACATTACACCTGAATTAGGTGTTGTGATGGATAGCATTATTAAAGTAGTGAACTATATAAAAACACGACAGGTGAAATCAAGACTTTTCCATAAACTTTGTGAAGAAATGGGGGCCGAGCATACCTCCTTAATTTATTATTGCAACGCTCGTTGACTGTCCAAAGGTAACGTACTCGCACGTGTATTCGAATTAAGAAATGAATTTTACATGTATCTACATAGAGAATCACATAATGATGCGCAAAACTTTATTAATTCAGAGTTTATAATAAAATTAGCATACCTTTGTGACATATTTAACAAATGAAATGATCTTAATAAGTCTTTGCAGGGAAATCATATGCTACAATTGGCAGATAAAATTACTGGGTTTTAGAAAAAGTCGCTCTTATGGAAGAGAAAACTAGAAAATCGAGAAATTAATTGTTTCCATTCCTTACAAAGTATTTTACAAGAAAAATCGATCGAAATTCTCGATCCCTCTTTAAAAATTATGTTTAAACAACACTTGTTATCATTAATAGAACACTTTGGGAAATATTTTCCCGAAAACCTAAATCAATATGACTGGGTCAGAAACCCTTTCCAGTCACCCACACCATCGACAATTTCAACAGAGGAAGAAGAACAACTAATAGAATTGTCCTGTGATTCCAGCCTAAAGCTTCAATACGACAAGGACAAACTGTTTGAATTTTGGAGCTCAGTGTCTCATGAATATCGTGGCATCAGCACTGCAGCAATAAAGGTTTTATTATCATTTGCGACTTCGTACTTGTGCGAAACGGGTTTTTCTGCAGTTGTGGTAATTAAGAACAAGTACAGATCAAACATAAATTTAGAAAAAGAAATGAGAGCGGCAATTTCCAAATTTGAACCCCGGTTCAGAAAAGCAAGCACACCCCTCACATTAACCAGCTAGTTACATAAATATATATTTTTATTTTCGTTTTTATATTTTGTTTTCGTTATTATTTTCTAATAAAAATTTTAAATGTTCAAATAGTGTTTTTCTTATAACCTGTTACTAGGCTAGTACCTACTAAAATTGGTAAGTATTTTTGGAAGCTGGCTTGAGGGGCGTCGCAAAAAAATATTAAAGTCCCAAGTACGTCGCAGTATAAATAAGTTTGAGAAGCCCTAATCTACACAATATTTAAATTGGCGAAATAATTGCATAGGGATGGTCTATGAGAAAGCTATCAATGAGATCGGTCAAGGGCACATTACACCACCATAAGTTTGGTTTGGGTAGTATTAGGTTTAAAATTCAACGATATAGATAAATTTTATTTGATTTATTTTTGTATTCTTTTCCCTTTTAAATTTTATAAATTATTTAACCATTGTGTTTAAAATTTCCTTATGAATTACACGTTGCAGGTTTTTTGCTGAATTTTTCCTGTAAATTTCATTAAGCAATAAATGTATATAATTATCACTTATGCATATTTTTAAAAATTATTATTAAGTTTATCGGTTAAGGAATTTTTTATATTTCGGAACGATAGAACGGTATATTATAAGTTATTATTTTCTTGTAAAATTTAATTAAACAAAATATACTTCTTTTCTTCTTTCTTCTATCAGCTGAGCATGCAGTATATACATTAATTTCAACGGTCTAGCATTACATTTCTCATAGTTCCTCGGCTGTTGTGATCTCTTATGATGACATTTGACAATTGCTGTTGGTTTGCAATTGTCGATGTTCTCAGAAATAATAGTATTAATTAATATTTCTATTATGAATATTGTCATACATTATTTTAATAATCGTTCTGCAACACTTCAGCTCGGATCACCGGCTACTACAAGGACACCTACATGTGGGGTTCCATAGGGTTCTGTCCTTGGACCTACTCTGTGGAATATTTTGTATTCCACTATACATTATAATGTTAATAAATATTGTTCTGATGTAAATGTTACGTATCAACTAATTTCCTATGCCGATGATCTGTGTTTAGAGCTTAAAGCGGAGAGATTTTCGTTACTACCATTCATCGCATGTATTTCTAAATACTTGTTGAGTATGGTGTCGGAGTTAGGATTGTTTTCCCCCACGTGTGTTTAGCAATGTCTCACTTATTGGCCGGGTCAAAGTGTTGGAATTATTATCTGATTCTAGCGTTATACATACGTCGTCATTAAAATACCTTGGTATTTTAATTGATGAAAAATTAACATTTTTACCACCAATATATTTCTATGAAATATATGGGAATTTTTAATAAATTATTACATATACAAAAAAATCTTGGTGTCCGACTTTCAAAGAACGTTCTATATTGTGTAAATGCCTCATTCCGGCTCTGTATGGTTAAATTGCGGCCATTTATTTAAACAGAAAAATACTTGATCTAACCAATAAGCAGAAAAGGAACTTTTTATTCCGAACGGGTTCATTATATAGGACTACTTCTACCTCTGCTGCATGTGTACTCTGTGTGATCTTGCCTTTTGATTTATATCTTGTTATCAGGGCTCTCACTGAAGAGTATAGACTTATGGGGGAGGATTGTTCAATAATGAAACATTTTAAACTGTTTGAGAGTATTTCTGTGCAACCAATACAAGGTAAAATTTTAAAAAACATATTTTTTCATTATTAGTTGCGAAGTGGCAGGGCAATTGTGACACTTCAATTTCTGATAGGAAAACTTACGCGTTTCTGCCAAATATCGCATCTCGATTAAAATTATTAAAATTCGATATATTTTAGGTCCTATCTCTTTATAGGTTCCCCCTTGTTGGTGATTAATTCTGCACCTGTTGTACTGTAGGTGAGGTTGACGTTGTTAAGCACACATTATTTGCATGTCCAACTTCTGCTGCCCTGCGTCATAAATTTGGTATTAGCAGCACAGTGATTTTTATATTAAGTAAAAGAGTTGAAAATTTCCTTACATACACTGAACAGGTTATGCGAATTAAATTTAAAAATTTGTTTTCCTTTTAGCACTTAAGTTAATCATCACTCCGGGGCCGGTGCAGTTTTTATTAGCGTGGTCACCTGTTCGTCGTCTATTTATGAAAACTTTATAATTAAGTTTTTTTTATCATTATTTATGATTATTTTCTAAGTATAGTGAAGAATTTTATTTCTGTTAATTTTTAGAAATTCGTTTTAATTTTTATTTGAGTTTGTAGTTAATTTTCCTCTTTCTTTTATTACATTGGTTTTATTTTAAGTTTTTTTTTATTGATTTTATTTATAATGCTTATTTACTTGAGGTTAAGTTGTAAGCACAAACTCTAAGAACTTTTATTGGATGGAAAAAGGGACTATTTTATCTCACCCCTTGTTCCATCGCAATAAATTAATTTAAGTGTGATAGTCTCTGCTTTTATGCCGAGGTCTCCATCATTCTAGTAAATACTTTTTGTTTATAGTGGGTAAAATCCCATATGCTGGTTTTGGCTCCCTTGCAGTTCATGTTTGTATGCACTGCATTAATGAAAACTAAATATCTTTATTAAATCAGTGTCTTTTGAAGGTTTTCCCCGTACCACTTTAAAAAAAAAAAAAAAAACTGGGCAAGTTATAAATTAGCAATCCAACGGGGAAAATTAAGCGGGGATAAAATATCTTGTTTAAATAAGAATGATAACGGTATAATCTGACATCCGGATAAGAGTTACATGAGAAACGGATAAATACAACCGCTTACGTACAACAATATGTACATATAAGTATGATATAAGTTAAAGTAACGAAGCTATATAGAATATCGATTATGTTTCATTTCGTTGACAATATTCAGGTCATACGTCTAGATTGTGTAGAAAGTGTGTTTCCTGTATTTCATTTCATGATGTATAAGCACCGCATACATTTTTCGCTTCAAGTATGCTTTATTTGTTAGCTTCAATATTAAAAATGACTAATACTTTCTTACGATGATTAATAACTATATTTGACGTTCTCGCTCCAAAAGCATTTTATCTTTTCGTATACGAGATATACGTAGTTCTATTATTTTTTTTAAATGTCGTTATTAAACGCTTCGTACGATTTCCGAAAGCCATGTATTTATTGGGAAAAAGTGACTCACATCTTTGCATATTATTTGGTGCGTCAAGATTTTTTCAGGACTTTGAAGTAAAATTTTGTATGGTAAGATTTACTTATGCTCATGTAGATTTTAAACAATTTTGTAAATTATTATTATGTTCATGAAGCTATACATAACGCGATTTTCTCAAGTAAATTGTTTATTTAGGAACGGCAAAAAACATTTTGCGTTACATAGTTATTCGTTTAATCTGCATATTTACATATTTATTTAAAATGAACAAAATCTGCCGAGAGTTTCGTTCGTTAATTTTGATCACATAGCTCAAACGGGGTTTTTCGTAAAAATGTTATCAAGATGAAAAGATTAAATAGCTGCGCTGTCAACAAAAATAAACTTGTTATCTAAGCAAACTTTTTTTAGCGGTAACACGGATAGAGAAGCTTGCATTTTTTTAAATATACAATAGTTCTGATTTGTTAGCATTATGGTAAAATTGGTCATCTAGGAATATAATGGAACTGTATTTACTTAAAAAATGGTATTAATGATAGCTATTCAGTACGATTCTACTGACAGATCTGTCTCATAAATAAATTAAACCTCTCCCAGCCAAATTTTTTAGAATGATAATAATCTAATAAATAAGACGTTTCATTTTCTTTAGACTTACTATTATAGAAACAAATTTTTTCTACAACGGTAAATGCCTAGTTTGAAGAATTAAATTGAAACCATCATTATTACAATTTTTTATAATTTTGAATATATTACATCACATTTTGGTGTTTTCCTCAGATTTAAACGATTTTATTCATTTACTTTCGGATCCATGTTGAGTACAATCAAAAATGATATCTGTACTTCTTTTTATATTTTCTTCGCAATTTGAGGTACTACTTTTACATGGTATATCGTTTATAGATGTTTTATGTTCTATTATTTTCTGCTGTTAATTTTTAATGATCGATATGCATACAGAAACTTTTTAAACGTGTATATGATTAATTTTTATTTAGTTTAAATTAAATGTGCGGCACTAGTTGTAGCTCGAGTCGAGCGCAAGCATTTAATGATATATGGCGCTATTATAAACTGAATTAAAAAAAAAACAAACCTGGCATAATATTTTACGAAATAATAAATAATTAATTTCGCATTACATTAATTTTATTATTAATGTTATATTTGTTTGAATTTGATTTATAAACTAAAATGAAAATGTTCTAAATTTTATGATTACCGTTTATTACGTTGAAGAGTAACATTTTTCATTATTTATTGCGAAATCATAATAGGAATGAATAATCGGAAATAATGATCACGATTCATCGATAATGTTAAAAGGGGAAAAATATGTGTTGCGTCGTCCGGCATAATCGTTAAAAATGTTTACCAACTACTAGTTCGGCCAATCGAGATGAACAGTATAAATAGTAAATGGTTTATTGATATTTTTAATAAAGTTTTTCATGTTCGTACAAAGGTAACGTATATTGTGTTTGTGTTAGCGATGATGTTAATTATACTCGGTTACTTATTATTTAGTACGCCATATGGTACAGGAAATTCTGATGCAAATGATGAATCGGGATTATATTCCAAAAAAGATAAAATTCAAGTATTGAATGTAAATAATTTTGACCATATATATAATTCTACTAATGCTTGGTTGGTACAGTTTTATAATTCATGGTGTGGTCACTGTATAAATTTTTCGCCTGTATACAAAAAGTTTGCTGGGAACGTTTACAGTAAGTAGAAACTAAATAGTTTCAAACGTTTAATTTCTTTAATACCGCGGAATTAATTATTTACGTAGAAATAATCGCCACGAATTATACTAAGTATGTAAGTTGCTGCTTAAAAAAAAAAAAAATACGAGCGTATAATTATATAATTTTACAAAACGTTTTTACTGCGTATGAATTAATAATTCCACTCTATACGTTCATTTAGTAAACTTTAATCGGCATAATATTAATACACCGATATTCACATTGATTTTAGACTTTATTTATATTAGTATACCACCGTGTTCGATAATTGTTCTTCATAAATACCTGTTTATTCTAAATTATTGGTATAATTTGTCGTGTTTAAGTATATAGATGTAATATTTTTTCCTGTAAATTACTGATTCGACGCTTTAATTGTTTGCGTCTATCGGGAATTATAAAATTATTTAAGTTATATCCGCGAGTGGAAAACAAAAACTTAAATGTGTAATTTTATGCGGAAAAAAGTAACGTGTGGATATTTTTCAATTTGAAAACCGTATGTTTAAATGTAATTCCTCGTCCCGTGTGTTCAGATTCGGAAAATAATCTAAATACGATGTAATCGATGGTATTTTAATAATTTAAGTTAATTATAAATAAAAATTAATGAATAAAAACACTTTTATTTAAAAAAAAAAAAATTATTTATAATTGAAAACCAGAACATAGTTTCGCTGGCTATTGAAATAGTTAAATGTTGAATATATTGGAGAGTAGTGATTTTATTAATTATAAACCAAACAAAATATAACACCAATAATCACTAAAAGCTTTTCGACAATTACGTCATTTTCAAGCACTCACAAATAAATATTACCTATCGAAAAGCTTCGCAATAAAAAAACTTTTAGTGATTATCGGTGTTATAATTTGTTTTGGTTTATAATCATCGAAATAGTTGATTGCGTTTTTTGAATATCGTAATTTTGGTTACTTTTTACAATACTGTATCAAAAAGAAGTGTTTTTATTTATTATCACCAAGTAAGCACTTATGAATATTATAGCGGTGAATCTATGTGAGATTATTTCAGAATGGTGATTTTTATCGTAAGTTTACAGTTTTAAGATATTATTTCTTAGTAGTACTTAAGGTTATTTATCGCTTGCTTTTATATTCAAAATCTAATAACACTTAACTAAGCCTACTGGTACGAACAATTGTTCGTATAATTTCGAAAAAATTGGATTTGTTATACGATTTCGCGAAATATTTCTAAGTAAAAACAAAAGAAAAATTAATCGACGATTAATCCGATCGTAGTTAATAGAAAATAATAATGAAACTGATGATTATATAATAAAACGATAATAACGATGAATATTGCGCAAATACCGGAATATATATATATATATATATATATGTTTAATTTTTAAAGAACATGAAAGGTTTTGATATAAATTGAATATATAATTTTTAATTGTATCTTCAGACTGGCAGAAATTAGTGGCGATAGGAGCGATTAATTGCGCGGACGATGAAAATACGCAATTATGTCGCGACTTCGAGATAATGCGTTATCCGACTATTCTGTATTTTCATCCGTTTACCACTAAACGAAACGTAGCCGGTAATAATTTCCAAAAGTACAACGACATCGTCAAGATGCGAAAGGAATTAGCCGATATGTTAGAAACTAGTCAAATAGAAGGTTGGGCTCCGGATGATTGGCCGAATATGAGGCCGATCGATAGTAATAGTAGTAATACTTTCGACGACATTCGAACGAACGCTAATAACGATAGATTATTCGTAGTGGTCGAACAATCGAATAGTTCGTATTTAGGATTGGAATTAATATTGGATACGTTCGCTATTAATGACGTAACGGTACGTCGTACTTTTAATAGATCGTCTTCGTATCCGGCTTTATACGTCGTTAATTCCGGTCTTATACAGATACCTTTAACGAACGCTAGTCGAGAAATCGCTTATCGAACGCTAGCTACGTTCGCGAACGCTAATTACGATCGATCGATTCCGATCGAATTATTCCCGGACGATAGTCGAGAACTTTCGACGGATACGACTACCGTATCGACAACTTTATTAGTAAGTTCGTTAACGAACAAAGTTTATACGACGGATTTAGAGAACGCCGTACGTTATTCGTTATTTCACGAAATACCGTTAAAACCGTTTATCGACCGAGACGCTCGAAACGCTCTCTATCGATTTCTGGACGCATTAAGTAAATTTATGCCGTTTCGAAATCGTAATTTCCCGTTATTTTTGGACCGGTTAAAAGAAAAAATTCATAACGATAATAATAATATGGACGTGGCTGTTTTTTCCGGCGAACAATTTAGATTAGCGGCCGTCGAATTGGAAACCGTCTATTCAGTCTCCGACGGTCCGTTATTTACGTCCACGAGTGATTGGTACGGATGTCGCGGTAGTACGTCGAAATATCGAGGTTATCCGTGCGGTTTATGGACGCTGGCTCATACGTTAACGGTTCGAGCCAACGGTAATGTAAACGCTAGTAAAGAAGTATTGCTAGCGTTCGAAGGCTATATTAAATATTTTTTCGGTTGCAACGAGTGCGCCGATAATTTCTTGAAAATGTCACCTAGTATACATACCGACGTCGCTAATCTGGACGACGGCGTACTTTGGCTTTGGCGAGCGCATAATCGAGCGAACGCTCGTCTAAAAGGCGACCCTTCTGAAGATCCGCAATTTCCGAAAGTGCAATTTCCGTCTAAAGAAGCGTGTCCGGATTGTCGTAAATACGATGTTAACGATACTTGGATCGAGGTGAAAGTTCTGAACTTTCTACGTACTATGTATCGCGATATAATGTCGCCGATACCGAACGAAATGATGAAGTCGATGCACGGTAATCATAATAATCATCATACGATGATGATGATGTTATCGAATGTACGCACCTCGTCCGGTAATTCGATCGATAATTATTCGACGGACGACGATGTATATCGAAAAGGATCCGCTGGATTATTCGGCGACGTTAATATCGGTATAGGCCTGTACATATTGTTTATGTTAGCGTTAGTAGCGTATATCGTAAAAATCGCTTTTACCAAACGCCAACCGGTTAGAAATTCGTTCAAATACAATAGTAATAATAATAACGGACGACATCGTGACTTCGTTTGTAACAAAGTATGATTAAGACCGGATTATGTGTCGATTCGTTCGCAGTGTACAAAATCATTCTACAAATAGCGAGGAAAATCGAGTTTGCAATTTTTAATATAAAGTTTTATTTATATAATTTCTCTATATCTATATTTTTTAAATAACTAATTCGGTATTAGGAAATCATAAATATTTTATGTTATCAAATATTTTATGTTATCGTGTGTACTTATATATAAAATATTAAAATTGACAAAGAGTAGACGTAAAGTTACGAGATGAAAGAATAAGTGATCCGTCATATTGAAGTAATTCGAATAATTATTTTAGAAGTTCTTATCGTCATTAGGTTTGTAATTTCTCGCGTAGATTAATTTTAATATCTTCGATAACTTCCCATTTTTACTTCCAATTACTGACGTTAAACTGACATGAATTGTAAAGTATTTCAAAATCCGTACGTGTATGTTTTTGTAATATTAAAATGAAGTGTAGTCAGAAATTACTTAAATTCCCGATTATACTCAGGCGTTAAGACTCACCTGAATTTTCCAAGTATAAGGGCGCTGTATATTGTTTTATCTAAACCTGAAGCATGTATGGGGTGTGCCTTCTGTCACTTATTCGACTTTCTAAATCCTGCTCTAGAATTCTTTGCTATTTTTACGTGCCTTTAATTCCTGTCTTCGTCTCCTTCTAAATATTCTTTATAATTCATGTTTTAAAGTATCTCCACAACTTTTATACGGACAATCTAGTTTTACAACGCGTACTGCTTCTCCATTACCTTACTAGATTTTAAGTTTTTCCCAGCCGTGTCGCGGTCTCTATGATAATAAATCTACTGACCGAGCTGTCAGGTAGGCGTCTTTTGTGCTTGTCTCTCCCTCTAGCGACGTGAAAGCTTTCCTGTGAAATCTTTCATAACTAAATCTTGTAGTCGTGTGTATGGTAGTCTAATCAACGAAATCACTTTATATTAAAAGTCCGCTCTCTCAGTTGTCATTTCCTTTCCGGCCTAGGAAGAAAAGTGTTATGCTTAACCGGACTTTTGTCATATGACACAACAACTACTTATTTCTCCGCATACTAATGTCGTGTTCTCATAACGCTTATAATTCGGCAGAGTCTTTAATTTGAATCCCCCGGCCATACCCACAATGTTTAACATTTCCCGCATTCGTTGTGCCTTTAAAATCTGATCGAAGAAATCCCTGGATGCATATTATGTATTAGTGCAACCAGTTCCAGTACTACCAAATAAGAATAATAAAACCACGGCGTCATTTCAAAATTTAACCATGAAAAATGAATTTTTATTTTTTTAATTGGACATATTTTTCTATTATTTTCGTATCTCGTTAGTTACGACGTTTCAAAAACCGAATTTCGATCGTTTTATTACGCTATTATTGAAGTTATCAATACGACTTACGAAGACACACACACACACGCGTCGAATATTATCTTCGCGTAATCCGGTGTTTCGGTCACTTATCGAAGCAATTTTTTAAATTCATTTAGGAAACTAGTTTCTTCACATGTGATGTACACCGTTACGAAACGAAGGCTGTCCTCCGTATGTAAGGTGTTTTGAAAATAATAAATTCTCCTATAGTTTTCGATTATTTTCATTTTAAACTTGTAAACATTTATTTTTAATATTGTCCGATTATTGATTAAGAAATCTTGATTCAGTTTATAACAGTGGTTTGAATCACTCTGTTTCTAGTGCGTGTTTGTATGTGTCCATATCATGCGAGTACGAGTTGAAATATATAATTGACGATTTCTCAGAGGCGAAGAATTTCGAATTGTGGTGATCCTATAGTCTCGTGCGGGAAGTTAATGAATATTTCGTAGAACTTTAATCTGCAAATATTAAGAAAAACTATGATTAATCTCTTTTTATACCAGTTCTCTCTATGTGCATACATTGCGTCATGATTAGTGTAATTTTGATATATTTTTTTTTTTATATCCAGCGTATGAATGTTTTTGTTTTTAAAAAAGGAACATTAAGCCGTTGTAATTCTTTTTAAATAGTTAAATATACGACGCGAATAAAATCGAAACCTACTTAATAATTGTTTTTTTTATTTTATTTTAGATTTAGGCGTTGTTTTCTTTAAAATTTATCGCGATACCAATTTTATACCAATTTCTTAAATTAGTAATAATTTAAAAAAAATATATCGGTATTTATATCTTGTCAATATTTACGTAATTTTTACATACATACATATAGATAGAGCGTATGTATATATATATATATATATACATATATATATATATATATGTGTGTGTGTGTGTGTGTGACGTCGTATATATATATTCTAGTCAGTTTCATTCCGATACGTACTTATTTAAAATATAGTATATATAACATATACATTGTTAATAAACTGACGGTGTGAAATAAATTGCGTTTTAAATATAAAGTTTTTTACGTAGAAATTAATAACGAGAACGCGCTGACGTTGATAAATTAATTGCTTGGATTTAATTCTTACGATCATTTAGATTTTAAATATTTGAACTGCGCGATTGTATCCTAAATTTGCATATTTTTTGTTTTGTTTTGTTTTTGAATATAGCTTAAGTAATTACCCGAAATATATATTTCTTTCGATTAATTTATTTATTATAATTTCGGCCAAATTTTTTATTTTAATACGTATATATTAGTTGTATTTAATTTATATACCATTCCTTCGGGTAACTTTGATATATTTCATTCCGTCGTTTGCGTTAACGCTTTCAGTCATGATTTTCGGTTATTACGAATAACTTTTTCCTCTAATATTTACTTAATATAAATCAATAATAATAATTTTAATCGATTTTCAAAAAGTAGAATTGTGCTACCAATCGGCACAGAGGAAAAAATATGTAAAGTATTGGAACAGATGCTTTGGGGATACCCCATACAACTACATTATAAAATCTACCTTATGTAAACAAAAAAAAATTTGACTTTTCATGGTCGCAAAACAAGTGTTATTGGTTTTAAATCATAAGTAAATCGATAGTACCAATCGGAAACACTATTCTCAACGGTAATTGTAAATACAAGAGTTGATGATGCTAATCGGCATCACAGTGAACGAACGAGTTGAAAACATGAATTTTCGAAATTCGTATTATTGTTAATATTGCTACAATCGCCGTATATATTCAAACTAATTCATTTAAAAAATATATATATATTAATTAAGAATTTTTATATAATTAAAAAGCTTTAATTTTATTATAAAACGTTCGGGAAGGTAATAAGCAGTGTGTATTGTATAACATATATATATGTGATGTGTGCGAATACGTAGAAAATCGAATAAACAACGCGTAAAACTTTGTTAGAATATTTGATATATAGAGCACTTGAAAAAGTATGTACATATAAATTCTTCATGATTTATAGAATTTTGTATTGAAATAAATATAAATATACTATATATATATATATATATATATATATATATATATATATATAATGGAAGATTTAGTTCTAGTTCTGGTGATTGAAGAAAAAGAAAGTCGATGGTTAGATCCGGTTGAATAAACTCAAAATTAACTGAAGTAGTAACGTTTGTAGTACAATATTAAAATTATATATATATTTTTTTTCTCTGCGAACGTTTTGATCTGCTTTTGCCCCCGGGTTTTGTGATCCATTGCTAGTTTCTCACAGTTCTTGGGATCAGTTTCGCATTCCTTCAGTATTTGATACAAATAGTCTTTATATCGTTAACTAGGACGCCCAGTGCGATGTTTTGCCAACAAGAAACTGGCCGTAAAGGAATTTCTTCGGAAGTCTATTTCTGATCACATGCCACGTCCATATCAAACTGTTGTTATAAAGCTGCATTTGAATAGACTTGTAGTTAGCCCGCACTAAAATTTCGCGATTCGTCACTCGGTCCAGCCAACGAACACGCAATAACCTGCGCAGTGCTCTCTGGCGGAAATCTTCCAACGAACGTATGTTCTTGCTTGTATGGGACCCATGTTTCTGAGCCATAAATTAGCGTCGGTAAAACAGTGGACTTATACATTATTAGTTTTGTTGACAATAAGATCTGCTTGTTATTATATATCCTTCTATTAAACTTGTTTATTGCAGCTAAGCAGCTTGTATTCTACTGCAAATTTCGATATATAAGCCGACCTTGTTGTTAAAAGTATTTTACCAAGATGTTTAAACCTTTCCACCTGTTCTATTACACTATTGCTCAGTTTGAACGGGCGTTCCTTTTGCCGTTTATCTGTAAATGCTACTTGTACGAGCAATTTAGTTTCATATAGCTAGGCAAAAACTTCTGTACACTGTATCAAGTATTTTTATAGCGGTCTGTAGTTCCCGTACGGGATGCGCGACACAATCATCTGCATAATATCCTACTCTGAAACATTTTGAAGCTGCTTCAAACCGATGTATGTTAAATATTCCGTCATCAAATCTGCGTACCATCACTAATTTCTCAGGGCCCAGCTTTTTTGTGCGATAATGTCTATGAAGGCCATATATATATACAGTGAAAATAGCGCGGGAGCTAACACACAACCCTGCTCGACTCCTGTGTATCAAGTATTACGAGTTGTCTCCTAAAAATACAATACGAAGTCCGAATATATTCGTTAGCCTTATCGGTAGTTATATATACGGAACGCTTGGTAATATGTTTATTTTTTTCGAATATAGTTTCGTATATCATCAGATATACTAGGTTTACAAATATCGATTTTATACGTTTCTAGACTAAAACCGAGGGGAGAGCTAATATATTAATTTTATTATTATTATAATTATTATTTTAATATTGGAAACTACGATGAAGTAGGTATATCGTGTAAATATTAAAGTATTTCATTTTACCGACATTTTGTTCGTTAATGTAATTTTTTGAAATTAACGCCGAAAATTAATATTTAAAAGAGAATATTTTATTTGGTTCCCGGATTTTCTTTTATAAATATATTTATATTCAGAGTTTTTGAGTTAAATCGCGTCTTATCGGTCGTGATTTATTGTGTTTGTTTCTCGCGTTTATTGTCTCGTCTATCTGAATTCGACTTGATTGAATTCATATACAGTAAGATGTATTCCAATTGTGGTAAACACTTATCAGCCTCGCGACGGTCGGGAAATTCCCCTACTCGTCAACACAATATACCGTCGCCGGCAAATGCAGCTGTCAACGTTGCGGCAGGTGATAACAATCTGAATTATTCTACTACTAACAATCTTACTACAATCGGCGATACTACTAACAACGCGTGCTGTAGTAATTCCATTACACATACATAACAAACAAATCAAAGTATAGATAACGCATTTAATCGTGTTTATGCGCCATTATTATCTCCGCCGCCTGTTGAAAATACGACGGCTAATATGAATGATATATCAAACTTTAAATTAAATAAGCATCATTGGCAGGTAGTTAAAAATAAACGGAAAAGATCAAAACCATGTACCACGAGCAGTTCCGATTCTGCAAACGATAAGATTAAAACTACTAATCGTTTTGCGCCTCTAGCCACTGCGAATCCAGATGAGTGTCAAGATACTGAAATGACAAACTGTCACAATCAAACTGAACGTAAGCCGCCTGCAGCAACGGTTTACGGAGTTAGTTGTAAATCTTTATCTGACAACAGGGTACAAATTAAAGCGAATGACTCTGATAGTTATCGTTCCTTAGTCAAATATCTTCGCGATGAAGGCATAGAACATCACACGTATCAAATTAAATCTGAACGAAGTTTTCGAGTTATAATTCGTCACTTGCGCCATTCAATAGACATTAATGAGATTAAGTCCGCTATTGAAGAACTGGGACATAAAGTCAGGAACATTTCAAACGTCAAACATAGGATAAGTAAATTGCCTCTTTCATTGTTCTTCGTGGACTTGGAACCGCAAGAGAATAACGCTTAAATATATAAAACTCAGGTGCTACTCCAAATGAAAATAAAAGTGGAGGCATCACGAAAGAAGAGTATAATCCCTCAGTGCTTTAGATGTCAGGCATATGGGCATACCAAAAATTATTGTACTAGAGCATATGTATGCGTCAAGTGTGGCGGAAATCATAATACCAGTCAATGCAGTAAAAAACGTGAGGAACCACCTGTTTGCGCTAATTGTCAAGGCAATCATCCTTCCAACTATAAAGGTTGTGAAATATACAAAAAACTCCAACAAGCGCGTGATAATAAACCGCTAAAATTATCCGACAATAATACTAGAATGAACAATCAAACACAGCCTAACTATTGGCCTACATTAGGCCTGCAGGCTCAAGCGGTTGATTTTAATCATGCTCGGAAAACCAAACGTATTCAGAAGCATTACAACGTAACAGCACTAGTAACCCACCAAATATTGGTACAAATAGCACACAGATTTCACATATTCTACAAACATTTATGGTAGAAATAAAAAACCTACTTAAAGACATAATGGACCAACAGTTTCAGTTATTTAATAGCCTAATCCAAACCATAATGTCAACGTTAACTAGCAATAAAGACTTAAAAATCGTTACCTGGAATGCTAACGGAATCTTAACCATATTAATGAAATAGAAATGTATATTACGCAAAATAACATCGATATATTATTAATATCAGAGACGCACTTAACTAATAATAAATATGTGCACTTTACAGGGTACGATTCTTATTTCACAAGTCATCCAGATGGAACGGCGCATGGTGGCACGGGAATTATAATTAAAAAATATATAAAGCATTATGAAATACCAAAATTTTGAATGTAATTATTTACAAGCTACTACTGTACTCATAAACAGAAATCCAAAGGGTAATATTGCTGTTTCAGCCATCTATTGTCCTCCGAGACACGTTATTACCAAAAACCAATTTAACAAATATTTAAAGACATTAGGTAATGTTTATGTAGTTGGAGGCGACTTCAATGCAAAAAATGTATACTTTTGATCGAGAATTGCTGTACCCCGTGGTAAACAACTAAAACTAGCTCTTGATGAAAACTGGTGTACCGTACACTCGTCAGGAACTCCAACTTACTGGCCTACAGATCCACTGAAAGTTCCAGACTTATTCTTCGTGGTCAAAGGTTTATCAACAAACTTTATTGATGTTTACTATGATAATAATATTTCATCTGATCATACACCAGTGGTACTGTTTGTAAGTAATAAAATTATACGAAAATTATGTGCACCAAAATTATGAAGTAGACAAACTGACTGGAATTTATTTCGAGAAACGTTGAGTAATAAAATTAACTTAAAAACGTCACAGGATGTGAAATAGCTGTAGAGGACTTTATAAAAACTGTAATCAGCTTGGGCGGCTACACCAGATCGCAAGAAATACGGGTCATTTAAGTATTATCCAGCAGAAATCCGTAGGGAAGTGGCTTTAAAGAGGAAATTGCGGAAGTTATGGCAAATTAACAGAAATCCGATGGATAAAACTCGACTAAATAATCAAACTAAGCGAGTAAAGGAACTGCTACACAAAATCATAAGAACAAAACATTTAGTGATTACTTAAGTAAAGTGTCACCCAACCCTCAAACTGACTATTCGCTTTCAAAAGCAACCAAACGATTAAAAAGACCGGTAGAGAAGATACATCCAATTACAAGGTTAGATGGAAAATGGGCTCGAAGTAATCTAGAGAAGGCCGAAGAATTTGGAAATTATCTAGCCGATGTCTTCCAGACTAATCCTAGAACAGGATCCCTACTAACACCACTGGTGATGTAGATCAGAAGAATACCGTTAAATTTACATCTGGAGAAATTAAAACAATAATTCAAACTATGAATCCGAATAAAGCCCCAGGATACGATTTAATTACAGCCAGGGTATTAAAGCAATTACCACGCAAAGACTTCATCCTATTAACTTATATATTTAATTCTATAATTCGATTACGACATTTTCCTATCCAGTTGAAATTTTCGCAAATTATTTTAGCAAAGAAAGCAGGAAAACCTGCAGAGGAACTAATATCATACAATCTCTCTGCTTCCGGTGCTTTCTAAAGTATACGAAAAGCTAATACTAAAAAGAATGAAACCCTTCTTGGAAACAAAAAATCTAATACCGGAACACCAATTTGGTTTTAGATCTGGTCATGAGACTTTGGAGCAGGTCCACCGTATAGTCTATTATTGAATCTTTCGAATCTAAAAAGATATGTGACGCGGTTTTTCTCGATGTAAAACAGGCGTTCGATAGAGTATGGCACGAATGATTGCTTTATAAAATTAGGTGCCATCTTCCGTATCAGTTATTTGAAATACTCAAATCCTACCTTGACGAACGTTATTTTGTAGTCAAATATGGATATGAAGAATCTCAATTTCTTCCAATAAGTGCCGGTGTACCGCAAGGTAGCATACTGGGTCCGATGCTTTACCTAATTTATACAGAAGATATACCTGTACCAAATAATACAGAAATCGCTACCTTCGCGGACGATACAGCTGTGATTTGTTCTGACTAGTCTTTTGAAAATGCAGAAGTTAACTTATAATCAGCAGTTAATACTATTTCAAAATGGTTCAGGCAGTGGCGAATAGAAATCAATGAAAAAAAAATCAACTCGTGTAATATTTACAAATAAGAGAATACCCAGCATCAAAAATATTTATATCAATAATCAGGAAATTCCAGCTAAAGACTCAGTAAAATACCTGGGAATCCATTTGGATAAAAAACTAACCTGGAAAAACCACATAGCAGGCAAACGAAATGAATATAAAGTATAGGAATATGCTTTGGCTTATTGGAAGAAAATCCGAATTAACACTGGAGAACAAATTATTGTATAAACAAATTCTAAGGCCTATTTGGGCGTACGGATGTCAACTTTGGTGCTGTGTTAAACAAAGTAATACAGCTATAACACAGCGTTTCCAAAATAAAGCATTGAGAACCATAATAGATGCCCCGTGGTAAAGCAATCTTACATTACACACAGACCTAGAAGTTACATCTGTTAAAGATAAAATTCAAGAAATGGCCCGTAAATATGGCGACAAACTTTCTTATCACACGAATGCTTTAGCTGTTGCTTTATTGGACAACTCTACAGATACCCGGCGTTTAAAACGAGTTAAACCTACAGATCTATTTTGAATAAGCATCAATAATATAAAGTACTAAAATACAATTAGCGAAAGTCCTTACCGTTGGGTAAGGAACTTCACAAGTCAATCGCAATTTCTTTTCAAAAAGATTGCTAGATAGCCTAGTGGCATAATTTCGAAAGAGAAAAAAAAATTATAAATTAATTTTAATATAGTACTAGGATAAAAATATATATTCCTTAACGATAGATAACGGCGCGTGTTGAAAATTTTTATGATTTTACATATATACTTTTTATTTCACAAGGAATTTATATATATAAATGGAAGATTAATACTTATGTAACATAGATTTAGAAAAAGCGTTCGATAACATAGATTGGAAAATATCATTTAAAATTTTACATGAAAATAATATAGACTGGAGAGAGAAGGTTAATATTAAACAAGCAACAATAATAGATGTTAATGGATACAAACTAAAAACTAAAATAATTTTTAAAAAAACGCACTTTCTATTTTTTTAAAACAAGTATTTTTTACGCGAAAGTTAAATTTTAAATTTTTATCATTTCGATATTTTTAGGAGATTAAGGAAAGATATTACGTAAAAAAAAAAATTGGCAGACATCGTCACAGACTGGCGATTATTTTCGTTTTATTGCTTTACACGACCTTGAAATTTGAAACAATTTTATTTTATTCGAATTTATCGCTTGCGCTTCTTAAAAACCGGTTAGTTCGCAAGTAATAAATCAAATTGAAATATGTAGAAAACATTATTATTATTATTATTATTATCATTATTATTATGTAAATTAAACGCCATGATCAGCTAAATTATGATTAATTGATGTTAGTGAATTTCATGTAGGAGTAGAAGAAGTTTCGATGAAATAGAGACCCCGTCGCTTATTAGAGGATTCAGGGGGGGGGGGTAGTTAGTGAGATCTTTATAGATTGTATTTTAGAATATTTTACCAGAATATGAGGAACGATGAGTGTACAGTGTTGCACGTGGTGTATAGAGGAGGTTAGGATTCATTTTAAAAGATGCAATTGCATCAGTTTGGTATCACTTATTCGTAGTCCTATGAAAATTGTACGTGATCTCTCCAACAACGGATATGTCTCTTCCAAGCAGACACGTTCGATTTGATAGAACGCAATAGCTTGTTTGTCATTTGTGTGGGATATTCTTTCTATAGTAGTTGTAATTTTAAAAAAAAATTGTTTATACGCCGTTTGAAGTCTACAGATAGAATCGATTGCTTCTTCCTTCGCTACCAACGTCAGCTAATTCATTTTCATCGATGTCAGCCTGCGTTGTGATCCGGAGAAATGTAATAAACTGTTCCGGATTTATAACGATTAGTTTTATGATAGATTTCGCTATAGGATGTCCGTTTGAAAGTTTGTTATTAACGTTTCGATTAATTCCCTATAATATTAAAAGATTATAATTATTCGGTAATGTAATCACCTCTACGATGAAATTGCAAAATTGATCTAATCGTCGGTATTCACTTTCGATTAAGAAAAAATAAACAACAAAAAAATGAAAATAAAATTGAGTTTTTTAAATGAAGTCAGAATTTTAATCAAAATATCTGTTCATTTTATCAACGAACTTTGAGAGATAAAGAATATGTAGGTATATATAATAATAATAATATACACTAGCGACCGGGTGTAGTTCTCTTTATGAGAAAGAAACCGGAAAATAGAAAAAAAATCTTAAGTACTGACATTTTATATATATATATATATATATATATATAATGTAAAGAAACCAAAGGTCACTTTGTGATTAGCAAAGATGATTAACGAGTAATTTTAATCTACTAAACTGGTTTTTTAACGCGCTTAATATAATATTAGTTAAAATTAGTGTTTCACTCAGTTTATTAAGAGACAAGCGAAATTTAACCACAAAAAAATAATAATTTGAATAGAAAATAATTACATTACAAACGAAATGACGTAAATTATTCATTTCGAACGTAGAGACGTGTATAATTGTAAAATAGACATATATTTTATTGTTTTTGTCGTGTGAAGAATAATAAAAGAGGTAATATAAACTTTAGTGGTCCAAACAGTTTATAAGAACCGAACAGATTAGTCGCGTTTACAAAAACACGTCCACTTGATCTGTAAAGCGGCCCTTACACGATCAATAATACTGACAGTACTGTACTGTCAGTAGTGTAACTTCATCAGTATTTATGTGCCCTTACACGATCAGTATCACCCGCCATCAGTAATTTGTGTTTTTGATCGAAGCAGTCCTTTCTTCATGCGTACATGTTATTTAAAAGTAAATTAAATATGAAAAATAAGAGAAAAGCTTGTATAGGAATATTGCACTTTATTTCCAAAGTATCGTTCATCGCAAAATATGGATGAAAAATTGACTGTAAAAACTGTAAAATTATTCTCACATCAATCTGTTCGTGAAATCTGGTTAAGTGGTAGTGAAAATTACTATTTTCAAATGACCGACTAAGTATTTAAAAAATTAATTAAGATGGTACAGCCGTTTTTACAAAAGCAAATAGTAATATGCAAAGGAAGCTGTACTTCGGTGTAAGAAATATTTCAGCCATCATGTTACCGGCATCCATTAGTACATCGGTTTTAGATACTTGTGATGCCTTAGCGCATGTTTTGTAAAAGTATATAATAATAATCTGCATAATGTTTATGTCTTCAGACCAATAATATATTTGGATAACGTTTTACTATTCAAAATATTAGCGTTTTATTTTACCTTATATAGAATTTGTATAACATTAAAAAACGTTTTTCGTTTAGCGTCAAAATAAATGAAGTTTTTTACTAATTTTAATAAATAGTCTATAACAGTAAGTAAATGTTTATTAAAAGTTGAATATATTGGAGAGTAGTGATTTTATTAATTAATTATAAACGAACAAAATAAAACACAATCACTAAAAGTTTTTTAATCGCGAATAAAAAAGATGTAATAATTTTAGTTCGCGCTTGAAAATGACGTAACGGTCGAAAAGCTTCGCGATTAAAAAACTTTTAGTGATTGTGTTTTATTTTGTTCGTTTATAATTAAATGTTTATTTCTTTCAGTATGAAATTGTGCTTTTATTCTGATTTTTTTAATATTACGGTGATCATTTTGTTTGAAGAATATACAGTTTTATTAATTTAAATACAAAATTAACAATAATGGTAAGTAGATTTTTATTTCACTAAGTTCAGAATTTTGTAAAATTAGTATAAAATTTTAATTCGCAAATGTGCATGAACCATCTTCATTTTTATCGTTGGTTATTCCAATATAACAATTGTTCATATTTTGCAACATTTCTCACAAGTAATTGTTTCATATTGAACTGATTTAAACAAATTTCGTAGGTATATAATCAATTAAATAACGATGTAAACCTATAATATAATCAGCAAATTAAAATTTATATTAATTTCATCAAATTCTGAACTTAGAGAAATAAAAATATACTTATCATTTTTCTTAATTTTATGTTCAACAAAATTGTATATTCTTTAAACACGACATTTTCACCGTAATATTAAAAATCAAAATAAAAGTGTAATTACCAACTGAAAGAAAATAAAATTTTTCTTACTATTATAAATTATTTATTAAAATTAGTAAAGAACTTTATATTATTTTAAACACGAAACAAACATTGCATTAAGAAAAAAAGTAAAGAAATACTGAGGAATGATGAAAATACTAAAGAATTGCCTTTACACGATCAATAATACTGTCAGTACACTAATAACCACGCCCAAATACTGACCACGCCTTAATATTGATGAGCGCGGATCAAAAAATCCGGATAACATCAGTATTTTTCATCAGTACATCAGTATTTTACATTACACGATAAGTAATATTGACAGTATTTATAAATACTGACAGTATTATTGATCGTGTACGGGCCGCTTTAGACCTTTCCGTTTAATCATGATATTCATTACGTGGAATTTGTCATACAAGCACCAACTTCGTAATTTGACTAAGAAAAATCGTTTTATTTCTCGACGATTTTTACATTTTAACTATTGTCCATTTGCTAAAATTCATATTGAACTCTGTTACTCGTGAAAGTGATATAAATATTATACGAATTTTTCCAATACAGTTTCATAAATAATTTTAATAATATACATATAAGCATGCGCGTATATACTCTCAATCTGATTCGAAGATAAATTTATAAATATCTGGCTACCATCGAATACGTACGTACACACACATATATATATACATAAAATTATGTACCTATATAATCTTCCAAACATAACGAAATTTTTGAAAAAAAAAAAATGTTTAATATTTTGCTACCAACCATGCAATTATTTATAAATGTTTAATGTTTTGCTACCAATCGCGCCATATATACATATACGTATGCAAGTCACATAACTAAATTCTGAATAATATATTAAATATTTTGATACCACCCGTGAATGCATATATACACAATCATTAGCCCACTGGTCATCGAATATGGGGCGTCGTTATTTATGTTTCCTGAGGTGGCTGGTAAGTCTGGCTTTACACTGCTTTCCGTAATCGTTACATAAACGTAATCGTTCGTCGAGCTGCATTTTCCTGCTGCATCCAGCAGACGTTTTCGCTTTTTACTTTATACCATCTTTCACTATACACTTCCAGCAGATTGCTTAATTCTGAGCAAGTTCATCCCGCTTTGCCTGCCTTCTTTCTTTTTTTTTTTTTTTGTCCATTAGCCACCATTACAAGACCCATTCCGACCACCCCTATTGATTAGCCCATCTTCATTTTAATCTGGCCATCCGTTTTACTGTATCCTCTAACTCTGTCCTTGTATCAACGTTTCCTTTTTTCGATCTGATAGACTGTTACTCTTTCATGCGCAGGTACGCGTTGGTTGAATACTTTGGTATTTATTTATTGCTGAATACAACGTTGAGTTTTCCAAGCGCGACCCGCAATAGTTGCTCCACGTTATCTTCGATTTAGTCATCATTTCTTTATTCATCGTAATTTTTTGAACCTAAATTACATGTAACTATTTTTATCTGTTCTAACATTTTAATTTTTCTTACGTAATATACTTATCGTAAAAAATTTAAAAAAAAAATTAATTTCAAGAAGAGCCCAATAAAAAATATTACGATCGATAGTCGGCGCACCATCGTACGTGCGCAATGACGAAATACATAAAGATCTGAGAAAGTATCGACGGTTAGAAATCGAAGCAGTCAGAGCACGATATACAGAAAGACTACAAAATCACTGTAACCAGTTGACGCACGAGCTTATCGAGAACGGTACCCGGTTCAGGCGACTGAAACGATCGAATGTAGTAGACTAACGAATATTGTATCAAAAACATGACGAAGCATTCCATTAATTTATGTGTAAATTGAATCATTAACATTATCGTCTTCAGTTGAACAGATTGTGTGCAAAATTTATTTTAAAAAAAACCTACAAGTGGTTTTATATCTTTTCATTATTTGCTAAGATTATTTTTTAAAGTACTCTTAGCCTAAATTGATTCTATATTGAAATAAACTTGTTTAGTTCTGAATTTATCGCTATTTGTGTTCTTATTCGGTATTCGTCATGATTTTTGTTCTAATATTGTCTAACATCTATGTTTACTGGAATTTACCGGACATGTTATCAGCATTATTTCCAATTAGGCTTAACGAATTTTAGCACTGCTATATATATATATATACATATATGTATATATACAAAACTAACGATAGTCGACGTTAATAATAATAACGTAATAATTATAACGGATTGCGAAATAATGTTCTCGTATCGTTTTGAATAACTCGGCATAGAAACACGTTCGTTATTTTATTATTTTTCTTCTCTTGCCTACTCGGAGATTAACAGGTTGTTGTGTCTCTTTTTATCATATAATAATTTATAATTTTCCGTGGGTTGTCGTTAATTGTTTAAAAATAAGCGAATACTCCGTTAAATTAGTATTACGTTGGCGATAACACGTACGCGCTAATCACTGGTTCGCGTGATTAATGCAGGTCTATAAACGCACGCGTAAGAACCCCCCCCCAAAAAAAAAAAAAAAATTGATATTTGTCTAACAGGTAAACGTGTTTTTTTTATAAGAGTAAACTTTAAATATTAGAGAATCTCTGGTGAAAGAATTCTTGACGACATAGTAGTTTTTTATTTGTAACAATGAGGTGGGTGAAATATAGGCGAAGCAATTCGAATAGCTTTATAAATCGATAGCGCGATTAATATGATTATTGAACGACAAACGCGAGTCCAGAGTGACGCCTAGATATCTGTAACATATTTAACCCATTTAATACTTTGACCGTTAATTACAATTTCCGGTCAACGGTAATGGGTGCCTTCTGGAAAAAAGAATGGCTTCCGTTTTCTCGTTGTTCAGTTTCAGTTTCCAACGTTTATAGTACTTACAGTGAAGGCGGCCTTTTGTAATCTACTATAAATTGTATCGGACCTGTATGAATCACAATGCAAAGCTAAATCGTCTGCATAAAGAGCGGTTTTAATAAAAGGTATTTTAGATAAATCATCCTAACACACTATATCTCGTAGGACACCAGCGTAATAGGACCTCATTGAAGAGCTAATAAAGCGATGAGTTGTAAGACTCTATTGTATAAATAAGATTTTATTACTTTAATCAAATATGCGGCATAATGGTATTGGAACATTTTATATAAAATAGCATCGTGCCAATACGCCTTTTCTATATCAGTTAATAATAATCCGGCTTGTCTATTCAATTTAAAATTGTCTGTTATAAAGTCAGATATCCTTGCACCTGATGCACTGTAGAATGATTAGTTCTAAAATCAAACTGTTCATTTACAAAAATATTCTGATGAAAACTTTTGCAACCGACTAAATATAACTTTTTCGGTTAACTTAAAGTACTTAATAAACTAATGGGACGAATATTATTTCTATTTGACATATCTTTCCCAGGTTTAGCTAGAATAATAACTTTAGGCGTTTTCAATCTCACCGGAAAGTAAGAATTTATGAGAACAGTATTTATTATTGCGATGTTATGAATTATAAACAAGACAAAATCATAACGCAGTTGAATCACTATAAAAGCTTTGAAATGAAAAACGTTTAAAGCGTTTCAACTGTGTTAAGATTTACACGATTAATATGATTATTGAACGACAAACGCGAGTTCAGAGTGCCATCTAAATACTTGACATCTCTTCAACCCATTTAATACTTCGATCCCGTTAATTACAATTTCCGGCAAGGGTAATGCCTTCTGGAAAAATGAATGGCTTCAGTTTTCTCGATGTTCAGTTTCAGATTTCAGGCCTTTTGTAATCTACGGTAAATTGTTATCGGGTTTATATGAATTACAATACAAAAGTCGTCTGCATAAACAACAGTTTTAATAGAAGGAATTTTAGGTAAATCATCTATTAAGAGCAGGAAAAGATAAGGACCTAACACACTACCTTGCGGGACTTTAGCGTAATAAGTCCCCATTAAGAAGCTAATAGAACGATGCGTAACATGTAATACTCTATTATATAAATACAATTTTATTATTTTAATCGGGAACATTTTATATAAAATAGCATCGTGCCAATATCACACGCCTTTTCTATATCAGTTAATAATAATCCGGTGTATTTATTCGAGTTAAAATTGTCTTTGATAAAAGTTAGCTATCCTTATAACCTGATGCACTGTAGAATGGTTAGTTCTAAAACCAAAAACATTTACAATATGTACGATAAAACCGCTGTATGTACAATGTGGATTTACAAAAAACTTTTATCAGTACCGTGGACGGCTACGATAACAAATTGAAAGGTGCTAGAACATATGTGAGGGGAGAAGAAAAGGTTAGAGAATTAGTCGAAATAATAAAACGGATGAAAAATTGATTATATTGACTATTTGATGCGTGAGAAAAATAATACAAACCGTGTTCGTGGGTTCAATAAAAGGTACTCGCGAGGATGGCTGCAGTATGTACTACTGATTTATAAAACGATGGATAAATTTCGTTAGAACATGGACAAATTGATCTATTTTGGGGTGAGCCGACATTTATGTAAATGTAAAAATGTAAAAATAAATATTAAAAAGTTATAATAATATCGAATAAATGTACAGGAACACGTCTCCATTTATGAAAGTAAAAATTCTAACAATATAAATTTATAAATAATAGGTATAAATAGTATTGATGGAAAAATTAAACAAAAACCCATCACAAAAGAAAAGTAGCAATTTAAACAATAGTAAATATAAATTTAATTATACAATTTATAAGAAACGAAAGCAAACAAATTATAACGTTACGAGAATAATACATTATGTTTAATACGTCGATGCTTATACTTAGTATAATACTTAGTTCCCTGGATAGGTAATTTCCTGTTGCTGGAAGTAAATTATTATGTTGCGTCAACAACTGACAAAAAAATGTTGAGATAGTTTATAGTCTTTTACATATGGTATCCGCAAATCACTATGCATATATGAAATTTTATTAGTGTATGCGGGGACACTGCGAACACATCTAAGACATCGAATTTGGACTAATTACAGTCTATTAGCATTTGAAATAGAAGACTAAAAATTTTTTTTTTTTTTTTTAATTTACCTGTTACAATCTTAACTTAACGTTAAATAAGTAACTATATTATAAAGCTTATCACATAACACAGAACATATCTTATTACGTGATACAAACGAGTGTGAAGCCGTTAGCCCATTGGCTAAAGCTTCCAAAAGACCAAACTGGGCAAGAGAATATGTTAAAATAGGCCCGATGATTGACTCTTGCACATTATTAGTTTATTATTTATATTTAAGCGAGATTTACGGTTGAAAATAGGGTAGATAGAACAGATTGCTCTGTTTGTCTTCAATGATGCATGTTCTATATGCTTGGATAAGGTCAGCCTGTTGAATTTTAGTGATACTGAAATGAGAAATTTCAACAAAGAGGAAATTATAATTAACTGATAATTTTATAATAGAACCGAACTCATTTCTGACAAGAACTCCGAATAAATATATTAATTTTATTATTATTATTATTGCCCGGAAAAAAATAACTTTTTGTCTTCCGGGCATCGGGGTGTATCTCGAAACAGGCCACGCCAACAAATGGTGGATAGTGAAATGACTAATAAACATAATTTTTGGGTTTATAATAGAATTATCCAACATAACTCCACGAATAATTAAGGGCCTTCTTCTCGAGAAAATTATAGCTCCAATTTAGAAGTATTCACTGTAAGTTTCCATTTGTTCAGAAACTCTTAACTTTGTAAAGGCCGTTTGAAGTCGATTTGCTATGGCGCTGATTCTATATGATGACATGTACAGAGCGATATCGTCAGCATAGATTATTGTATTAATACCTACGTGTGTAGGAATGTCATTGATATATATGAAATGAATGAAAACGGGCAAATTTGATCAAACGTAGCTATATATCATCACCTAGCATCAAACAACGATTAACAACTCGTGGTGTGTTTGGTTATTTATGATTAAATAATTTCCTTTTATGTATCGGCGATTATTAGATAATTAATTTATTAAGTAAATTAACCTCTTCTTTAATTTGTAATAAAATTTCGTCAATTTAAATATAAAGTTAACTACTTGTACGAATAATTTTACATTGAAAGAATCCAGCATACCTAGAAACGAGTGACCGCAATTATAACTTTCACTGTACAAAATAACAATTTAAGTTAAATACTTGCGAATTGTCTTCGCAACGTTTACATCATACACACCTTTATTAAACCACAACCGAAGGGGACTTTATATTTTCTATTCTTCATTTCTTATTTTATTTAGCTTATATTTTAAACTATAAAATTAAACGACATAATTATAATTCGAGTTCGTACGATGAAGTAGAGGTTTTTCAGTATCAACTGCAGGTGGACATCAAAGGGATTGGAACAGCTGCAATTTGAAAAATAAACGAAGGTAACAATTGACACGTATACCGCGACTCTGGAAGGCAATGGGATATAAACAGTGTTTATTCCCCCAGATTATTAATATGAACAAATGACCCTTAGTCCGGAGCAGCTCTTAAGTAGGGCGCAAATAATCTCACCATCTGATCCATCAAAAATATTAAGAAAAACAAAAACAATTGAGAGTAGCAACATGGAATGTTTGAAATTTATTTCAAAGTGGAAAGTTTGATAACTTATTGCAAGACGTCAACCGCGTGGAATTTAATCGCGGAATATTGGTGACCGGGAAATGGTACACTAAAGTTCTATTATTCGGGAAATGACGACGCAAAACATTGGAAAGAAATGGATGTATTGTCCGAAATGAACTAATATACATTAAAGGCTTCGTGCCTTTTTCATAGCACTTCTCAGATTTCAATTCAAATCAGTCAGTATTAATTTTATATAAGTTAAAATTTTCATAATGATATTATCCCAAGCTCTACTAAATCTCATGACAATTATAATGGGTGACCTAAATACCAAAATTGGAGTAGGTAAAAGAGGAATGAATGAATGAATGAATGAATAATAAGTATATTTGAATTGTTTACAAATCAGAGCAGATACATAATAAAATGTGTATACCGAACAGTCGTACAGCTCTCACTACGCGACTTAGATTAGTGAACAGAGTCTTAAAGTTAGATTATTAAAATAAACGATTTTACCGGGGAAAAATACAATAAAAACCCCGACGGAAAAAAGAGATTATGTTAAATATTAATAATAATTTACGCTTTAAATAGTACACACACACATATATATATATATACGTATACTCATACATACACATATAGTACAAAGGAAGTGAGAAAACGTAATGAGTATGCTTACAACTATTAAAAGTACAAGTGTGTAGTTGTATGTACTTATATGATAAAGTAAATGTGATATGCCTTATAAATAGCGATAACGTATGATAAATTGATTAGTGTAAAGTAAATTAAAATAGTGTGCGATTATAAAAATTGTATTTGGAAGTCTAGGACGTGAGAAGCAAATGCTTAATCCTTTTACGTTTTGTATCTTTTGTATTGTAATTGAAGGGTATGGTAACTGCAGTTACCAATTTGTTGTACAGTGTATATTGGTTTCACTTACGGTAAAATTCAGCAGCTTGCTGTACGGGCGATTCAGTGCGGAGTGCATGTGAGAAATTTTTGTATTAAAAGCAGCACTGAGGATGATTCGTAGGAATTTATTCTGAAGAATTTGTAGTTTATCGATCGTAGAATTGCTAAAGGACTATTGGTAAAATGAGAGCTATAATTTGTTTTGTATATTTAATTTGACTATTGGGAATAACTGATGTAAACGAGTATGAGCTTTATCAATACTACGGTTGATGTGATTCCTGAATGTTAACGTCTGTCTAGGGTGAGACCGAGGTATTTAACAGCGAATTTCCACCCAATTGAGTGTTTCCTATTGTAATATACTGTGGAACCTGAGGCCTACGTCTGGAAAATAATATAGCTTCAGTTTTTTTTGCGTGTTAATTTTGATTTTCCATTTTGCAGAGTATTTGTGTAATTTATTGTGAGTCTTAGAGGTAGGTGATTATATTTTGTAATCGTGGCAGATCATTAATGTATAGAATATAGAGAAAGGACCCGAGAATGCTATCTTGTGGAACGCCAGCAGGCAGAATCCTAGGATTGAAATGGGTGTCACCTAGCCTATCTGTGAATGATCTAGCAGAGAGATAGGATTTGATGAGTATTATAAGATAACTAGGAAAGCCATATAGCGCAGCATTTTGTTGTTATGACAAGTTGTATCAAAGGCTTTTTCAATGTCTAATAATAATAATCCTGTATGTTTATTTAGATTAAATTGGTCAGTTATATGATCAGTAAGTTTAGCTAATTGCACGACAGTAGATAATTGTGATCGAAATACGAACTGTGTTTCTTTTAGGATGTTATGCTCATTTCAGTACGCTTTTAGGCGTAATAGAATAACTTTTGCTGATATTTTACTTATGTTACTGATTTAGACTAATGGGACGTATGTTTTGCACAGAAGAAGAATCTTTCCCTAATTTTGAAATAGGGATTATAATCGATTTTTTCCATAATGATGGGTTAGTGAGTAATATTGCGTTCATTATGTTAAGTATACTATAGCTTTTTTGGGCAAGTTTTCAGTTGGTCCATTTGGGCTTGACACGACTAACAATTGTATAATATTTGCGAGGAGAATAATTTAATCATCACAAACACACAAGGTTCGATTTGAGAAAATTTAACACCTGATCACCTGCACATACCAATCCATCAGATAGGATCCGAAATCAAATAGGTTATATTGTAGTTAATGCAATATATCGGAATACTTTCAAAAAGACAACAACCTATCCGGGTTCGAACATCGGTTAGACCATAATCCGCTAGGAGCCGGAATAAGATTACGATGAAAAAAAGATATCTGAAACAGAAATGAATGTCTAAAATAGATATCGACAAATCAGAAAACAACCATTTTCGTCGGGAAGTTAAGGAACAAGTCAATGACACCTTTAAAAAATCATATCAAAAAATCCAGGCGAAATGAACGAAGTTATGTCGGAAGTACGTAAAATCTGTAAAAAAGGGAGGCGCACAGGGCACTCCCTAAAATGAGGAAGTAAAAAAATTAACAAAGTACCGTATTCTGAATTACAGTAGAGTCCCAGGTTCAGCGATCTATGCTCGAAAAAGTCTTCGAAAATTAAAGACTAAAAGAATATATTGTTACAAATGGCGGTCATCCGAACAATATAGTGTTCCACAAATGATTGTAATGTTATCTCTCGTTTTCTTATTTTTAAATAAAATTTCATTCACAAATTTTGATTTATTAAAAAAAAAAAAAAACTATCCGTCTTCTCCGGGTCACCCTATATATATTTAATTAATTTAATAAACCATAATAAAATGATTTTTTAGTATTCAAAATTATTGCGTATTTGACTGTTTCCGTTCGGATAAGTGTTTTCGAATGGGTCTCAGATATAATACGAGCGGCATCCACACAAAAAAAAAGATAGAATCTATAAAATCTATGCGTATCACCAAGGAAGCATTACAATAATACTGTCTAAGATAGGTGTTAAGTTACCATTCCTCAACGCATTGCCCGAATTCTAACCTCGATTGCGAGAGTCCGTCTTTGATATATTTTATAAATTTTGTGTTAAATAGTATTCTTTATATATCATCCGAATAGCCTAGTGGCTAGACCACGGGCTATAATACGAACGGCGACGCAAAAATTATCATCGGAAAATAAAAATATAAATAATTCCAATACTATTATCGCGTGGAGAACAACGGCAAACCACCACGCATAACACCATATGCCCGCTACTAACAATATAGTACAGTACAAAAACACTGTGACGTGACAATAAAGCGATTATGACAGGGTAGCAAAGAGAAGTGGAAAACATCTCGTGGCAATCGTTACCCACTTTATGGCTACACGGAACTTACTGATAGACAACTAAAATCTAGAGATGTAGCTTTATGTGTATAACCGAGGAATCCTTGACTGGATCAAAAGATCATAATTTACTTACAGCAGGCAAAGATATTACAACTTATGGAAAACTTTAAATCGCATTCGAAGTGGAACGGCGTGTACAAAATTCAACCTACATAGGTGGGGCATGAGCCAAGATGATCAATGTGAATGTGGTGAAATTTAGAATAATGAACACCAAACAGGTCAAACAAACTGTAGCATATTAGGAAAGTTTGATTGTGACAAACTATACGAACATATTGATGAAGAAACATTAATTTTACTGAAATACTGGGCGAAGAAAGGACTATAATAATACGATAATAATAATAATAATCAGTTCTTTCGTATGCGTGTGTCTACGCTAACGCTATATATTACGATTGCCTCGTACGCTACTTACGCTGTACAACAAAAGTATGTATAGGTAAGTAGTCGCCTACGTCTCCGATACGGTGACGACACTTAATGATGATGATTCTTTATCATCGTACATTTTTAAGTAATATAAATTTATCGAAGAAAAACTATTTCTTTTAATACGATCTTATTAATTTAATAATTCGTATTTTTTTTTTATCCCGTTCAAAATAAAACGATAATTTGTTATATAAACGATCTTTATACGGAACATGTTTTTTTTTTTTTAAATGACAATCATTTCGTAAACGGAAATGTTTAAAAATATTTCACCGTCGTTATTTTTTATCGACGATAACGTCGTATCTCGGATATTATCATCGGCTGAAAATTATAATTGGCTATGTAAAACAACTAACAAGATATTTCGCAAGCGTTTACCTCGTTGTAATACTTCGCAACATTTTTAATAACGGGCAGCTCCTATAATAAACGTTCGAATAACGTAAACTTCACCGTTAATATATTCTTATTACGTCATTGCGTTTTTAAGTAACGTTCGTTTTAAATTCCTCGCATAATAATAATTATCATCAAATCCCCTATGTATTTCGTTATTCCTTTAAAAAAATAATAATAATAATAAAACATCGGACGTACAGACTTAATAGTTAATATAAGGTGACCCAGAGAAGACGGACGGTTTGTTGTTTTTTGAATAACTGAAAAACTACTCGACCAACAATTGACGAACGAAATTGTATTTAAAAACGAGAAACTAGCTTTGCATTTGTATCGTTCAGATGACCGCCACTTGCAACAATACATTCATTGTCCTTTTACCAGATTTTCGAGCATAGATCGTTAAATTTTTGAAATTTCTTCAGAAATCCCAGTTTTCACGTTTTCCAGATTCGTGAACGAAGATATCCTCGCAAAAAAAACAACTTAAGAAAAAAACGTTAAAAATTCTTTTCGAAACTCTCGTGTCCGATTCACGCCGAAAATAACGTAAAACGCAAAACGCAAAACGCGCGCTCTTTCTCGTTATAGGATGCCAAACTGAACAAAAACGAAAATGTAGAGCATGCAGTTTGCGTGGTAACATTCTTACCAACTGTATTAAAAAAAACATGTCCGTTTTCTATCTTTCTTCTTTTTCTCGTCAACCCTTAGGTAGGTGTGAAGTTACATCAAATGAATTCTGTTGCATTCTTTATTTGTTGATATCTTCTAACATCATCCGTATACTTTTTCTGGGGGGTCTTCCTTCCATCATTCCTTCAATTATATTTGTGATACATCGTGAATGTCTTATACAATCATTCTATTTGTTCTAGTATCTATTTCCGTAATAATATTTCTATTTTCTTTCGCTAATTTTAGCACTCGTTCATTTGCGATTTTCTCCGTCCATTTTATTCTTAACATTCTTCTCCAACACCATATCTAGAACGCTTCCATTTTTTTTTTAATATATGCTTTAGATATGGTCCAAGTTTCCGTTCAATATAGAGCAACGCTTCAGACAGATGTCTTAATAAAATGCTTTCTAGTCTCCAACGAGATGTTTCGAGATGTTAGTAGGCTTTTCTTACTTATGAAGGCATTCACTGCTCGGGTTATTCTCGCTCTTATGTCTATTTCATTTCTTCCACCTGCAAGTATGTAAATTGTTTTACTCGAGTTATTCTTATTCCAGCTAGTTCTATATTTATTATTTGATTCTGATCTCGGGAACAGCAGCTCATTACTTTTGTCTTAATTTTGTTTATTTTCATTTTACACCGTTTGGTTAACAGCTCGTCCATCAGATTTTTTTTGTAAATATTTTTCATTTTGTGCTAGAAAAACTATGTCATCAGCATATCTGATTGTTGAGTATATTTTTTCATTTTTATATTCACTCCAATTTTCGTATTCTTAAATTCTGCTATAACTTATAACGTATAGGGATGCTTCTTAAATATCGCTATGTAAATAATCATTGATACGACGCAAGGCTTTAAAACATAACGGCACGTAATGGACGTTAATTTAATGAATAATTCCTTAACAGCGACAGGAGGAACGCAGAATATTCGACGGAAAGTTAAAAAACTGATACATGGCTACGTTCCAAACTCAAAAATGGGCTCGCGGATTTTTTCGTTTTTTCCTGTAGCCTAACAGTTGTTCCATCAATTTTCCAGATTTAGTACTATTGAAGTTAAAGGGACTTAACTTTAAGGACCTTGATTATGCATGTCTCATGAAATAAATCCTCTTCTTTTTCCGGCCGTCACTACGCTATCTGGATGACTTTTCTAAAATATCAAAATTATATAATTATCAGGGTTTTTTTAAAAAAATCAGTTTAGTGTACATCACGTTTTCAGGTATATCGTGAACAGTAAATTATTAGCCCTAAACATGAATACAATTAAATGATGAGTTGTTCGATATTTTATCGAAAATGACGTTTTAAAATGTTAAAAAAAAAAAAACACTTCAAATTTTGTTAAAAATACATACATAAAAGAAAATGTAATGTTTTCTGCGGAGGCGAAGCAACTGTGTGCAACTGTGTAATAGCTGACACAGGTGGAACAAAACTCGAATGCAGGTAAAAACAAATAGATTATTATTTTTTACAAATTTTAGTTATGTATACCGTTTTCTAATTTGACAAAAATTCTGATCATATTTCATATACATCTACACAATTATTTGCATTTTAGTTAATTATAAATTTTCTAATTTTAGTCGATTTTCCGCAGCGTCTGGTTCGATGTGTTCTGTTTTCTATTTGAGTATGTTTCGATGTAATTACAAATCGGATTTCTTCATTACTAGTCACACTTGTTTTGGATCATTCCGCCAGTCAGCTGTTCTAGCGTTGGTATAATTAGGCTTTCTTTGACGATGCCAGAACCAGTCTGTTCAAAGTATTAACGAAGGTAAGACGTGTTTCTGAGTTAGTGTTATAAAAATAAAAAGTTTTGGACATGATCCATTTTTATTTTTTATCTATTAATATTTACTCGATATGTTTGTAATTTTTAAAAATAAACTAACATTTTTTTAAATTTTCAAATAATATCCAATATGTCAAAATTGGCGGAGCCTGAATTTTTTTTGTTCAAAATTCGTGGAGCCTGAACTTTTTTCTTCAAAATTCACGTGACAAAAATTGTTTAATAAAGTTAGTTTAAGCAAATAATTGGAATAAAATTAATGTTGCTTAGCAAATATTTAATAGAATCGACATAAATGATTTTAGAAGCAAATGTAAAATTAAAAAGCTACTAACACATATCACAAGATGGACCAAAAATAAAATAAAACAAATCAAATTTTAAATCTCCATATCCCGGAGACGATTAATGAGATTTTGTGTATTAGATGCATTTCGATTGTATGTAACATTTACTCGCCCCGTGTGACATAATTCCGCATTTCCTGCAAAAACTAGAAAATCTTAAAATTCCGAATTATTCAGATATGCCTGAGAAAATTATTATGGTTGTCATTGATTCCTCAATATTCCACTTACGAAAGTGAATTATGATAAAAAAAAAAAAAAAATTTCTTTGTAGTAACCGCTTGTTATTATTTGAGAAATCTGTTTTGTTTGGACGTTTTCATATTATACAACTTATAAGGTAATAAATGACAATAGATGCTTTAAAATAACTGTAATGTTCTTTTTTTTTAAAAATTATTTGTTCGCTCTCGATAATGGTGCGTGGTCACTTTCAACTCACACAAACTACGTATTTTCTTTTAAGAAATCAAATATTTTCTAAATGTTAAAACCGAGTACATGACAATTCTTAGATAATTTCTCTTGGATTCGTATGTTAATTTAATATATTTGTAGGGAAAAAATTACTCTACACACAAATTATGAAGAGTAAAAATATTTTATTATTATTATTATTATTATTTAGTCGTAGAATTAAAAGCAATTTATCTAGTTCCATTTTATATCGAAACCATTCTTTGCTTTAGTCTTTCATTAAAAAAATAAATAAAAAATATCGAGTTAAAATAAGTGATCGCCTGAAAGTATCAACTCGAAAGTTAGAAAAATAGTTTAAGCGATTCTTGTTAAAAACTACATTTTCTGATTAAGCTTAACGATTTTCCACTGCTTTCCCCAGGGTTATATTTACTTCCTAGTAAACTCTAAAACTTTACCATATAGATTCAGACAGGTAGGTAAAACTGAGTTAATTAGAACGTTTCTTTCATATTTGAACCCATCAAGCAGAATGACGAGGTTCATTCATGAATTAAAATATATGAATGTAGTAAATTCTATGTATTTATTACGATAATTTTATAACCGAGTGAATATCGAAATAAAGCTATAAATAACGCTTACACTATAATAAAACCACTTCATACATTATAGAAACCAATCGATAAATTAACGCGGAATAAATATAATGTATAAATTGTATAAATAAATCTCTAAACTCTATACGTGGCGATAAAAAATAAAACGCAATTCAAGATACGATATTTTTTTAAGAACTCCCCAAATGAATAGTCCAGCATACCGTAATATAAAATAGTTACGTCAATGTTCTAATTGAATTGTTCCGAAGTCATACACGTATTACCTACATCGGAATTAGATTCTTTAAAATCCACCGTAATATCCTCCGTCGGTGACTTAACATTATGGTAGACTTCTTGCGGCATTACAGAAACATCACTCGTTGAAGAACATTTAACATTATTATCCAGCGCATATGTCGTCGGCTGTGACTGCTCCGCATTACACGTTACCGTGTCATGATTCTGTGTAACTTTAAAGTTATTTGCCAAATCCTCCTGTTTTGGAAACGTATCGTGACTCATTTTGTTCGTTTTTTTCGTTTTATGCCTCCTGTGACGAGGTTTTTTCCGTTCCGACATATTTGCTATAAAATAACATATTCAAAAAATTAAATTAATTCTAGATATAAAATAAAATATGTTACATAAATTTTATATATATAAAATATAACCGCGAGTGAGGAAGGCACTTTGTACCTACCCCCTGGAAATACTCTTTACCGTTCGAGCCCGAACTTCAACCGGAACGATACGTGTTTACAGCTAGCTGGATAGTGCAGTGGTCTGATATATATGTTAACCGCAAATAAGTAAGATGTCAGTTACAGAACAAGAAGGGGGCTATGTGGCAAGAGGATGTGAATGGACAAGACCCTCGACGAGTTTTGGTCGCTGTCAAAAATCTTAACTCGCTACCCTCTCCGTAGCAAACACGTTTCTGGCGATTTGAATTTTTATTCAAAGGTTAGTTTCTCTCCCTAAATAGGAATATCATTTTTTGTTTCTACTCGCAATTCTTTAATATTTTTTTTCAACTTCTTCCTACCGTATAACGCGGAGTCGTTTTGGTTTGCCTTGTCACTTCTCATGTTGGAATGCAGTATGTAGGCTGCGTCGCGCTCCAGCTACATGTTATTTAATTATGCTGCTAAATTTAAAAATCCTTATTTTCGAAATCGAATAAGAAAAATCACCATATATATATATATATATATGGTGATTGCACACCTGGTGCATTCTTTATCAGTTACTGTTTTTACGTTTATAATTAATTACGTTTTAAATATTCATGCCTTGTAAGAAAGAGCCGCCATACATAATTCTATAGTTACTTTTAAAGCTATTTTCATATTAAATTGTTAAAATTATTATTCGAAAAACAACCATTTTAAATTAAAGTTTAAAAATTTACTCTTTCAAAAACTATAGCACACCAACGACGTCTTTATTTCACAGAAAATTTTATTACGAAAAATATTAAAATAATAAATTAATATTTAACGGATCACCTGTTTAAAGAATATATTCGTTTTATGTTTGATACTTTTAATTCATAGACTTCTACTCACATTCAGAGTTCATTTTTTTTTTAAATCTCCAACTTAAATTATCACAAATATTTAAGAATTCTCCCATAGGTATGTATAAATATCTTTGAACTATGTCGGTTACTCATTATTATACGTACATGCGAGAAACAATGATGACCAGTTTATAATTATAAGACATAGTCAAATAGTATTTCTGTAGCACTTGCTTGGGGTGATAAATATTTAAATTAAACAAAATAAAATAAAAACACTTTTATATCGTAACAAAATATATTTAATCAACACAATCTACTAGTTTCACTGGCTATATAATCGAATGGCATTGAATATAGTGTGATACGACAAAGTACTTTTATTTTATTTCGTTTATAAGATATTTTAATTATCGAATCATAACATTTTGAGCATGTAAATATATAATTATTTATAACTGTTTTAAATTAACCGTTATTTGTTTAAAAAATCGCATTAAATAAACTTTATTTAAAAATCAACCCGCTTATTGATATAATATTTAAAAATAAATAAAACCTACCTCTATAAATAAATCATTAAATTATTCTATTCTTTTATAAATTTAAATAACTCTATCTTTTATCATAAAAAGTTGCCATAATTAAACAATCAGAAACTCGTGCAAGAATATACATTAAAAACTGATATTATTAAATTTGATTTTACTTGAAACTTGATTAATTTAATTTTTTTTTAATAAATATCTTAATCCAAATAATTTAAAAAGTTTGGAATGCATTGGTTTAAAAAAAAAAAAAATAAAACAATAAAACGTACTTAAAATCACTAAAAAGTTATTTTCTTTATGAACAAACACAAAGCTTTTCGGCTATTAAGCCATTATTAAGTGAAATATAACAATAATTTTAAAAAATTTTACAAACCTATAAAAAATAAATTGTAAAAAATTATTATATACATAAGTGTTAAAACAGTATTCTAAATATCTGATAGTCAATGTGGTAAAACAACACAATCAGTATACAACAAATTTGTTTACACAACAATAACATAAAGCAAAATACAATATCAAATTTATACAGAGTAATAGCTTAATAGCCGAGAAACTTTTGCTCGTATTTTTACTGTTTTATGAATTTAAATACATTTTATTTTAAATAATACTTACTCGATTGAAAGATCAATTTGTGTTCCTCATTATTCATATCGCATTTTGCTTTAGCAAGTAAAATAAATATACCACCAGATGTACGACGACGATCTTCTTTCTGAAATTTAAAAATTTTCAATTCATTTATTAAGAATACCAAGTTAAAAATATTTATTTCACTCGGATTATAATAAGATACTGTTAAAACAGACGCATAAACAAGTTTAATTTATTGTTTTCCCAATGTATAACAACAAATTTGATTAAATATACAACAACACTTTATTTATAAACTATACATTTAAATTTAAAAACTAAAAAAATTAAACTAACTAAAACGAAAAATACAATACGAAAGTCTACTAACATGTCGTTAAATCTTTAATTAAAAAATATATTTCAATAAATGAAAACTTTTTCTTTTAAATTACTAAATAAATAATATTTAATCTGAGTTACATAGAAAATAGAATAAATATGTATACAAGGAGAAAAATTAATTACGAGTTATAATGATTAGAAAGACGTACCAAAGTTAACATGCCGCCGTTCTTTTCCACGTTTTTCGTTTCATTATATAAATCGACAGCAACTTTTTTCCCCAACAGACGTATAATACTTTCTAAAAGGAGTAAAAAATTAAATTGCATAAAATGATTATTTTTGTTCAATAAAAAGTTTATAACATAAGTAGGATGTAATATGATCTTTTTTCCAACTATAGTATAAAAATAGTGTTTTTTCCTTTGAATCTCAAATGCTTTAAATTGTGTGATCGTTTTCAATATATATTCACAACATACATTCACAAAATGACAATCAATTTTAAAAAAAGACAAAATTGTATATTACTTTTTCTAACATTCTATTATGAATTCAAAATTTATTTAAAATAATTAACAAAAAAGTTTGTTTTCCATTTCTAACGATAATTGTATTTCCTCTAATTGCCACGTACAGCCCATTAAAAATTAAAAAATTATGACACTTTGTTTCTGTTCTGGTTTAAATATTTTTTTAATAGTTTTACTCGCGAAAGAGTGATTGTTTTTTTTTAACACATAATGATTATTTATCAACTAAGACGTAGAGTTAAGACTCGATAAAACTAAAAATGAATGTGTGAATGTACATTAATGAAGCACGAAGATAATATTACCTATGACTTCGATATTTTTTTCTTGTAAAGAGGAACTAATTTTTTTCGTTAGCATTTTGATGCTGTCCTTACGATAAAACTGCAATGTTGGTAAAAAACGCGATTTCTTCGATTGATAAGTTGTAGGTTCTTCATTTTTGATAAGATCTTTTAATGGATTTTTGATTATATCAGTACCATTTGATTGTCTGTAAAATAGAATAAATTTGAATATATTTAATTAGTTTTAACAACTTGTAAAACTTCATAAATTATTTACCTAGGCTTAAATACTACCAAATAAAAATTTTTTTATAGTTTCCATTTTAATATTTTCAAATTCTGGACAAAAAATTCACGGTGTTTTTTTAGAAGCGCTAAAATAACACCGCTAACAAAACCAAGAACCAAACGATAAACATCCATTTACAGTACGATTCAACTCATTACAAAATTAATAACTGTATAATTCAAATATCCGCCATACCGATCATATTTTTTTTTTAAATAAATTAAGTAAACAATTATAACCATAAAGAATTCAGTGGAACACCATCATTTCCGTCAAAAAGCAAGCTAAATGTTTAACATAATGAACATAAAATAACCGTTCAAAAAGCCAACTATAAAAAATAACATAAGCTTAAACATAAAAAGTAGCAACAAATGTAAACATATCCGATGATTTTTTTTTTAAAATTGTGATTATTACGCAACTGATCAAACATATATCTGATTGCTTAAAATGTAACATGTGCAACATTCATGAGAATTTAAAAGAATGAATGAAAAGGAAACGATTATAGAAATACTTCAATGACCAAGTAACAATAATACTTTCAAAGTACTAAGAAAAGATGCCCATCAGTCGATATGTTAAAAAGACAGATATCATTTCATATGTATCTTTATTTTAAATTTTAAAATATATATCATTCATAAAACTGCATCTAACTATAAACCTACTTGCAAAATACATTGAGATTTTTACTAAATATAATCGGCTATTCGAAACGTAAGCCCGCTGAGTTCATACTTTTATTTTACATATTAAAATAAAAAAAATATATTACATTTATGCGAATGGACGAACTGCATTTATTACGTACTTTATTTCTAATAAAAACTACACACAAATTTTGTGTGTATGAATTTCTGTTGTTAAAAACAATAATCTAAAGTATTTTTCCTCAATAAGTAACAGTAGTACCAATACATAAATATATTATGCAGAAACCAAACTCTGCTATGTATTAATTAAGTACAAAAGTACAAGGCCGTAAGGAATGACTTGATTACATCAATTTCATTATGGATGCAAATAATGGAAATAATAAGACAGCATATTTGAAATGGATGAGCGTGTTCTATTTAAATGTTGAACCGTGCATTGGAATTTTCATCAAAACAATAATCCAAATCGAAAGTATAACTCAACATCACAGAACAGTAATATGCATTAATACAAAGAATTCACTATAATATCTTACGTATGGTCTAACTACGGCCAAATTCAATATGGAACAAAAATTTTATTCTGATAATAAACCTACAAAGCGATAAATTAGATTAATCTGAATTATATTTAACTTGAATATCATACTGAATTTTATTTTATTTATTATATATATATATATATATATATATATATATATATATATATATATATATATATATATATGGTCAAGTTATCTCAATTTTTTAGATTAATCTTCGACTTCATATGATATTTGGAAGAAATAATAATGAAGAATCATTAAAAGACATTCCAAGTCGATATTTTTGAAACCCAAGATCGTTATAGCCCTTTTCTAGTCCAATTAATTAATAAACTCGTTAAAAGGTAAGTGAATGTAGTTATACGAAAGAATAAATCCAAAACTCAGGTTACAGCTATCGATGATTGCAGCATTTCAATAAAAAGTATTACTAACCAACATCCATTTCAAATAAATCCGGTTAAAAAATCACTTTCGGAAAATGTACCAAAAGCTTCATTTTCTGAAACGCTAAAACACGAGAAAATTATAATATTACTAAGCATCGACAACCAAATACAAAATTGTGTGATATTGTAATTCTCATCAAATAATCTTACTCATAACTGAATATGATCTAATAAAGTCTTGAATCGTGATCATAATTTCTATGCTTTCTCATTCCACCAGAAATTTATTACATATATATTACAGTTTTCAAAACATATAACTTCATGGAGACAACATTGGCGAAAAGTTAAATTTTCTTTTCGAAAATTAGCAGCCGGAATTCCAATTGAACGAGAAAAAACAAATCTAAGAGACAATTATCACTTATTATTGGAATACAAAATCTAAAAATGCGAATAAAGCATTTTTACACCATAACAGTAATGTAGTCTTCGACGCTGCACTGGACGTATTTATATTAAGTAAAAACAAAAAAAACTGTCTCTTATTAAAAGTTGGCATGTTAATGTGTCGTATAAATTTTTCAATGTTTATTCTAATTAAACAATGGTTATCTTATCCTATTTAAATAATCTTAATTTTACGCAAAATAGGTTATGTTTAACATTGATAATTTATTTATTTCAACGATTATTTACTAGACCATGTTTGTAGTAACGTATAATTTATGGCGTTATATGTATTAAAAAATCAAATATAAAAAATAATTCCATAACCGTAAAAGGATATTCGTGTAGTTTAACAAATCGACAGCGTGAATAATGACACACTGGAAATAAAATTTGTCATTATAATATGTTTGAATATCCGCCGATTACTTAAAAAATTTCGTTTATCTGTTAAAAATTTATCTTTTCTACATTTCTATATTTCTTGATTCAACTTTATACATTTTATAAACAATATTTTATTTAATTTTAAACTTTGTTTTTGTTTTATATTTTAGCAATTATTTAAGTAAACTTTTTGAAAAATGTTTAAGCTCAATATTTATAAAAAAAATTACGAATACACATGGCGTTGTTTAATTTCTCACCCTTTCATGCGAAGAGCAACTCTGAAAAATAAAATATATAAAATTTTGTCTTGAAAGTGTAGTAAGCTGAAATTTTTATTTATATTACGACGATCATCGTATGTTCACGTTATAATAAATCTAAATTTGTTGTGTTGAAAGTGGAAAACTAATATTTAATTTAATTAATATAATAAAACAATATATATATATATATATAATTATTTATTTAATTAAAGTAAAACATACTAAAATTATTATAATATAATCAAACCGGATTTGTAGTAGATAAACTATTATTATAAAATAGTTAAAATTAATTTTAGTTAGTCGATGGAGGAAAAAACAGTAAATTAATTTGACCAAATAAATCTGGCCAGTAAAAAAATAAATTACAGCCAGTAAATTATGTAAGAAAAATGTATAAAAAGGGATGGTTGTTCATTTTCGAGAGAGTTCGAATTTTTCCGTCAAATAGTTCAGTTGTTAGTTACTTGATCAAAACAGTTACAATTAAATGAAGAAGGATAGCCACGCAGTAATTACAAATCCGGTCGGGTTAGTTATTTATTAATTATTATTTTTTTTTAACTAATTCATTAAAATATATATATTAATTATTTTAAAATATAAAGTAAAATATTTCTGTATAATAAATATATAATAGTTTTTAATAAAAATATAATAAAACTTTTCGTTATAAATACTTTATTTTTTTTATAATAATAGTATATACGGGGTATCTTGTATAATTTCGAGGTATCTTGTATAATTTGGCGACCATGACGATAGATTAAAATTAAACTCTCGTTTAATTTTTAAATTAGAACTTGCATTTTCGTATAAATTATTAGTGATCACAACAATAGATTAAATTTAAACTCTTATTTAATTTATAAATTACAAACTTCTTACAAAATAATTAAACTTAAAAAATGGCTACCTTAGATGACATATTAGCAGCAATGAAAGAATGGAAAGCAGAAATGAATGAAATGAGAGCAGAAATGAAAGCAGAAAGGAAAGCAGAAATGAATGAAATGAGAACAGAAAGGAAAGCAGAAATGAATGAAATGAAAGCAGAAAGGAAAGCAGAAATGAATGAAATGAAAGTAGAAAGGAAAGCAGAAATGAATGAAATGAAAGTAGAAGAAAGAAATAAAGAAGAAGAAGAAAGGACGAGAGAAGAAGAAGAAATAAAAAGTAAAAGAGAAGAAAGAAAGAAATGGACAAAGGATATAGAAGAAAAAGTGACACATATAGAAGTAGAAAAGGACAAGACTGAAAAGACTCAGAAAGAACTTAAAAAATATCTAAACGATGAAAAGAAACGCCCATTTGCGTTTGGAAAAGACATATTGGTTTTAAACAAGAATTCATTTGGAATCAGAAATCAAAATATTAATATTAATAAAAAATTAAAAATGTGACAAAGACGATTACAGACTTAAGTGAAAGATTTAAAGGTTTTAAAATTTTTGATAGAGGTAAAAATAATAAAAAACAATGCGAAGATTTAAATAGAATAAATGCGAAACAAAAACAGGAAATTGTTAATATGAAAAAACAACGAGATGATTTGTCCAATAAACTTAATTGTAAAGAAACGGAATATAACATATTGAAACGAGAATTTATGGAACTGCAAAGAGTACACAAATCGGTGTTAATTGAAAAGTCAAATACCCTTAACAGATCAATCAAAAAATTAGAAGAAAAGCGATCTAAATTAAATAGCGGTAAAGAAAATTTGAAATTAAGAATTTCTCTCGATAATTTATATAAAGAGAATGAACAGTTGAAAACAAAATTACAATCGCAAACAGCTGAATGCAAGAAATTGCGATCTAATTTAAAACAGTATAAAAAATTTTCAAATCTAAACGAAAACCTTGCAGAAGATAGTGTTCTATCTGATAAGGATAAAATTGATCAAATCAGGCCTGGAAAAAAAGAAGGTTTGATTCAATTGAAGGATGAAGTACACAAAGCAATGATTAGTGACAAACCTAAAAGAAATAAAATCAAAAAATTACAGAATAAACTATTTTATGCTGACGCAATAATTCAAGAATTACGTAGCAATGAGTGTAAGTATAAAATACAAAAAAAAAATTCAGAAGATGAAATAAAAACATCGAGAGACGAATGGAATAAATTAAAAGGTGACATTTCAGAGAAATTGAATTACCAAGGAATGAAGGAATTTAATTGTAAGAAAAGAGATGTAGAACACAATGAGTCTTTGTTGAAGGAAGATAATAAGAAATCAAAGCAAGAATTTTTAGAAAAAAAAAGGCAATTCGAGAAGAATAAAAGATAGTAATTAAGCATTATAGCAAAGAATATATGAATTTTAGTCAAGAAAGATTGATACAAGTGCATCAATATATTAAGAATGAACATCACTATAAAATTTCTGAACTCGAATCTAGACTGGATGAATATAAAAATAATGAGGTCAAACGTTTAAAAATACAGATCTCACACTTACAGAATAGACTGAAGAACGATGAAATTTGTATAAAAAATCCAGAACGAAGAATTAAAAAGCTAAATGAACAAACAAAGCAGCAGAAAACTAAGTATGAAAAGCTACAACATAATATTACGATTCAAAAATTTTATGAAAGTAATATTAGTAAACGTTTTATTATAGTTTAAAATTATTGTAGTTTTAATAAATAAGTTTAAATTTTATTTAAACCAAAGAAATTTAAAAAGATTTGAATAAATAAATAATAATAAATAAATGTAATATGTATATACTAATTATTAATGCAAAGTATATAGATATTTGTTTAGTAGAGCTAGCATACCAGAATCATTGATGTTTCTAAGTAATTCAATCAGATTGGAGAATGAAGACGTATACTTCTCAGGATCGACACAAGAAGAATAAATAAAAACCAGAATCAAGAAATGCTCTAAGTGTTGATTGTATCTACTTTTATATATATTTTATTTTTCGTATATATGTTATGTTTGAAAATGACAGATAGAATATGTGAGTGAGAGTTAGAATGTGTATACGTGTCAATTATATAAAAGAATGTGTGAACATACATATAAATACTAAATGAAATTAATCTATCTGTTATAACTAGTATACGTTCCTGATATTGCATTCGTAAAATTAAGCTAGGATGAAGCTTGCGGAAAGGCTGAAATATTTGTAAATGAAAAACGTTCCGTCCTGATGAGATCATCTTCGTGAAAAATTCTTTCGTTTCAGAAAATATTGATCTGCTGTTTATAAATATTAATCGCAGAAATCGTCGTTGAATGAAATAATTCAAACCGCTAACCAAATCGTTACGAACCGTCTCTGAACGTTATCGATGTTCGAAAATGGTAAATGAACATGTTAAAAAAGTAAAAAAAGTGGATCACGTTTGATACAAAACGTCGTTCAACTATCAATAACCTACGCTCATCTGGTTTAATATCGCCGAAAGCAGCTATTACATCAAATGTTTGACGCACATACGTCATTGAACTTTGAAATTAAAAAAAAAACGTTTGTAAAATGGTAACATTCATGAAATATCAACGACAACGCAGATTGAAGATCGCTATTTCCACGCAGTAAAAAAACGAAAAGAAAACAAGTGATGACCAAATCAGCGCGGGAAAATTCAGCCAAGCCAATCCATGCGTTACGACATATATATAATCTTAAAATGTTTTGTAAATATCACTTATTTTGTTTAAGACCGATTTATTTTTACATTAATTTATATTTATCAAAATTCTTATATTTTTTCAAATGTATGTACATGTCATGTAAATTTCTCACGTTTCAAGTGAATCGATTTTTTTTTTATATCTTAAGATTTTGTAAAATTAGTTTTCCATACTCATGTTAAGAAATAGTTATGATGTAAATGTTGGTTAAAGCAAAGAGTAATATAAAAGGTATCGAGCACGCGAAGATATAGAGAATAAGTAAACTTCAAATAAATTTGCAGTTTTCTTATTAGATAGCGGCGGGGTTATACGACGATCATCGTATGTTCACGTTATAATAAATCTAAATTTGTTGTGTTGAAAGTGGAAAACTAATATTTAATTTAATTAATACAATAAAACAAAATATATATATATATATAATCATTTATTTAATTAAAGTAAAACATACTAAAATTATTATAATATAATCAAACCGGATTTGTAGTAGATAAACTATTATTATAAAATAGTTAAAATTAATTTTAGTTAGTCGATGGAGGAAAAAACAGTAAATTAATTTGACCAAATAAATCTGGCCAGTAAAAAAATAAATTACAGCCAGTAAATTATGTAAGAAAAATGTATAAAAAGGGATGGTTGTTCATTTTCGAGAGAGTTCGAATTTTTCCGTCAAATAGTTCAGTTGTTAGTTACTTGATCAAAACAGTTACAATTAAATGAAGAAGGATAGCCACGCAGTAATTACAAATCCGGTCGGGTTAGTTATTTATTATTTTTCAAGTAAATAAAATTATTATTACTTTTTAATTAATTCATTAAAATATATATATTAATTATTTTAAAATATAAAGTAAAATATTTTTGTATAATAAATATATAATAGTTTTTAATAGAATTATAATAAAATTTTTCTTTATAAATACTTTATTTTTTTTATAATAATAGTATATACGGGGTATCTTGTATAATTTCGAGGTATCTTGTAATATATATAAAAATTTTAAACTTTTATAACCGGTTAAATGTGAAAAAATCACATGTCTATTTTATACTAACAGACACAACAATTATTTAGATCAGTATATGTTAATGTATAAAATAGCAATCTAGCCATACCATTTTAAAAATAGATAAATAACTAAAGCATTAATATTAATAACTACTGTAATACAAAATTTAATAAAAATTAAAAAATAATAGTTAATCTTTATGAAATAATTGGAAACAATTTTTTATCTTTCTTTAAAAATAACGGCACACTGTAGAGAGAACAAATCCAAAACGTCCATCATATATAGAAACTAAAATACTTGATGAAGTACTTGGATTGAACGTAATGATACTTTCGATTATGTTATCGCGGTTGCTATCTTCATTATCACTATATAATGCTGAAATAAATGTATTAAATTCTTTTTTCTCGGGGAAAAATGTAGGGTCTACATCAGAATGATTAATCTTCCGGATCTGTGGGCTACTCGACATTGCCTATTTATTCGATTTCCACATCCGATTTAATAAATTTATCCATAATTTTAGTTACTTTAGTAATGTATATAAAAATAATAAACAGGTCACTTACGCACGGTTATTATTCCAAGCTAACATCTTATTTTCTTATACTATACTGGCAGTATTAGAGAAATTTTAAGATTTTATAAGTACTGGCGCCGAAAAAGCCGATACTTTGAAAAAAAAAAAGAATTGATATACCGGCTACAGAAATTATTCTGCTTGTTTAAGATACTAGTAGAGACATAGGGATATAAAAATAATTAATCTGACGCAGTACATATAGATAGCACCATCTTATGGTTCAAATTACATTTAATGAAGGTGGTCAAACATAATAATCGCAGCGCTTTAAGAATTGATACAATAAGAACGGTGAAATACATAACAGTGGCCATAAAAACGAAAATGTACATATCCACTGTCACATTTATAAAATGAGAAAATTACATATACAAATAGGTTCAAAAAATCTCATTCATGGAATAAAAACATTAAAATTCTATTATTTATTGTATCTACAGTATAAAAATAATATATCATACGATTAAAATGTAACTTACATCACCCTCTTTAGTCGATAATTATATGATTCAACTTGGCGATTACGATCGAAACCAATATTCATAAAATCCGATGCAATATCTTCATCAAAACATGCCACCCAACCTTCGTATTTTTTCGACTTTTTATGCGATTCGGTATCTCCTTGTGAAATACTGGAATTTATGGTGCGTTTCTTAACACGTTTAGGAAATTTTACTGAAGAAGATGACGATGAAGAATAAGAATCAGATTCATCATCATCACTATTTACAGTAAACGTGTGATCTGATGCAACCTTTGATAGCTGTGGCGGTCGTTCCAATGGAGTATAATCTTCAAATATCTACGGGTGAGGAAAGAATAGGTTGTAAGTAAATAAACACGACATCGCTATCAAAATCATTACTTTTATAGCAACTACTAAAATGTCACAGTGTGTTAAACACTTACATATTGAATTTAAAAGCACATGATATAATTTTCTAGGTATAATATGTTTATGTATTGAAAGAAAAGTTATCATGCATAATATAAATTTATGATATATAATTTTCACGCATTAAAACAAAACATTATGTAAAATAGATTTTACAAGAAAAATAAAATTATAATTCATAGTAGCAATTTAGAACCGGATGAGAAGTAAACTTATTAAACATATCAATTAAAGGGCTACTAACATTTACACATCGTCAGTTTCACATGGACTCGTTGGCAACATGAATGAGAAAATCATATAACTCGTAATATTAACCTGCGAGAACTGTCAATATATATTCATTATTTAAATTAACTTTGTATGATGAGAACATAAATCAAACTGAATGCGATTTTACATGAATTACATCACACGTGCAATAATGAACAGTTGAAAACTTACGTTCATATCATCTAAACCATTTTCGTGTTCAAACATTATGTTAAAAACTGGGGATTAAAAATAAATTCGTGAAAATGGAAATTATTATGATTAATTCTTTAAAAAATCAGAAACAACCAAAAATACACAAAGACCGATGTCTGAAATTTCAACTTTATGCAATCATGCAATGGGGAGACCAACCAATACCAAACACCAGGTATAATATAAACTAAATACCAACAACCATAGAAGTTGATATTATTAGTTGCTGAACACTGTATACATTTTTTATGATTAAATTTTAATAAAACAAATAATATGTTGCATTTAATTTATGTATAACTTACTAGTAAAATTAATTACGTTGCTTACTTATTAACATTATGCTTCCCTATCACTTTAATATTTTAAAGAATCATCGAAAAATAAATTTGTGTTTTTGATTTTTGCGATTGTTTGGACGCTGAAGTTCGATGATATTGCTAGTATATTTTAATTTAGTAGACTAAATGAGTAAAGGTACAAATTGTAAATTGCAATTCAATTTAGTGTTTGTTTATTAATAGTATTTTTGGTCAAAATTTTATATTAGAGACTAAAATGGAAATGAAAGGTTTGTAAAATTGAAATCAGTTTTGCTCAATAATTTAATGTACTGGATTTTTGTTATTTTTATGCACTAGATGCGTTAATTTCACATATCTTTCTGTATAAGATTTATAATTTCTGTCAATATGTTCATGTTAGTTTACCACAAATCATTATGTTTACATATATTTCTTTGTAGAATTTTAGAAAATTGTTTTAAGATATTAATAATGCATAGCTTGCGGACACCAATAGATATTTAATTTATTTATAAACATTAATTGTATTGTACTTCATGTATATGTTAAGTATTCTAACATTTTTGATTTCATTTTTTTTCTTTTTGTTTCATGAAATGATACAAAACTGTTGGTGAAACATATAGCGTAAGTTTTGATTTCAGTTAAATAGTGTTTTGTATATTTTATATATGAATGTCAATATACGTAACATTCTAATATCACATTTATCCCTGTTATTTTATTTACATTCATTATTATTTATAATTGGTTTAATCGTGACATGTAACGATTGCAACATACTATTTTCAGTATTGTAGGAATAGCCTTTGCAGCGTCAATTGGAATGACATGCGTGATATTAGCCTGTGCTCTATCTGATAAGAAGTAAGAATTTTATCGAATTTAATAATTCACCGTTTTTCATATATGTTAAGTCTGTTTATTATGATTTTTAGATTGTAAAATTAAAATATAAAGCAAATTTAAAATTTAAACTTCTACGTAAACTAACAAGATAAATATTGCTTACTTTTCCCCTAATGTTTTAACAAATCTATTAATTGAATATTTATGAAGTACATATATTTTTTAAACACTATCTTATTCTCATTTTGATGTTTAAAATTATTTTTTGTTTCAACTCTCGCATATTATTTCTTTATCATACATGAATGATAAAATTGTATCTAAGTATCACTTTATAATTTAATTACATCTAGTCCTTGTTTTACGTATTATTAGTTCGTTCTGTTATTTGAATTAATTGATTATATATTAAAACGTCAAAAAAAATTTTTAGTGCAAATTGGTGGCCTATGATAGTCGCTTTGTTTTATTTATTACTACCACTTCCAACAATGATATCTCAACGATATAATGAATTTAGCATCGGTGAAATGAGCAGAAGTCGTGTTTTAGATTTTGGTATTTTCATTACTATGGGATTAGTCGTTTCCGCATTTGCTATACCAATTGTGTTAGCTAGGTCACCTAAATCCGATCCAGTGGTATGATATTAACATGTATAATGTGTATAACTAGTTTTTACTTTATATTTATCATTAAGCAATATAATTTGAATGTATTTATTTATATTATAATTAAAACTAACCTTATTTATTGTACATGATAGTCAATGTTCTAGAGCAAAATTTAAATTTTACCTTCATTTTTAAAGGCATTTACGTAAACTTTTTTGTATTTTCCAATCCGGGTGTACACAATAAAATTTTTACCATCCATCTTCATGTCAATAATATTTAATACGTAGGAGTTGATATGGAAAGATAACATTTTATTTTAAAGTAAATATATAAAGTTTTACTGGTTATATTGTGATATGTAGTCACCCAAATATCAATAATGATGTGGTAGAACGTTGGGTTGAAGCAGAGAATCTGGAACTTATACATGATACAAAACTACCGCCATCATTTAATTGCGCTCGATGGAAACGTGGCTACAACCCACACCTTGTTTTTGTAAGCAGACACCTAAAATCACTATCTACCAAGAACATCGAGAAACCCATCTCGAACTCGCAACACCGTTCCGTGGCCATACAATTTAAACGTACGGTTCAATTTCCGGAAAGGAAAGTGGGATGAATTTCCAAACAAGTATAGAATCAAACGCCAGTTCATATGTCGTGGGAATGATAAAAGAAAGATCGAGGGAATGTATTCCAAGAGGATGTCGAACTAGATACATCCCAAGCCTGGACAAGAACATATTGGTACAATACAACGAGTATGAAAGGAACTTCAAAATTGCTCCATTTTCAGTTGGAAACCTTGGAGCTTGGAGAGCAAGTTGCTGCTAGTATCAGCAACGCCCGCAAAAATTGGTGGATAGAAACTATTGAATCAGTAGACATGAAACACAACAACAAGAGAGCATGGGCACTAATAAAGAAACTCAGTGGAGATCCATCGAAAAGCAAAGAAACAGCTAAAGTTACTGCTAACCAAGTAGCATATCAATTGTTATTAAATGGCAAGCCAGCTAAAGGAGCCCGTATTAAGAAAGTTAAACTGAAACAGACGCGTAAAGATGAATACAGCTGTCTTAAGGGAAGCTTCACTATATCAGAACTCAATGCAGCCATCAACACTATGAAAAATGGCAAGTCAGTCATACTGTAGAACAAATTAAGCACTCAGGAACGCGTATGTGAAATCAGGAATTGTTCAATGGCATAGTGAATAATAAGCCGACACCTAAATCATGGAGAGACGCCAAGGTACTTGCCCTACTTAAGAAGTTTCCTGATAATGCTACTAATTATCGTCCAATCTCTCTCTTATGTCATATACTCAAACTATTTGAAAGATTACTCCTTACCAGAATTGCTAATACCATCGATTTAGCATTAATTTCACAACAATCAGAGCACTGGACAAATACTTAACCTAACACAGTACATTGAAGATGGTTTTGAAAAAAAAATAATCACTGGTGCAGTTTTTATAGATCTATCGGACGCATATGATACAATAATCCATCGATCATTACTATGTAAACTGTATAATATTTCCGGTGATTACAAATTTACAACCGTTATCGCTAAAATACTAGAAAATCGACGATTTTATGTTTCCTTAGACGGCAAGAGTAGTCGCTGGAGAAGACAACGTAATGGGCTTTCACAGGGAAGTGTGTTAGCGCTAATATTATTCAACATATACGCAAACAACCAGCCTATTGTCAAAGGCATGAATCACTCCATCTGTGCGGACGACCTGGCTGTTGCCTGTCAAGGAAAATCATTCAAAGTAATTGAAAAAGAACTTTCCAGTACTTTAATAAGACTAGGAGAATACTATGCACAGAATCACTTGAAACTAAATAAAAAAAAACTCAGTGCCCTGCTTTTCACCTAAGAAACAGGGACGCTAACAGACACCTAGAAATAACAGTTAAGGGATAAAGGTAGACTTTAATGAATGTCCCATGTACCTCGGAGTTACCCTTGATAGGACACTATCCTTCAAAAAGCACTGCCTGAAGACAAAAATGAGATTGCAGCCAGGAATAGCGTAGTACGCAAGTTAGCCGGCAGATATTGGGCCGCTAGCCCATATATCCTGCGAACATCAGCACTGACGCTATCCAACTCCGCGTGCCCAATATGGTTTGGTCCACGAGAAATATGTTAATACCATGCTAAACGAGAGCTGTCGCATTATCACGAGGTGTTTAAAGCCGACCTCTGTCGATAAAATGCGCATTCTTTCCGGTATTCCTCCACCTCCAACTAGACGGCAAATGGCCGCCAGTATTAAAACGAGCAAGCAGGAAACAGATACTCGAGATATGGCGTTTCGACATAAACCGGCTAAACGAAGATTGAAGTCTCGCAACAGTTTTATGACAGTTATCAGGCAATTAACAATAAGCACGGAAATGCCGGGAAGGAAGAATGGTCGAAAAAAATCACGAACCATGGATTGAACCTAAGGAGCACCTTCCTCCAGGAGCTGAACTAAAATACGGAACGTGTCGTTCACTAAACAGATTAAGAACAATGGTTGGTCGAACAGGAGACAACATGAAGAAGTGGAGAATCTGATAGTTATTCCTATATATCAAGCGATCTATCTAACATCTTTTCATCTGCGGCAGTTGCCCACATAGGTGCGGTTTTAATGACCTATTACAACTGGATGGGAACAGCGTTGCGTTCTCAGAGTACTGGGCAAACACCGTGTAACGCATAAAGATCCTTTTCCCAACACAAAAAAGAAGAAGACTGGTTATATTATTTAATTCTTTCGAGTACTTTAATCGTTCTTTATATAAAGAAAGCTCTGTCTCTCTGTCTATCAAAAATATTTTAACATATTGTTGAAATGACTAGAATGTGCGATTGAAATCAGAAATTCATGTGTGAAAAAATTATGATTAAATTAAATTTCTGTTTTGTGATGCAATTGCCCCGTAAGAGAATAAATGTTATGAAAAATATGCAAATTAACAAATTTCCGACATTCGCATTACTCGATTTTATAGCAGTGCGTTTTTAATTAAAATTTTAAATTATTTTCATATTTTTACATGGATATGTCTTGGCCGGAGGTCATTCTAAAAATTTATCGGTTCCTCCATCATAAAAAATATCTCATTAATATACGCATCATTTTCACTGATCACATAATCTAATTTTACTATATGGAGCGAACATTTTTGCTAGTGTATTGTGTTTTACTTTACCAACCTACATAAAGCATGTCCATGTATTAATGTATTTGCATGATGTGTGCTCTAAATTTTTTTAACAATAATAAAGGAAAGTAATATTTCAAGTATCAGTCGACGAATATTAAATTTTGTTGTTAATCGAAGAAAATGCTAAATTTAATTCCTATTATTCGCTGTTTATAATTTTAAAATACTTTTATTAGAATCAAATCGCGTTTTGAAAAATTGTGTTCACAGTGCGTCCATTTGGGTGTACTTTTATATATTTTCTTTTAAATAAAATGTTAGATTTTACTGAATGCACACATTCCAGTGAATTATTATATATTAACTTTGATTATAGTATTACAAGATACGCATACATATGAATTCGATATTTGATTTTGCGATTTTTCAGATTCATTTGACAGCTTGTAACCTAACATTAGTAGGAAATGTAATCGTGTTTGCTACTTACGCTGGATACTTTCTGTATGTTAGCAGATACGACGATGGAGTATTTTAAACAATTTTTTTCTCAGCTTATAATTGTGTACTTGTCGTGATGACAATGTCCTAATCGTTCATATAATTTCACTCCATCTTTGTTTCTTTTTTGTGTGTAATTTGTCGTACAAGCTTTTACAACTTATTTTTTTTTTTTAATTTGTATATATTTAAACATACGATGTTATTAATGTGATGTCTAATCGATATATGTATATATATATATATATACATAATCTTATGTTATGCAGGTTTTAGTAATTTGATGTGAACAAAATGAAAACACGAAATTAAATCACCAAGTATTATATTAAAAGCGAATGTCTTTGACTATTATGTCATTATTGAGCGTAAAACAAACGAGGTTGAAAAGTTTCGCGTTTAGTATAATTTTTAGTGATTTTATTTTGTGTAACCAATAAATTTAATCATTGTAATCTTTGAATTTATACTTCTGCTCATTTGTATTCTTATTTCTTGATTTAATATTTTCAATTATATTTTAACATAAAGAAGAAACGTTTGATAAATTCAAAACGCACGTTTTCGTATGGAATCTTACTTCTACACTTTATTTATCTGTTTCATATTAGAAAAAATCCGTATTACATTTGTTTTTTGATCGTTAATGTTTTCGACAGTAGTCGTAAACTAATATTTAGGGGTTTTAATAATTACTAAGTCGTAACTGTATATATATTATTTTTTTCATCATAGTCATTATATGTCAGATTATAGTTACTTTATACGCGTGCGAACTGTTTATTAAAATTCAAATAATTTATTGATTTTGTTAAGTATTTTAATCTTGATTATAATACATATAAATTATCCTATTTTTTATTTTTATGTGAATTCGCATTCTTATCCATTCCTTTTTACACGAACTACATAATGAAAGAGTGAAATTGACAGTTTCTTCAAACTTTTTCATTTAAATGTATTTAACATTAATCGCTGTTTTAGAATATGATTTATTTAAAATTGTATAAAAATTTAATTTCTATTTTTTTATTGGATTGAATATTTATTGCTATTAGAATAAAAATTAAAATAAACGATCATAACTTTGCAACATTTGAAACGAATTAATTGTCGCGTTTGTACCTTATTCAAATATTTTCTGGCGTACTCGTGATGGGTAGGTAATAATAGTTTTTATATAATATCGAAATAAATAGATGCTTCTTTTAATATTTTCGTTAATCACTTTGACAGTCTGCATGACTTAATGTAACTTTATTTAATATTTGTCACATTGTCGTCTGTTGACACAATTGTATCTATTTCCATAGGATGCATACATTTGATCGCTTCAGTAGTCTTATAAAACGATTTACTCGTCAATAGAACTATTTATTTTACGGTTACTATAAATGATTACATAAGCAGATCTTTTTTTGAAACATTTTTCTTCATTTAGTTATTTAAAGTGTCTAGGACTAGTTGAAAGGGAATTGGAAAGAATAAAACGTTAAATAGTAAAAGCAAAGCATATTAATATTGTGATGTTTATTAATTCAAGACACAACGTATAAAATTCTGTTGATGTGGTGTTATGAAGTCGTGAGATAGAAGGTTGTTTATTAATGATATATGCCCTATTCATAGATGAATATTGTGATGAATGCCAAGGTTCTGTAATGGGCTTAATGATGTAGGAGGTTGGAAATGTGTAGTTACCAATTATATTTTTACATAGAAAACATTTTAACAAATAATTATAGATAGATTTGTGTTATTTCAAATTAATGTCTTAAATATTCAGCTAAAATGTTTCGATTCGAACATCGTTTCAAACCTTGATCAAAGTAAATTCCTCTCTTTAGAGGACTTTTTTGACAGATATTAGACAAGTGATTTACATAGCAATATATTCTAAATAATTCTAAATATATTATTTTAGGTATTAATATTATTATTATTATTATTGTTTCCGTTAGCGTACGGTTGGTTTGTGTTTTGCTCCTGTTAATTTAGGTATTTTTATTTGTTATATCGTGTTTTATATATTGGAGTGCGTATATACCGAAATTAAAATTTTATTTCTCTTTAACTATTAAACGGGATTTTGTTAATTTTTGTTTGTTCTGTAGTTATTTTGTTTTGTTTCATTTTCGTTTTGTTACGCGTTAAAGTTTTTGAAATTTTGGTATAATCTTCATATATATTGACATTCGTGATTGTAATAGTAACAGTAACTGCGTCGCGTTATCTTTCTTGATTAGATAACGTCGTCTCAATAAACCCGACTATTATCTAAACCTGAAATTATTCTCTCGGAGGTAATTTTTCATTTATTATTTTTATTAGTTATTGCCAGCTTTATTTGAACTATGCCAACCGTAATAATGTGCAGTGTTTGCTAGAAAGACTTGCCTGTGGACGGAGAACATGCGAACTGCTCTGCATGCAGTGGAAAAATTCATTTCAGTTGTTCTGGTGTAGCTAAATCAACCTGGAGAACAATGAGCGCGGCTAACAAATCGTGCTGGCGGTGTGCGTCGTGTAGAGGAAAGGCTCACGATACCACTAAACATTCTGCATCTCCTGCTAGACATTCAGATGAAGAAAGTATTGCTAAGTTGATTAGGGCTGAATTTAAACCCATAAATGATAGAATGACTGAAGTGTTAAAATCTGTAGCTGTCCATTCGGCTAAATTTGACGAATTAGTAGCGGAGGTAAGGAAATATAGGGAAGAAGAAGTAGTAGAATTAAAAAAGGAGGTCATAAGCCTCAAAAAAGAGAACATCGAACTGCGTGGGAGATTGGATGATGCGGAGCAATATAGCCGTAAAAATAATTTAATTATTAGTAACGTACCGTTTAGTAGGGAGGAAAATGTTTATGAAGTAGTCAAAAATATTGGATCTGCCATTGGTTGCAATGTGGATGATTCTGACATCGACGTTTGTCATCGTTTACCTCGACCGTCAAGAGGTGGAAATTCTGGTATAATAGTAAAATTTTGTCGGCGTGTGTTAAAACACAAATTTCTTGAAAGACCTCGATCTGTAAAGCTATCTACTGGCCTACTTAATATGCGTTCAGATACCAATAGTGGGACAGGTGATATACCTATATACCTGAATGATCATTTAACGCCTGCACGTTCTGCGATTTATAAGGCGGCACGTGAACTTCGTCATTATGGGTATAAATTCGTGTGGATCAAAGACTGTAAAATTTTCATGCGTAAATCGGAAGAGCACAAGGTTCAACAAATAAAGAATATTGACCAAGTCGAATTGTTGAAATCTTCTTAGTTTTTAAGAATTAAGGTAAAGTTAATTATTAGAAATGATGGATTGCGTATGTGATTGTATAGGTAATACTAGTATATATATATGTATTCTGTTCAAATTAACGTATCACTAACTGATGTAAATATGTACTTATATGTATATTTGTATATGAGCTTTGTACGTGTTTGTTGTTATATTTTTGTTAAATTTAAGTGCATATTGTTTACCGTAAATGCAAATGCAATTAATGTGTGTAAATGGCTGTGCAAGTACGAGTATTGACCAAGAGTGTACTGCTGATTTCATATAGGGAAGGTTATAAACCGTGTGCATAAGAATTGAGTCTTCCGATGAATGTGGGTAATATTAAGTTATTGGTATTGAATGTGCGTAGTCTTCGTAAGAATTATGAACAGTTTATGGTATATTTATATGAATGTTTGTTATGATATTATTGTGCTAACTGAAACTTGGTTACATGAGGCAGAAATAACGCGATACTATATAACAGGTTATAATCATGTTGCTCAGTGTAGACAAAATAAGCGTTCTGGAGGTGTACTTATATATATTAAGGAGGATATAAAGTTTCATACCATAGATACAGCACTGATAAGTGCTAATATAGTTCGCATATCAGTTCAACTAGACGGAGCATCTTTGACATTTATTGGGGTATATAGATTCTGCGAATTACATCGTTCCTTGTTTTTGAGTGATATAAGTCATTTATTTGATATATCATCTGACTTTATGGTAGTGGCTGGTGATATGAATATCAATTTATTAAACGAGAAAGATTCTGCTGATTATTTAAATTTATTTTCTTCCAAGGGTTTTGTAAATATTATCGATAAACCTACTTATCAGCGTACAAGCACTGAGTATGAATCCTGTTTGGATCATGTTTTAATTCGTGGCTTAAATAATAAAAATATTGATATAGATATTAATCACCGCATTTGTGAAGTTGATTTTTCAGATCATCGTGCTTTGTCCGTGACGCTTAGCTTACCGGCAAGGCGGCTTAAGGTTTGAGGATAATAGGTATCTGTTAGATAAGTACTTATTACGGGATAATTTTTATTCACTTGACTTGGGTCCTTTATATATACATAGAGCGAATATAGATGAAAAGTTTAAATGGTTTGTGTCTAGAGTAAGTGAATGTATATTAAAAAGTAAAAAAATCATGAAGGTTAAAAGTTTTGGCCGTAAACGATCGCCCTGGATAACGAATTATCTTGTTGGGATGACTCGTTCAAAAAATGCTTTATATAGACAAACTAGGTTATATCCGCTTGATATAGGTTTATATCAAAAGTATAGAGCTATGTCAAAGCAAGTTCAAGTTGCGGTTAGAAAGGCAAAATTTGAATACTATACTAGACTTTTGGATAAATATATTATTGGGGTATTGTAAATCAAGTTGTTGGTAAACATAGATCAAAAATAGATAAAATACGGTATTGTGATTCAGATATTTTGGTCGAAGGAAACGAAAAGCTAGTTTCTAGTATATTTAATAATTACTTTAAAGATAGTGTGGTGAAATTAGTTGATAGGTCCGGCGAGGATATTCATAAAACGAATGGTGAAAAAAGACAGTTTTTAGCTAATTCTTTCGCTTTCTTTGGATTTACCTGTGATGATGTTAGGAATGCTATTTTATCATTACATAACAAGTTTTCTTTCGGTTTTGATCAGTTGTCAATAATTATTATTAAGGAACACTTGAATTTCTTTGTACCTCCCTTGACGTTTTTATTTAATGAATCATTTGCCACAGGAAAATTTCCAGATATTTTGAAATTAGGTGTTATAACGCCCGTACATAAGTCTGGGTTAAAGACTGACATTACGAACTACAGACCTATATGTATTCTTTCATCACTATCTAAAGTTTTTGAAAAATGTGTTAAAAAAGTCATATTACATTACTTAATGGGAATTAATTTTTTTAGCCCTAATCAATTTGGTTTCCTACCTAATAGGAGTATAAATGACGCTCTATTTGAACATAACTCTTATATTGCAGACAATTTGGAGGATGGCCGTTCTATACTAGCTGTTTATTTTGATATATGTAAAGCTTTTGATACTATTAACCATGAAATCCTTTTAAACAAGTTATATGCATGCGGATTTCGGGGAAATACTTATTTTTGGTTTAAAACATATGTAAGTAATAGAAAATATGTGACAAAAATAAATAATGTTTTTAGCGATAGTGCGCAGCAATGTTACGGTGTTCCTCAGGGATGTGTTTTAGGTCCGTATTTATTTCTGATATATATAAATGATCTATGTAACTTGCATGTTGCAGGAAAAATTTTAACTTATGCTGATGATACAGTAATGCTAGTTAGTTCGCGTTTCCCGATAGTGCTTGAACAACTTGCTCAAGATGATGTGAATAAGGTTTATGATTGGTTAAAATTACACCGCTTAGTAGTTAACACAAATAAAACAAAATTTGTTGTGTATACGTATCAAAATCGGGATGCGCTGAATGGTCTATCTTTAACCCTAAATAAAAATACTATAATAAACAGTGTATGTGAAATAAAATATTTAGGCGTTGTAATAGATAATAAGTTATCTTGGAACAGCCATATAGAATATATTAGTAGTAAACTCAGGAAGTTAAATTATTTATTTTACTATCTTAAGCAGTTCTTTAATGAAAAACAATTGCGTCGGCTTTATCTTGCTTTGTATCAACCTATTTTATCGTATGCTATAATACACTGGGGCGGAGCTGCTGTGTACCATATACGACCTTTAGAAATTTTACAGAATTATTTGTGTAAATTAATAAGTGGGAAAAATGGTTCTGATGATATTCTTAAACTGAAGGACATTTATAAATTGCACTTACTTGAGTTTGTATTTAGAAATAAAGAAAGATTTGATATTCGGATTAGAGGTGGGGTAACGAGATCATCGATGCATGAGATTGCTAGAGTACCAAAGTTTAACAAATATCATACGCGTATGCAGACAATTTATATGGGTCCTGCATATTACAATACTGTACCTATAGACATAAGGAATAGTTTAAAAAATTATAAGAGGCGTAAGGCTATTGTTAAATATTTATTAACTAATAGTTGATTGTGTTCTTCTTAATATGTGCTTTGAGTTGGAGTGTGTTATTAAAAACAAAATTTGTTCATATATCAGTTTGATAATAAGTATTTAGTTTTTCTTTTGCAGGTGTAAATGTGTATGCTTTGATGTAGTGTGTACCTAGTAAGTGTATGCTAAATTATATTCTGGTGTTAGGTATATATGGACGTTTGTATGTGTGTTATGTCTCTTTTCTGTTTTACCCTTTATGTTTAAATAAGTTTGATGTGTGCATATTCATGTCTATATATGTAGTATGTGTATGTAATGTGTAATGGGTACTACATAAGCTAATAGCATATGTATATGTAAAATTTCAGTATTGTGATTTACTTTTTTTCTTGTTTTTTTTTTTGGTGCCTAGTAATAATGTAAGCCGTTAACGGTGCTACAAGTATAGTATATTAATTTTATTATGTAATCCGCGACTCGCGCAGAATTGCGCATCCGCGGAAATCTTGTGTGTATAATTTATATCATGTAATTGTGAAATATTTTGAAATAAATTGAATTGAAATTAAGAACTCACAAAACAAAATATAAAATTGTTGCGGAAATCTTAAGAAAACTAGATGATATAGCAGTAGATGTCTTACATGAAATATGTCAGAAAATATTGTTATCGCATGCCAGTAAAGTAATGATTCATGTTATACACGAAATACTGATCAGAACAATCGGGTTCTATAACTGAAAAAAGCACACGATTTCAAATAATGAACTTAAAAAAATAGTTGAAAAATGTAAAGAATTTAATGTCAGCGTACTTATATTCCATTGATCATTGATTATTATAAAGCATTTACTGTGTTTAATAGGAACAGCTATGGCAAACATTAAATGCTTTCGGACTTCTACAGGAAGGGACTACGACGAGGCTGAATACTAAGCCCGATGCTGTACAATATTTACAGTGAGTGGAAGAATATTAACATGATGGTGTAAAAATTTCAGGGAAATTAATCAATAACTTGCTTGTCTTCTTGAATAGCTGGAAAACATAACCACAGTGCGAATGAAGCAAAACTAAGATAGTGACTGTAAATAATAGTCAATCACAGAATTAAAGAAGTTTAGACGGTTCACAAGTAGTTAATAAAACTTGTGCAGTTAGGAACGCTGGTTATAAAAAAAAAAAAGCTGAATGGAAGAAATTAAAGGGAGAATAATGATAGTAAAGCTGACACTATTACAACAACAAAAAATATGTAAAAGCAATGGTATAACACTAATCACAAAAGTGCAATGCTGGACTCTAAGGAATCAGGCAGCACATTAACGCATTTAAAATGTGTTGTTAAGACGAATACTGAGAGTGGTATGGACGACGAAAAGAACGAACCTTCCGATACTGCAAGAGATGAAGGTGCTTTACAGGTTTTAAAACATTGTACAAAGACAACTTTCGCTGACACATCATACAACAGGATGGACTAGAAAAAATGATTCTGACGAGAGTGGTTTAAGGTCACTAAAAAGGAAGAAGACCTCTAATAAGGTATTTGGATATAGCAAAAACAATCGTTGGTGCCTCATCACTACGTAAGCTGACAAATCTAAATGGACACGTTCACTCGCAATAATCCCCGAATGTCACGACGATCAAAACAAGCTAATCGGTAATGATGATGACAGTATATTCATTAAATAATATTAATATTTACCTTATTTTGTTTCGTGGTTATTCACAATAAGCTTGTTATATTGTAAATGCGACTAATCCCCTATTATCCCATTATGTGTTGTCAATTTATAACATATAATTAAATTATTTATTTGTGACAATTCCATCGTGAATAGGAAATTTATGATAGAATTAAAATTAACTTGCTCGCCTCTTAATAACAAGTTGAGACCTACAAGTTTATATTTTTATAAAATCTCGTAACTACCTCGTTTCACATAGGTCCCAATCCTCAAATTTTTCTTACTTATAAAACAAACATTTTCTTCGATCATTTACAATGTATCATTATATTTATATACTTATCGAACAAACATGATTTTAAAAGAGAAACACATTTGTCTACTAACAACTCACGATGACTAACACATATACATAGCAATTAGTAAATAAATAAGTTTACAACGTAGAACCAGTGATGGTTTCCAAACGGATGTAGGTGATATCGACATATCCACTGTAACGTATTATTTCTGTACTCTAACAATATACTATCCCGTAGATATATAATAATTATATCAAATTTCAATTAAAAATTGTAAATTTCAATCTGAGGTATTTTTTTCTAGAGGTAATATGATAATTAAATATACATACGTATGCGAAGATATGGTAATTGTACGCGTCAAAATTAAAGAATAAAAAAATTTGTAATATGTGGGTTAATTTAATCTCAGCACTTCACCACATTTGTGTGGTATTTAACACACATCAGAATATTTAAGTTTATTTCGAAACAAAAATAAATTTTAAGGGTATAAATTCAAATATTAGGTTTTTTGAGGTGTAATTTAGTTTTCCAAAAAGTTGTGAAACAAAACTTTCAGGTAAACATTTATTCTTTTTCTGCAATCACTTGTTCAGAGCAAGAGCAATGTGAATTTTATAAATCTGTCTGTAAGGCATGCGCTATTTCGTTCTATACGTGACCAACCTTAACCATTGATATAATGGCATCCCGATCAGTTATTTTATTTCGTCAACATATCTTGATTTTGCTTTAACATTTTCAGTTATGATTTAAAACGTCGATATCTGTATTCCGCTCGTAAGCAAGGTGGTTGAATCGCAAAAGTTAAATTTTGTTGATTTAGATACTTATTTAATTTTAAGTATACATGTTTGCAAAAGAAAATCAAATATTACTTTAAATCAGGTATACCATAATTATTCAAAATTATCATACGGTACAAATTTACGATTTATAAAAATTGCGCACACGTCTGATGTGTTCAATTAATTACAAATTGTGACTCACATTTATTAAATGTTTATATTTTAACATATACAAATTATTTTACATTTCGAACTAATTACAATTACGGATATGCATATGGTTGCTCTTCTTCTGTTTCATGATATCTGATATAAGATTCTCGATGTGACAAGTCCCTTCTATCCTCTTGCCAACCACGCGGAGGTGCTTCCTCATACTTAAATCTTTGTTCGTTGGGTCCATAAACTTTATAAACTTCTTCTAGATCATCTCTGTAATTTTTTTACAATGATAATTAAGTTAACGTAAGACATCTAAAAATGAAATTTAATTACACCGTTTAACATAAGTTGGTAAAAAGAAATAAATACTTTACCTATAATGAGGGTCGAAATAAGAAACATTAACACTTTTTCTTCCCGTTAAAGGGCACGTCATATCACCTAACGGATAAATTATTTTAACCAGTTCATGCGTAATTAATGTGGTTTTTTTTTCTTCCAGCTCTCTTATTAGCACGACATCACCATCTTTACAAATTTTTTTCGGGTCGTAGGCGTAATATACATCATTTCGACCAAAGTACTAGAACAAAAATGACAATTATCAAATTTGGATTACATACTTATTAGGTCTAATTATACGAACTTATATTTTCAACACGCGGCACCTCACATAATAAACTAATTTTGTATTAGTTGAACGAAACATCATTCATATTATACAGTATGTTGACTAGAAAGTAACAGTTCGAGATGCTACATTGATAAGGGCAAGCTGTTTTTACAACTTATTTTACAAATAAAAATAAATGTAACATATGTATTTACATAACGACTTGAAAACAAATAAACAATTATATTAGTCAACTAAATAAAAGTCTATTCCGTTTGTAATAACTATTGTAACACATTTAAGAAATATTTGAAGTACGTATTAATAACGTTTCTTAACACTGCCCAAAGAAAATACGCGTAACAAATATTTACCATCACAACATGTTTATCGAGTTCCAAAGTTTTTACAATAACTTTTGCAGCATTCTGCTTTATACATGGCGTACAACGTCCTAAAAGTAATCTCCGGATTTTTACGCCATAAAATTCTGCAATCGCCTTCTGTGCAGCTTTAGAAGTCTTGCTACTACTCATTATTAATAAGTTTATCGCATATTAATATAAAAAATGTTAAATATTAAAACAATCTTTATACTAGCGTCGTAAATACCGAAACCGGTTTGATTTAAATTCTTTCTAAACAGTAAACACTAATAATAATAAACTAAACAGTCTGAGATTTCCTAAAATAAGCGACCATACACGATCGGATATCGCTCAATAGTCACTGTCACTACTCAATGTTTAAACAATGTGTGTTAACTAATTCTTTTTACTTTCTTATCAAAAAAATTAAGATACGAAGAAATAGAATTTTTTAAAATTTAAATTAATTATTTAAAAAAATATAATAACCAAATTAGTCTTTACTCACATGTATACTTTAATAATGTTATATTCATATTTTTAATATTTCCTTAAAAGTTAGTAAATAAATTTGAAGAACATTATTTGAATTACGTCACCGCTGGACAAAATTTGTTATTTTACTAGTATAGGAGACACAATAAAAAAATTGAAATTGATCTGTAATCTGTATCTATACTATATATTTTTTCTCCAAACTTTCTTTATTCAATTCTATTTTTAATTATTCAATTTTTAGGTAATATTTAAATCCTAATATGATTATTGTATTTGGAAAGTCGTAAATAATAACTATATCTTACATGTTTTTTTAATTTTTTCAGACAAATGGAATTTTTGTATACCGCATATTGCTGACTTACTTATATACTGTAAAGTGTAAACATTATAATGAGTAGTACCAGGCCGGATATTTGATGAAAACTGATATGAAGCAATGCTGAGCTGAACAACTGTATATTGAGTTAATTTTTATTTATAGTTATTTATATCTGCAACAGTATTTGAAAAACTAGAACGAAGCTGTAATGTATTCACTACAAACTACTATTCAAATACAGTACTCTGCGTATCAATCGATTTTTCATACAGTTTTAAGTAAAATTTTTGTAATTCTTAAAGATTCTAATTAATGGTGTTGGCATGTAAAAGTTATAATTTGAAGTTTGAAGTTAGCATTACAGATTGACAGATCAAAATGCCTTATGTAATTGATTAATGTGGCAAAGGTGATTAACGATTGAAAATACAACTTTGGTTTTGTTTCATAGCAACCATCAGTATGTAAACATTAAACATTATAAAACAACAACAAATATGTTTTTTATTTTATTTGTATTGATATTATTTTTAAATATCTAATATGTAGTCTGCTATGAAACTTCTGGTTTATTTAATTTTTTGGTTTCTATTATACATATGTCATTTTTATTATAGTTATGGATTCACCGGAGAAATATTTCCATATTTACTTCCGAATGATTGTTCGGCTGAAGAATTTTATTCAGTTAATACATTGCATTGTCACGTGTGTCCCAAGGATAAAAATTTAATTCCTTCCGAAGATAGTAAGTTAAAGCTTAAAACACATAAACTACATAAATTAAGTATAACAAAAATAACCCCATCATTACTTCAAATATTTATTGTAATATTTGAATTTCTGGTCGTTTATGTTTTACATTTAACAAAAAATTACTGCTTATAATTTTGGCAATGCATTCGAAATTCTGCTTTCTTCCTATGCATTGCTATTAATTATAATCTAAATAAAATATAATACTTTAGATTTGTTATATAAGTCTGAATAAAAATTTACATAAGTTAATTTACAAATATTGAATGTGTTGATTATCACATTATTTTTCACGTGTATGTGACCGAAGTATTCAATTTTTTTATAGCTGATGATGTGCGACAGCTTAGTCCCTTGAATATTCGATGCGGGGCTTTAGCGTCTAGAACTTGGTTCTGTGACTCCTCCCCAGTTATTATATTTTTCATATCTATGAACACTTTTCTGGTTCTTTCTATCTATATGGATATTTCAGTTGATTGATCTTCGTGGAAAGTTCAAAGGTATTTGAATTTAGAGTCTAATTCTGGAATACATTAGTTTTTTTTTAATTCATCCATTTCATTTTATCAGTTCTTATCTGGAAGTCGTGAGCTGCTAAACCGCTGTTACTCAATCTCGTTGAATGCTTCCTTAAGAGTATCTTCTAAGTATACGCTAAACAGCAAAGTTGACAGGGTGCATGTTTGATGTATTTTTTTTTATTGGTATTTCTTTTAACAGGACTTCTTCTAATCTCACTATAGTGAATCAATTAACTTATGGCTCTTGCGGCTGATGTCAATACCCTTTAAAGTTTTGCGTTGATTTTACGTGTCTGATGCAATTAACGCCATGTAGTAGTTAGCCGAATAGCGGTAAAATTTATCGACATCTTTGGCCTGAGGTTAGTGCTCCTTGGGTGGAAAATCTAATTTTGAAACTAAAGTAATTAGCTTCAGCGTTTTCCTTATCTTTCATAAAAGCAACCGTGAATGATTTTGAAAAAATTTCCAAACTATGGACATAAAGCTTATTTTGTGATAATCCTGTGATTGTTCTTTTTTTTTTTGACGCGGTGTTAAATACGAATTTCAGTTAATCATCAGGGGCATTTTCAATGGACAAAATTGAGTTGAAGGAGCTAATTAAAAATTTACGATACGATCTGCTTTGAAGGGTTTATTTGTTACAAATGCTTTAAAATAATATAGGTACATGTTCGATTTGATTTGTATTACTAACAAGCACGAAGTAAGGCTATTCAAAGTATTCCTTAAAAAAATGAATATTAAAAAAATACAAATTCTAATCGTAGACATTTTATGCAAATTAAAGTTACTTATATTCATTTGAATATTATATTTTTTAATTATACTTTGTATAAATTCTACATAAACAAAAAAACGAATGGAATTTTAATAAAATTAAGTATGAATATTTTTTTATTACAAGCCCGTATTATTATTTAAATTATGATTGATTGACGAATAATTTATTATATTTAAGTAATTTAATTCTTTATCATTGATGATTTATTTTAAGAGTATACGTGCATATGCAACAACCGTAGTAAACTTATTAAATGGGATACCGAATTTCCAATATGTTCTTCATGTAAAGAAAAACAAGAGCCAACTTTCGACAAAGCCGATTGTATACAATGTCCTTTTATTTCTATGACTAATAACACCGTTTGTTCATTTTATGGAATATCACCGTGTCGTACAAACGAGATACTGGGTAAGTTTTAACCGATTGTACTACTAGAAATAAGTTATGCCATTACAAATTGTAATTATATAATTTTTAAATTTTATTAAGACAAATTTAAAATGCGTATAAATGTAAACATTTCAAATATAAAGTTTATATTATAACATCGTGAATATTCATAATTCTCAATAAGTTAACGTTAACTGTAAAAAATACAATTCACGAAATGTTTACGACTTTCTAATTGGGGGGAAAATTAAACATTAACGCGGATTTCAGTTTAAGTCATATATAAATAATACGCACTTGAAACATTTGTAACTTAGGGAATTTATTGATGTTAAAAATTATTATGAAAAAATTATTTTAAATTTATTTACGGAATAAAAATGAATAATTTGCAGCCTTCAAGAAAGTGTGCCTTAATTTATATATTGACAAATTATGTAATGCAATATCAATTTTAAAAATTTGATGTGAAAATATAAATTTTCTAAATAATGTCGACTTTTCAATATTTACAGTTATTTTTTATACTATATTTAGTTTCTTCGTCATTATCGTTACTTTTCATTATTCATCAAAGAACTTCATCAATTCGTACCTTTCCTCTCCTACCTACATTTATTAGTCTTTTGTTTTGTTATTCAGCATATTTCTTGTTATACACTCCATTCTTTTTTCTTTTAGTAGTTTTTTAATTAATTTTTCTTGTATTATCTACGAAAATTTTTTCATGATTTATAACCGTTATATTTATTTTTCTTATGTCGTCAACGATAAAACGTCGTTATTACATTATTAGAATTAGATCTGCCGATGATATATGTTCAGAATACATTTACTTATCTTGAATTAAACATTATTCATTGTCCATATTTCGGATAAATAGTGAGACAATGCATGTGTTGTGTAAACATATTGTATTAGACCGTGATCGACGGCTTACTGATAAGGATCAGATTGTTATAAATCGAAAACAGACATAAAATAACCCAAAATGCTTTTAATGTACGAAAAGTCATCTTTATCAATTGAAAATAAAATACTACTAGCGATCTTAGAACACGTGTGTGGACATACGGCATTTAAATGTGGGAAATTATGAGCAATTTAAACCTAAAAATTCTGCAAAGATCTCGGTGCAACATCCTACGAGACATTTCGGCGGTACCGTGGATTGTATGCGACACAACTGCATTTCGAAAGTTAAAGAACGATCTTTATAAAAACAAATCTCCTTCTGGATATCATACGATTCAGACGATTGAAACAACACAGCCAATAATTTAGTTATTTAAAGTGTCTTCCCTCTCGCAGCACATAAATGTATGTTGAAAGGGAATTGAAAAGAATACGGGAAGAGTAAAACGTTAAATAGTAAAAGCAAAACATATTAATATTGCGATGTTCATTAATTCAAGACACAACGTATAAAATTCTGTTGATGTGGTGTTATGAAGTCATGAGATAGAAGGTTGTTTATTAATGATATATGCCCTATTCATAGATGAATATTGTGATGAATACCAAGGTTCTGTAATGGATGAGATGCAAGAGTAATTCTGATTTCGTCTGTAGATATGAATTCATATGATTAAATATAGTCCAATAAATAATAATATACAAACAAACAAGGAGTGTAACCACTAGGAAGCGTTACTTTTTTTAATTCTTTTTTTAGCGTTACATCGTGCTTTATATAAAAGAATGTCGCTTAAAATGAACAGATTATACGTTGATATCCCGGTTATAACAAAATACATTTCAGAATGGGCGTTAAGTACCAAATTTAAATTATTTTTCTTAATTTCAACTGTATAGTTCTTATATGAATTACTCTTTTTTGTAATTATCTTGAGTAGTACAATGACATCTCTTATACCTTGGATACCTCACATCGTGATTGCGTGGAGCTTGACTGTTGTTATATATATATATATATATATATATATATATATATATATATATATATATATATATATATATATATATATATATATAACCATCTTTGTCTTACTATGATTCTACTTTCTTTATATTTAATTTATTCTGTTTAATGTTATATTTGTATTGTTTTATAATTTGCCCAGTACCAGTTATTTCACTTGATCTTCATTTATTTAGTCTTCCTTTTTTATTTTTAATATTGTATCATTATTTTTTAGTTTTCAAATTATTTAATAAAAATTCTTTTATATTTCATTTTTTTTTTTCGTCAAGGTATGTTCACTTATTTTTGTAAAATTCTTTCATTTATTTGTTGATATTCCGTGTTTATTTTTTGTTTTCCTCGAATATATTCATTATATTTAATATTTCATTCATTAATTACGATTCGTTTTATCAGATATTATTTACTACCAGTGTATCATTTTCTTTCAATCAGAATGTAAATTTTATAACATGTGTGCTTCGTTAGTGTATTCTCTAAAGTAAGGTTTATAATTGATTTATTTTCGTTATACTAATTCAAATATAGTTACATTCGTTCTATATTCGTAAAGATATTTAGGTGACTCCTTTAATCGGGTTATCAGTTGTTTGGTGCATATAATATTTGAATAAATAAATAACTGATTAATTAAACAATTGACATCGAAATATTTTAATATAATTTTTAAACTTATATAAGATATTTAACCAACAAAATAAATGTCTAGTAAATTAAGAAATGGTGATTTATTTCTTGACGTATTTCAAAATTATTAACGATTTTAGTCACAGTATCCCTTATGCGCTACATAAACTTTTAGGAAAAATTGTCTGAATTCAGAATAAGGGACATTTAGTTGACGTAGAATGTTTCATCTAAAGATATTTATACAACATATTAGAAATTATTTAGAATTATTTTTACACAATTTCCTTTATTTCGTACATCAAGATGTATAATTTTGTGTAGATAATTGATAATGTGTGACTGAAAGAGTTAATATCAACAGACGAAAACAATAACTCACGTTCCGTTTTCCGTGATTTGAATTAACATTAATTATTTTAGAAAAAGGTTTGACGAAGAAATTATACGAAATATTGTATCCCAAAGCTGAACAATATGTATGTTTCAGCTGATCGTGATATCAGAGGAAATATTTTGGAGCGGAAAATGTGTATTCCTTGCACTAATGGATACATCCCGCATCGGAATGGACCATTTTGTACGCCTTGTTCACTGCCAAACTGTACTTGTCCAAATGATACTCACGAATTATTATCAGCAGAGTTGTGCGTATCTCGTGCAGAACTATCATCTTTACCTGATGAGCAGAGCGTTTATGTTGTTGATTTTGATTCGGGTCATCAAGTAATTAAATCTCATTACTTGAAGACTCATCTTCGTACTTTATTGTATAAATGCACGAAAGTAAGAATTACTTTTAATTATATTTTTCAGATAAAAATAAAACTTACAATTGTGAGTATTAATAAAGGAGCGTGTTTATACATATGCTAAATTATTACGAATATTCGGTGCTGTATATTAATTATAATAATAATATACGGGATGAGCGATTTATCAAAATTACGCTCAATTTTGAAGTACGTAAAAAATACGAATTAATATTACACAGCTCTACAAATAAAATTACAACAAAAACCAACGCTAAAAAATTAATGAACAAAACAAAATAAAAAGTTAATCACTAAAAAAAAAATTTTTTTATTATATAAACGAAGTTTTTCGACTATAAAGTCAATATCAAGCTATTCTTTTGGTAATAGCTTGATAATTTATATAATAACAAAATTTTTTAGTGATTAACTTCGATTTTATTTTGTTTTGTTAATTTATAAAATCACTACTCTCCAATACGTCAACATTTAAAAAATTAATATACGAATCAATTTGATAATACTAAATGAACTGAAATGGTATTTGTCAAAATAAATCAAACTTTGCAATTTATGAACAATCGAATTACGAATATATCATACAAATATCACCGACTGAAATGATAAATATAAATTAATTTTGCGGGCTTGTTAACGTGAAACTAATTTAGCTTCCCGACTTCTGAGTTGGCATTTTAACTTTCATTCATCGACAGGCTGCTGATCTTGTTTATACTATTTTTACGTCGAAACCTAATCCCTCGATAAATAATTTTATATAATAGTTTTATTTAATACTGAGTACGAAATAATCAAATTTATATAGTTATTATTTAATCTAAAATTTGGAATTGTGGCACGTTAAACGGTTTTTGTTTTTTTTTTTTCAAATTTTTTCACCGGAACTGCTTAAATTAATAATTCAAGGTTATACGGGAGTTCGAAGATGACCTGTAGGAAAGAAAATAAGATTGGCTGCAAGATAGAGACCATTGAAAAGCTGTTAAGGGCTTCTTATAATTTTAACGCGCGGTAATCCGTACTGGGCATAAATATTCAGAATATGAATGATGGTGCGCATTCAATCTTGTCATTCGGTCTCAGTATATTTAAAATATTAACCAGAAGAGACATTAACATTGTCTTAATTAACTTTTTATGTAACATCTGACAAATGAATCTTTGATTCATACAAACTCTTCGAACATATTACGAGTACTTTTCATCAATTTGACGGTATTAATACGTTACACGTTTAAAGATCGTTATAACTGCAATTTATCTTTTATACAATAGCCTCTTTATATAATAAAAATTTACATAATTATACATAGTTCAAAGTTTTAGTGTTACTGTTGCTTTTATTACAGTTGAAACGAAGACGAGCGTGTCAATCAGTCGCTAATATGTGCGTTATGTTACTTTATAAAGATGAACAAGTCGCCGGACCTTGTAGGATATTTAAAGATTACCGGTATGTTCCGTCGTCTTCGACGAGTGCTAATTATTTACCGTGGCTTTATTACAGCGAAGGGGATGCTTCTATTTTATTAAACAGGAAAAAAATCGACATGCATTATAGTTTGGATCCTAAAAATTCGGTAATCTTTTCCTTTTTTCCCCCTATCATTTGTTATTCGAATAATTATTTTACACTATCAAAAAGTATTTCTTTCGTAGCGATATATATTTAAATTAGACAAAATCAAATTAAAATACTTTTATACCGTATCACAATATATCTAATAAACATCGTCCCTATTAGTTTCACTGGCTACAGCATCATTAGAACTTAAAACGGTAAGTCTTAATGATGTAGGCAGTGAACATAATAGACTGTTTATTATATACATATATTAATACTGTATGAAAGTAATTTTACTTTATTTTGTTTATATTACATTATTTAATTATGACTAAATTTGGTAAATATTCTTAGTAAATTTAACAGTATTTAGTGAGATAAATCCGAATATTACCTAAAAAATGTTTAAAATAGTAAGTTTTAATAATGTATTTACGAAATGATTAAATTAAGTCGTCTATTTGTTTATTTATTTTTATGATATAATTTTGCATCGTTATTTTCATTACAAAGATGCTTAAATAAAAATATTTTTATACCGTATCCCAATATATTTAATAAACACAGTCCCTTTACTGGCTAAGGCATCATTAGGGCTTATAACGATAAGTGTTAATGATGATGTAGCCAGTGAATGTAATAGATTGTGTTCATTATATCTATATTATGATACGGTATAAAAGTAATTTTACTTTATTTTGTTTACATTACACTATTTAATTATGACTAAATTTGATAAATTTTCTTAGAAAAATTTGTTTTTACCAATATTTAGTAACATAAATTCGAATATCGATAAAAAATGTTTAAATTAGTAATTTTTAATAATGTATTCGCAAAATGATCAAATGAATTCGTCTAATTTATTTATTTTTATGGTATAATTTTTCATCGTTAGTTTCGTTATGAAGATACTTAAAGTATCTTTTCATTATTTGTGAAAATACGGACGAGCAAATAATCATCTCTAATACGTATTGAAATATGCAATTTATTTTTTGAACGATTTACTTTACTTATGTTTATTGTTATTCCTTTTTAATTAATAATAACATCGTAATTCTCAACTCCGATGACAATTTTTTTAATACTACAATATTTGGTATTAATTTTAATAAAACTTCATAAGAAAACAAACGTTCGCGCATAACAATAATATTATGTGAAAAATCAATTAAACTGTTAATGCGATAAAGCTTTTATAATTTGTGCGAAAAATGTCAGTTGTAATTTTTAAAATAATTTTGTGACTCTTCGTGTACATGTTAAAACTACAAATCGAGTTGACGGAATCATTAAAAAATCTACCCTATCAAAAACACGGTATTATACGAAATAATTCGTCGTTATATACTTGATTTGCATTTTTTTTTTTTTTATCCTTTAGTATCTAATCATTAAAACTAATTTATATAAATAAATAGATAGATGTTTTTATGAAAACATTAGCGTTAAGAATATTTATATAAAAAAATTACACAAAAACGTAATTTAAATGGAAAAACTTAAGGCTTAATATGTTTATTGTGGAAATCCACTCCGATATATTGCTATATAGCATAAGGTATTACCCACAAATCTATAACGTAGTTTGGGACAGCGAGGTATAGGAAATGTTACGGGAAAATTTATTGCGAAATTTTTATACATGTTTTTTGTTATTGTAGTGGAAATAATGTTTGTAGCTAAAATATCACATTTAAGATATTTCCTTTATTGAGACGACCTTATGTAAATTTCTCTTTTAAAATAAACTATTTCTCGCGGAACACGTCAAAGAACGATGTAATTAGATTAATGAGAAATGAGAGAAATATTCTGTGAAAATATTGAAAATTGCGCAATTCGCCATCTTTATAAAGATCTGTGAACGTGTGAATTTATATTTAGAACCGGTATATAGATGAAATGTGTCCAATAGAATTTTTGATTTTCCAACAAAAAAAAAAAAATATTCATTTGTTTTTATAATTATTAACTAGGAGATAAGATCTTGATTAATTCTTTAGTGACTCTATAAAATGATATATAGATATATAACTCGACTCGAATAGACTGCTTTATAAATTTAATGTCCGTCAGATTTTACCCGTATTATATTCGATATTCCATCAAGTCAAAACAAATCTTCAAGATGAGACAGATATTTTAAAGACAACGATCGTGGGGATCATTATGAATAATTTAAAATCAATCGCAATAATGGTAGTTCCTCGCTTACTTTTGGTCGCTATTTCAGTTAGTGTTTGTATATCTTTGTTTAAAATTTATTTCTGTATTTGCGCGAAAATTTTAATTCGTAATTATCGGTAACTCGTAATAATTTTTATTTATAACAGGATAGTGTATTAAATTTTACACTGGTGAAATATTCATTAGAAGGTGATTTTTTGGGCTTATCATCTATTAAAGGAAACGAAATCCAATTATGTCCGGGTGGTATATCCACGTATAAAGATTCCGCATTCCGATTCGGAGCTCGTTATAAGCACAGCTGTACTTTATCTGCTTCGGACTTTTTGAATATCGTACCTAGTGCCATATTCTACGATCTATATTTACAGTATTACGATAAATCTAAGTCTGTTCTTTACGCAGTTCCATTGGTAATTCGTAATATTTCTCATAATTTCGAATATCCTAATAAGGTAAGCGAATTCATTTTTTATTTGTGTATTTAATTACCTTAATATTTCTGCTTGATATTTTTTATTTCGTTTCATTTATAAAATGAAAAATTTTGAAATGTAACAATTTTTTCCTTCAAGTTTTAAGTTAAAAACGGCAATTAAAAACTGAGTATTTTTTTTAATGGGGGTGCCTTTACAGCTTACCCAACGTGATACTGTGGGGACTATTTACATCTTAATCAAGGATGCTGACTTCTCTAGTCGCTATATTGGGGAATAATTGTAAAGATGGAGAAGGAATGATACATTATACGGAGGTGTAATACGGGAAGAACGTAGACAAGGTAAAGCTCCGAACGCAACGGCATCACAGCAGAGCATTAAAAAAATATGATCGGGATTGCAGACTGCCTGTTCGGAATGGGGGGAACAGAAGGGACTTTCTCTAAACTGCATATGGAAAAGACGGTCAAGCAACAAATGATGTCCAAATCGTAATATATTGACGAGTACAATTCCTTTGCGACTAATCTTCTTAAAGAAATAAAACCACGGGAGTTTGGGGAGGGACGGCTGGAGTTGATAGTAATAATTGAAGAGGTGATCGACTAATGCTCTCAGTGTACATTAGCTCCAATTGATCCCTATGCTCTAGCTGAATAAAGTGAATGATATGTTTGTGAGAGACTAAGGAGAGCTCTATAAGACGAGTCTTTAGCCAGTGAGTCAACAAATTCGCTCTCTGGAATACCTCTATGACCCGGCACCCACAAGAAGGACACAGATACTACCACACGTTTCAAATTATTAAGCTTTACCAAAACTAAACCAATTAATGTATCTGACACTTTATTGTCTACAGCCGTCACCACGATTTTTGAATCGGTAATAATAAGGTAATTTCCGCGAAGATTTAAATCTCCAGTAGATTGTAGTAATTCTACACATTCTGTAGTAAATACTGAACATTCTTGGCATAATTTGTACATGTTACTAATATTGAAACCTAGAATGAACACTGCTACTCCCCCGTTCCTCGAGTTGACTTTGACCTATCCGTGTAAACAAGGGTGTGTAGTGGAAACATTTCGGACATAATACTATTGATAGTGGCAAGGATTACTGTAAAAGTACTGTAGTTTTCAAGGAAAAAGGATGAATTTTATTTTTAAAAAAAAAAAAAAAAACTGTACTGAAAATGCGTTTAGAAAATAAAGTCGGCTATATTTAAGCCGTAATATTTTTCGTCGACCGTTTTTCAATAAATTGCATCAAATTAAATTAACTATCGTTAATAGATGGGTATAACGAGAAATACAAAGCTAAAATTGTTCAAAGCATTGATTTTCCCACTGGGATAATTAAAAGAACAAATGAGAAGCGGATAAATTCCTTTGAGTTGGGAGTTTCCAGGAAAATCTTCCGGATATCGTGGAGTACACTACGTGTATCGGTTTTAGACGAATTTCAAATAATAGGAATCAATGATATTTTGGACACGTAGCGAGAAATGAGAACTCGATGCAAAAAAATATACAGGACAAAATTTCGTAGAGCGCCCTAGAAAATGCGATGATAGATAGAGTGAAGCCTCTAACTGGGTTTAATGTGCCAGATGCATTAAATCCAGCGGACGATAGAAGCAGATGGAAAAGAATCGTCAACGTCATATAATGTCACCACGTCCTCGTAAACGACAACGGATTTTATTGATTTTTTGAAATTTAAGCGCTTTAACGTTTAGTAATGTTTTTTTTTTGTCTGTACGTTTTGATTTTTAAAAACGATTTTTAATGTATTCGTTTTAGTTTATATCGGTATGTTTGGAAAATAAAAATTTCAGAAAAAATGTCGATGAAAACAGATTAACAATTTTCTATATTGTTGTTCACGGCAAATTAGTGTAGAAAAATTAATGACTTATAAATTTTAAATTAAATTTATATCAAGTTGAAAAATTGAAGAACATTTTTAAATGAAATCGAAAATTACGGGTTAAAATGTGCATTATTTATAAATTAAGATACACTACGAGATTCAATGAAAAAAGTAGAACACTCCAATTATTAATAATAATAGTAATAAATAACCTTATATATCAACCATTTCAATCGAACTTATATTTACTTTTAAAGTAGTTTAAATTTAAGTGGATTTTTAAAAGCGTTTGAGTTCTAAAATACTTTTTGTTATTTTACTATTAATTTTATATTCCGGATTGAAAAATTTTATTATCTTTTTTTTTTTAATGTGAATACCTTAAGAACGCTGATTGTTTACCAAAATGTTACAAGCATCAATCTATCGTTTGTTTTGTGCGTTTTTATATATATTCGTGTGTGTTTGTGCGTGTGTGTGTGTGTGTGCACGAATTGATAATGAACGAATCCATTAAAATACTAGCGGTAAATCAAAATGGCTAAAAAAAACGTTCTATTTACCCGTAGCCGATTAAACTTGTGTTTAAAATGACGTCATTTTTTTCGTACGATTCTTAAACGATTTAAATGCGATTAGAAACAATTTCGAAGATAATTCTGTTTTTAATTCGTAACGTAATGCGCGTCGCTTAATTTATCGCAGCAGCTAACTAGTATAAGTTATTTTCGTCGATTCGGCAATTATTAGATTTTCGCATTTTAGGGTTCGGATGTTTCGCAATGGCTGTTAGTAAGAAGATTTTTTCTACTAGATAATATTAGCGGAGTTGCTTATTCGCACGAAAAATATAAAGTAGTTTCTGATCTTTCGCCATCTGTTGTACGCTATTTGAAGTCGGCTAAATTGGTGTTAGTATTTTTGAAAAGTATTATATCGTCGCTTTAATCACGATTTTTTTGTTAACACGCACTGCGAGTCATTATGTCTAACTATTAATTCTAGAAATAGTTTTTATTTTTATCGATTCAACTAGATTTCTTAGCATTATTACGATTATTATTATTTACATTATACGCTGCAGTTAGCCAATAAGGTAGCTACCGAGCATTTGATATAGGAAAAATGACTTGTGGAGGATAGGAAGTCGGAAGTTTCACCTTTTTTATCCTCTTTGATTATGAGAGTCGATCATTTTTAGTATATCGATTTTTACGTTATTTTATTGTTGGATTTTTTTTTTAATTTTATTCATTGCCTCTTTCGATTTTGGTTTTTTATTTTATTTTATCTTGTCAAATCATATCGACCAACATTAATCTTATATGAAAACTATTTGAAAAATTGCTACTTAAACATACTTTTTCTGGAAGATGATCGTCATTTTGACTTTAACTGATTTTCGTTGCGTAAAATCGTTAATAGAAAAAGGATTTGAAAAAAAAGAAATACTGTTCAACGGTTTTCTTTTTTTTTTAATTGATCGTGTATGGCGCTAAACTAAGTCGCAATTTACCAAATAATTTGTCTCATGCCGATCGTTGGTCATCGTGTGAAGATACTTCGTCCGATAGGTGTTCCCCGCGGACTTAATTATATACAGTGGATATATCTTCATTGCAGGATACGACGACCGCGATGTTTGCTAACAACGCAACAATATTGTCAGTCAATTCCCAGGCTATAGCGAATAACAATCTGAAACGTGCTCTGGGATCACATAAAAGAATGGACTCGGGATTGGAAATTCGACTATATAAATAAATATTGTACACGTCACTTTCGCTTTTGCGTAATCGGAATCCGTATTAATGATGAGCGAGTGCCAGTTGTGCAAAGTACTTAGGCATACGCATGGATTCGTAATTAACTAATAAAGCCTACATATCGTAAATCTGTTAAAATACGAGCAAAAATGCTTCAAATATACTGATTCATCACTCCAAACTGAAGCTGGGGAAAACAAACTACCGACATATAAAATCATCGTACGTTTAATACGGACTTATAGAATGCATCGAATATGAACATAATACAAATGGTTCAGAATAAGTTTCTTCGGCTAATTACTTCATTAGTTTCAACAAAATTGTGCACTCTGCGCGGGGTTTCTGAATTAATACGTGATTACGCTTTACGACATCAAGTATAGCTTCGTTATCATGTTGACACTTTTGTCTACAGATGCGAGCTCAAGCGTTACGAACCTTATGATTTGATCAGTACCGAGTAATACAGTTAACAGAACTTAGCCATTAGGCTATAACTTTTGCAGTCGTTACACGACGAGTACTAAATATTTGGATACGGATAGAATATAGGGCAAATAAATTGATTATCGGATTCAGTCAGTTTTGTTTGAATTTGAACTGAATGCGACTTTGTAGTTGACAAATTTTCGAATGAAACGAATTTTTATGAAATTTCAATGATATCATCAAGTCCATCATTAATTGGCGTGGAATCTATTTTTTTTTTCCAGCAGTATGACAAGCGGTCGATCAAATGCAACCGTATATATTGTTTTGATATTGTCTAACAACTTGATTTTCTTCATAGAGAATCTTTCCTCGTATAACTAAAGTTTCTTCTATCTATTTCCTCTCGCTAAATCCCCGAAGGTATTTTATCTTCCTTTTCGCTATTTCTTCCCCGAGTAGTCGTTTGGAATCCTAATTTTCAATCCACCTTATTACACATTTTAGCCATCAAGGAAATACAACATGCCTATTTCTAAACGTTTCTTTTCTTATTTATGTTCATTTTTAATTTATCGACAGTCCAATTTCACTTTTACCTGTCATCATTATTATTATAGACAGTATTAGCAGATTATATTTTTCTGTTTTATGTGCACAATTTTAGTTGATGCACGCAGTTATATACACGTATATTATTTAGGATTATGCTAAATATAAAAATTTATATACGTTTATACCCTAAGGATTGATAATAATAATAATAGAACCATAAATTTATTTAATTATATAACTTTATAACGTTTTTATTTATTTATTTAAATAATTGTAGGGATGTATTTTAATCATAATGATTATTTCAGTACAAATCTTAATGCCCCTATTCCAATATTCCAAACCAACAGACCTAAAATAGAAAATGTGTGCGAATTCGATAACTTTGGATATGTCGCATATAGAGCATTAAATAAGACATTGCAAATCACAAAAAAAAAAAAACACTAAAAGAATTTTTTAATATCTTGAATATTTATATATCGTATTATTATTATTATATATATATATATATATATATATATATAAAATTATGCAAAAAAATAACAATACGAATATTGTAATTACGATAATTAAAATATTTATCAAAACTATTGTAAAATATATGAAATTGATATGAACGAAATATTAATTAGTAAAATAAACAAAATTCAGAGGGTATTCAGATATAGGCGAGTCTCACTATGCCGAATGCACTGTTCTTTAACGTGGATTACCGAATATATTAATGTACGCGAAACTCAACGGTACTGTACGATTGTGTTCGTTAGTTCTTCTTGTTTTTACGCCATCTCCGACCGAAGTTTGGCGATCAACATGGCTCTTCTGGCTTTGTCTTTGGACACCTTTGCTAAGTCTATAGATGTCTTGTTGTACCACCGACGCATATCAACTCTCCATGACATCTTTCTTCTCCCTGGTGTCCGATGTCCCTCGATGACACTTTTCAGGACAAGTTGGGATAAATAATACCTTTCTGGATGTCTATTTATCTGACCGTAATATTTTAATTTTCCGGAGAAAGTTAATATAGATGAAATGAAATTTAATAAATTAATAATTTTTTAATACATTAACTCTATTTAATTCGCGTAAAATCGATACTTGTAGTCGTGAAACGACGTAATTTTACGCTAAATTTAAAGAAATAAATTATTTACAAAAAGAAATGCTTGAGAATAATCGCTGATAACAATAAAAATTAATTAATATCCATTTTAGAGAGGTTAGTTAAGTTGAAAATGTTATATTTTATTTTAAAAAATTCTTTACAGTAAAATTAATAAAATGAAATTAGAAGAAAATGAGAAAAATGTAGTACTGAAAATGCGGGTAATATGAAGAATAGCGTCTGATAAAAGGAAAACATAATTTTATCTACAGAACCGACGAATATATACCAGCAATATTACGTAACAAAATATCGGCTATATCGAATGAAAAAAGTCGAGGAATTTGGAATAATTTGATAGAAAAAACGATTGAAAGAGAACGAATAACAATGAAAGAAAAGGAGAATAGATAAATGAAAAATAAAATTATAATCGCGTACTAAGTAGAGGAATTTAAACGCTTAAAAAGAATATATATATATATATATATATATAGCGAATACCGATATAATAATATTGTACGTACGTTGATATAATGAAAATTAATCGTTGTGCATAATTAATTCGGTTATTTCACATTTAAAATCGACATCCAATTCCTAAGTCGATAATTGAAATTTTATATGCTGATTATTAGCGGTGTCCATCATTAATACCGGTTCGAAGCTACTCTGTCATTGTGGGAAATGATGTAGCACATACGGTAACTGAAGAAGCAGCTTATATATGCGTCCGATACCTAATTTTCTATTAGTAGTTCGAAAATACATTTGCAATGTAACACAGAAGCACAACTTCTCGCATAGAACGCTTAATTTCGGATATCAATGGCGATCTCCACTTACGCTACCACGTCATGAAGAAAAAGCCGTTCGTCATTTATTACTAGGACGCACGTATCTTACACATAATGCACAGAGAAACGTTGCCAATCAGTTCGTGCAGCAAACGGGAAATTAACATTGGATCACATTTCGCTTCGTTGTCATAAATACCAAGTTGAACATATTCAATACGGTCTACCGTCATCATTAAAATGCAGTCAAGTTCGAGGGAGTCCGTTATTGCATTCCTTCGTGGAATCGGCTTACTTGCAGAAATATAGACAGCGTACTCGTGCCCCTAGCTCGTGACAGTATACGGCAGGTAAATGAATGAAGTAAAAATAAGAATGAATTCTAAGAAAAACCGGGGTGGTCAGCTGTCGACGAGTAAGAAACCGTAGTTGGAATAATGTTATGTAACTATTTTCTATTTATAAATTATAACGAGTTATCTATACGTAAATCTAACTTGAATAAATTTTTAACGTTTCGTCTGTTACAGAATTAAAACGAGAAGAGAAAAAGAAGATGAAGGCAAAATCTATCCGCCATTTTTAATATTGGAATATGGCGAATTAACTAAAGAAGATATTGCTACCGATGCATTAGTTGAAGTATCGTTCTCTGTCGACTACTATATGGATAATGATATATCGCATATTATCGATGTACGTATTAAATTTTAATTTTAATTATTCATTTTTTCTATCCATTTTATTTTTAACGATCTGAAACAAAAAATTCCTCGTTTTTAAACGAGCAATTCTTTTATCTATCTATCTATCTATATAATTTCGAAATTTTCAGCCTGGGACCACAAGCACATCTCATAAAATGTTTGGAAATTTTGGATTTTTTTCCGTTTTTTCCCCTGATAATTATCTAAATGTACGTTTGAAATTTCAGCTCGACCGCATTAACCATTCGAATACGTTTAAAAATTTTGCTTTTTTCTGTATATGAGTTGATAAATATAACTTAAATTTTATATCTCGGGTACCGTTTCGATTTAAGGTATTCGCGAAATATTTTTTAATTTACGAAAGTATTATTTTAACGGAAACATCCCAAGCAAAAATTCAAAAACATTTTTTAAAAAAATAGGTCGCTTCTGATATTTATCAAAAAGCTGACATTTTTGGTTATAACTCCGCAAATTTATGAAACAAAATTAGGAGTTATAGTTATGTATGTAATAATTTAATCTTAATTCAGTGTATATATATATATATATATATATATATATATATATATATATATATATATATATATATATATATATAATAGTTCACGTTTAAAAATAAATAAGATTTATTTATTTTTTAAAAACGAAAATATATTTTTTGATAAAAATATACTTTAAAATCTATAAACATTTACGACTGAACATAAAATTATATATATATATTATATATAAAATCTCCGTTAAATATAAATTTTTTATCGTCGGTTCGAATACGATCTACAATAATTTATTGAAAAAACCTGCGTACATAATAATAAGTAATAAAAATTAAATCGCGTAAAGAATGAAAAAGTTAAATAGTTTGCAATATAACTAAATAAATTACAAATGTAACCGCTCATACATTTTTATAATTAATATTATCATAGACTACTTTAATAATCGTTCCGCTATACTTGAACTTGGATCATCGGCTGGAGCTAGGGTACCTATTTGTGGAGTTCCACAAGGTTCTGTCCTTGGACCTACTCTCTGGAACATACTGTATTCTACTGTACACTTTAGACTTGATAATTTTTGTTCTGATATCAATGCTATATGTCAGTTAATTTCCTACGCCGATGATCTGTGTTTAGTGTTTAGAGCTGAGAGCACCATGTCACTACCACTTCTCGCATGTATTTCTAAATGCCTGGAGAGTGTGGTGACAGATATAGGTTTAAGTTTTTCTCCCGCTAAATGCAGGTTTTCTGTATTTGGGAAGACCTCGCTTGTTGGCCAGATCAATGAGCTTGAATTATTATCTAAATCGAGTATTTTATATACCGCATCTCTAAAATATTTAGGAATAATTATTGATCCTAAACTATCGTTCGTTCCTCATTTCCAGTATATTTCTACAAAATGTATGGATATTTATAATAAGTTGTTGCGTTTACAGAAAAATGCTTGGGGTTTATCCTTTAGGGAACGTTCGATATTATATAAAGGCCTCATTCAGGCCCATTTTGGTATGGTGCGGCCATATATGTTAATAAAAGAATTCTTGGTCTGGCCAACAAGCAGCAAAGGAAATTTCTACTTAGGATGGCTTCCTTATACCGGACTACGCCAACCTCTACCGCTTGTGTTATCTGTGGGGTCCTGCCGCTGGATTTATTTCTAGTGGGTAGGGCTCTCACGGGTGAGCACAGGCTCAGAGGGGGGCGTGTCACAGAGTTGAAGCATTCTAACCTGCTGGAAAATATTTCGGAGCAGTCCATGACTAATATGAAATTTAAAAAACATATCGCCTCTTTGCTGATTGCAAAGTGGCAAGGCAGGTGGGATGATGCTGAAACTGTTAGGAAGACGTATGCATTTCTGCCAGATATATCTTTACGGTTAAAAATGTTGAGATTCGACATCAACTTCTACAGTGCTCAGGTGTTGACGGGTCATGGCAGGTTTGGTTCTTATTTTCATAGGTTCCGGCTTGCTAGTGGTCCTGTTTGCACCTGTTGTACGGTAGGTGAGGTTGATGATATTTATCATACTATGTTTGTTTGCCCTGCATTCATTGCCCTTCGAAATAAATTTGGTATTGACTGCGCTGATGTATATCCTCTTAGTAGAGAAGTTGGAAGTTTCCTTTTGCTGGCTGAACAGGTCATGCGATTAAAATTCAAATTTTCATAGTATTACAATTAACGCTTAAATCAACCGTGATCCCAATACCATTACAGTGTTTTGCAGGGTTTTTTTTTATATAGCGTGGTCAATTGCCCCCTTATGTTTCAATATCTAATTATATTTTATATCCGTATTATTAAGTTTTGTTTTTAGCATGAGTAATACCTTTTAAGTTTTACGTTATATTGTAAAGTCTTCTTGTTATAAGATTTTATTTTATTTCGCCTTTTGTTTGTTCTTTGAATTTAAGATAATATCCATATCATCAGTTTTTACTTGTTTAAATTATGAATAATACTTTAAACTTTAAGTTACATTATAAAGTCTTTTTGTTATATGATTTTATTTTTGCTTTTTTTTATATATGTGTATATATGTATATATATTTAGTTAATGTATAAACTCGTTACTTTTAGTTTGATGGAAGAAGGGACTATGTATACTCATCCCTTCTTCCATCGCAATAAGCTAATTTTAAGTGTGGAGGTCTCTTCAATTTCCCTGAGACCTTCATCTTTTTATTTAAACTCCTTTTCTTTTGTTTTATAGGGGGAGGGGGTTTTTAGTGGGTAAAAATCCCACACGCTGATTTTGGATCTCTTGCAGTGCATGCTTGTATGCGCTGCAAAAAAAAAAAATTGTTTTTCATTATATCAGTGTCTTTGGAAGATTTTCCCCCTCCCGCTTCAAAAAAAAAAAAAACGCTCATACATAATTATAACGGACAAGTTGAAAATTCGATAATAATATAAGTTTTATCCTCATACCCCTAATATCTACAACCTAGAGTACGATAATGGCGGTTAGCGATGTGTTTTTTTTGGGGGGGGGCGAAAATTTAAACAGTCGATAATTTACTATTATTATACCGTTCGATTCGATAAATTTAACATCGTTGTTTGTAAGCAACAAAAAAGTAGTTAAAATCGTTAAATTTAATATAAAAAGACGACAAATCTTTCCGATCATTAAGCCGTTATCAGGTGGACATTAAAAAAAAAAAAAAATAAAATGAAAGGAAATCTTTATTTTAGATGTACAATATTACATCGAAGTGAAAAAACATTTATAAAATAACGTGATAGCAAATGTAGAAACAACACCAATTCACTATTACATTATTTTATAAGTAACTGGATTTTTTTTCAGTTTGTTAGTTTTTATAATATTGTACATTTAAATTAAGCATTTTCTTACGATTTATTTTATATTTTGCTTTTTCCTTTTATATTTTTTATAAATTGTTTATGTTTATATTTAATTTTTTAATGTCCACTTGATATTTGCGTAATAAGCGAAAAGCTTTGTTGTCTTTTATATAAAAATTTATTGATTTTAAGTATTTTTTTTTGTTTATTTTTTAAAAATCACTACATTCCACACTTTTCAAATCGTCGTTTATGAATAAATTTTATAAATTGATAGAATAAATAGATACATATTGTTACGCGTTGATCGAAGCTATAAGCTATAAGTTAGGTTTACATCAAAAGTTAAATATTTTAATTATAACCATCGCATTATTTAAAGATTTTGATAATTATTTTGCATTATTAAAAACGTCGATTTTAAACTACACGATTATAAAAATGAAAAAACTAAATAAATATATCGAGAAATTCGTATCATGGGCTTAATACAACATCGATGACAAATTTATTCGTTTATTTTAAAATGCGATTTAATTATTACAAATTATTATTATTATTTTTTTTTTAAAGTAACACTAATAGGATATAATGAAGTTAACATATTAATAAACGTAAGGAGTAGCTTATATTTAAACGGAATCAATCGGGGGTGTTTATATCGTTCGATTACTTACGAGATTAGCATTTTTGAATTATTGTTTTATTCTAGATGCTCTTATTCGTATTGAAAAACAAGAGCAAATATATATATATATATATATATATAAAGTTGGTAGGAATAACGTGGAGAGTATCTACATCAACACTCCGGACATCGGCTTTATATTTGGCATGTTCTGTCGCTAAATACGCAGATGTTCGTAGAACAGCGCTCAAGTTCAGAATATCGACGTGGAACTCAACACGGCGATGAAAGTGGTAACTGGCACTGTAAAGTCCATTCCGCTTGCATGATTACTGGTTCTAAGTAATATAGTTCCTCCTGATATCTGAACAAAATCGGTTGCCATAAATGAATAGGAAAAGTATAAAAAACTGTCACGATACATCTGGATACAAACGTACCAGATCGCCTCAAATCAAGAAAAGCGGCATATAAATGTTCGGCACAATTTCGACGTAACTTGTCTTGCAGATGTCGAACACGCGCTTTAAACAATCGTCGGTAACCGATCGCGCAGCTATTTGAGCAATCCAGAAGTTGGATTTTAATTTATGATATTTTGCGATGTAGTTAATAAAAATTAATTGTAATTTGTAGTCGAAAACATACCTAATCATTGTCGATGTGTTATTTAAAACGCCAATTCTCAAAAGCTGTTTTAATCGCGTAGGTCTCTATCGGAGTACTAAGCGCCGGAGTTGTTATTTGGTCCGGTATTCAAACGTGGAGTTTTTGTAGACGTTCCGGACAGCTGATAATCGACATGTCGACTTTGATGGAATTAGCTTTAAGAAGTTGCGGTTATTTCTCCAATATGATATTCATCGTGTCTTCCATCGTCGCATTGCATACGCTACTATTTTACAAAGCTCAAAGCGTCGCTTATATCATGTTACCGTCGGAAAATTTGGAAAATAACGTCGCAAAATATATTATCTTCGCTTTTTCTTTAAAAGTACGTTTTCTCATTATTATTATTATTATGTTTATATTGTTTATTTTAAATTTATATTAATTTATCGTAAAAATACAACGTTACGCAAGCTGAACCCTTTCAAGCACGATGTCCATTATATGGGACATGAAATTTTAATGCTAACAAAATTTTTTTTTATTTTCTGGTAGACATGAAAGGTCTCGATTTAAAAAAGTATTTCTACTTTTTTTTCAATCTATTAATTTGGTTGATTAATGGAGCAAATCAAATCCGCAGTCTTTTCTTCCATTCGTCTCTTCTTCTACTTAGTTGTTTTAATTCTTGATAGTTCTTTGTTCCCATATCCTCCATAACTTGTTCCATAAATCTTCTTCTCGGTCTTCCTCTTGTACGTTTTCCGTCCAATTTTTCTTCTATTAATTCTGTCAATAACGCATTATGTCGTAACACATGTCCAATCAATCTATTTCTTCGTTGAGAGATAGTTTTCGTAATATGTTTTTCTTCCTTAATCCGGTTATAAACTTCTTCATTTGTAATCTTATCCGTCCACTTTATTTTAAGCACTCTTCGCCAACACCAGGTTTCAAACGCCTTCAGCTTTGCGATGTCTACTTTCCGCAATGCCCAAGTTTCAGCCCCGTAGAGACAGACCGACCACACAAATGTTTTTACAAAATTTTTTGTTACGGCTAAATATATAGTTTTTTTGATGTTAACAATTTTCTTTTCTTGTCAAATGCTGCTTTTGCTTGTGCTATTCGGTATCTAACCTCTGCTGAACATTTTCCATTCCATTGAATTCTGCTACCTAGATACATGAAACTTTCCGTCTGATATGGTAATTTTGCTGTGTTGATTTTTGTTTTGTAGCACACCATGATTTTTGTTTTCTTTTTGTTAATCTTCATATTATACTTGTTCTGAAGGTTATCTACTACATTTAAAATATGTATTAGTCCTTTTTCACTTTCTGCTACTATGGCAATATCGTCAGCATATCTTATCATATTTATTTCTTTTCCAATTATCTTAATTCCTTTACAATCCATGTTATGTAATTCTTTAATAGTGTGTTCCGTGTATAAGTTAAACAGATACGGTGACAGGTTGCATCCTGTACTCCTTTCCTTATTATTGATTCGGTTTGTATATTGTTCGTTTTTATAATACGTGAAATTTTAATGCTAACAAAATTTTCTTATTTTCTGGTAGACATGAAAGGTCTCGATTTAATAAAGTATTTCCATAAATACATTGAAAATTATCTACAGTTCACTTAAATTGTATAATAAACACCCGTATAAAATGTATAATTTAGTGTCAACATTTTAAAATATATGACTGAACGGGTTAATTAAAAACGGATAAACTGGGAAGAATATATTTCTATTATTCGGGATTGTTCATATAGACAGTGGGAACGAACGTGTCTAAGAGTAGATACACAACTAAAAAAATAAATAAACAACAAAAATAAATTAAAATCGCTAAAGTTATTTCTTTAAGAAAAATCACAAATCTTTTCGGTTGTCAAGCCGTTATCAAGTGAATATAAAGAAAATAAATTATATATATATATATATATATATATATATATATATATATATATATAAATATATAAATGTAAAAAGTATTACTTAGATACACAATGTACAAAAATTATAATAATAAAACAGGATTTTAAAAAAATCCGATAGCGAATGTGGTAAACAACGCAATCAACAGTCAGCAATATAAATATACATAAACCAATACAATAGCGATTAAAATAAAAAGTAAAAACATCCAACTATATGTAATTTATACATAAACAATCGTTTTTGTAAATTGTGTATTTAAGTAATATTTTTATAAATTTGTGTATATTTTTATAATTTATTTTTTATATATTCACTCGATAATGGTTTAACAGACGTAAAAGCCTTGCGATTTTTGATAAAGACAAATTTTGAATGATGTTAACTCTTTTTTCTTTTTTCCTTTTTTTGTTAAAAGGACATTCTTCTTAAAAGTGTTACCTTAAATGCTCTACGAATGGTATAATAAATCCGCCGTATAGAGAATGCGAGCGTTTATATAAATTTATTAAGGACGCTAATATGTAGAAATATCGATATCGAATAGTCTCGATCTAAACTGGCCAAAGGATGAAAAACCGACTCAAAAAATAATACTACTAAATAATAATTAAGCATTACTTTCTATTATAAAATCTCGAAATAAAAATAACAAAATATCTAACCATAAAGAAATAAATACGACGTAAAAATTATATAACTATTAATGAATTTATTAGTTAGCGTTAAAAAATGAAAACATGCTTTACATTTTTTTAACTCCTGCGAATGTTTCAAACGCCGTCTTACATATAATAAAGACAGATCGCCCGTTAAACAGCAATCGGTAGTGAGTAACGTATTATTATGTAGGATTCGTTTAAGAGTAATATCCGGCCATATTTGATTTGTAGCCGTCTGTGAATATAAATAACCGGTTCGTGCAAATCTCAACAGGAAATCTTGGAATGAACTTTTGATAGCTTCGGGTGAAGTAAACTTTCCAACATTCTGAAGAGTTAAATCAATGTGTTGTACGATGTATTTGTTGAAAGATATTTATCGATACAGAACTAAGTATTTTGATGGATTTAGCAAATGAACTTTGGAGGACATATGATTATTTATATAATATTATCGTATCATTATTATTATTTAAATGAATGCGCCATATACGGCAACTAACGGCTAGAGGCACGGAGGAAAATAAGTATTAAATTAAACTATACAATCCAGTATCATCATGTAGGAAGACGATAAGTCTGGATAGCGTTGAAACGTTGTCATCGAGGAGTAGCTGCAATGAAGATGAAAGACCGTTGTATTGAGGACACTCTGTTAGTACATGTTGGACAGACAGCACAATGTTGCAGGCCGTACACAATGGAGCTTCTGATCTATTGAAAGGATAAGCATGTGTTAGTGTAAGTGTGCCTTCCAAGATGTTATTTTTGGTTTGATAGATTTTTGAAACGGATTGCCATTCTTATTGTCATATCTGAAATAATGATAATCTAATGAACACCTCTTGGTGAATTGAACTGGTAAATTAGGCTACAGGTAATGCAGTTTCTGCTTCCTTTGCTGCTCTAGTTAATTTCCAGAAATTCCAGTATGTGCTGGGATCCGGAGGAGGAAAATAGTTTTTTTTTTTTTTTTACTAATAACGGCAAAATCGATTATTCCTGGCGGTTCCCTAGGATATGGTGTATACTTTTCTAATTCGTTGTCTCTCGTTTTCTTAGACACGTTTTTTTCTTTTTCAATTTTATTTCGGTTTTCTATTTTTACGTTTCGTTGTCGATGAAAATTTTTTCGATTTTCGTTTTATTTCGTTATTAATCGTTTCTTGTTTTCGATATTTTTTTCGACTTTTCAAATACAATAAAAATTTCTCTTTATCATCGTTTAATTCTTCCTTATCGTCCACGTTTATTCGTCGACGATCGTCGTCCTTATCATCGCTATCGTCGTCGTTCACTTTAAATCGTTCCAATTCTTCATCTAATTGTTGTTCGTCTTCTTCTCGGTTATTACTTACTTTAAACAGAGCCGTTTCGTCGATGTCGTATCGCGCGATCGGTTTGTCCGCATGGAATACTAAACAAATTCTCATTACTCGTTTCACGTGTTTACACTGTTCCCATATATATCGATCGTCGTACTGTTCGCGAAGTTTCTTCAGACCGATCTTAGCCCTTCGATCGATTTTCAGTATATTTCTAGACGTCTTATATTGCAATATAATCGCGTTATTACTATTATTATTATTATTATTATTATTATTATTATTATTACGATTACCCGGTTTCGATATAAGTTCGATACGCGGTCTTTTAGCGCTGGACGCTCGTTTAATCGTCAGATAGTAAGACGATTCGAGCGCATAAGCGACGCTTCTCATCAGACTGTCGTAATAAACGGCCGTGTCTACCGTATTTTTCAACGCCGGTACCGTTTTCAAATAGACTTGTAATCGTTTTAAAAACGTATCCGGTTTTAATTCAGCTAACGGTCGCGTTAGACGGATTAAGTCGTCGACGGTGATGTTAAATTTTCGACTAACCCACGTACGTATTTGACGTTTAAATAAATTCGTCAATTCGTTATTCGGCGACAAAATTTTTCGTATACCGTGCGTCGGATGCGTTTTTAAATAACCGCTATAGAATAAAACGCTAAATAAACCGCTCGTTAGCGTACTAGCGTCGTAAGCGGTTTTCGTTCGACATAAAACGCCGATATTTTTACCGTCGGCTAATTTATGTAAATTCGTCTGCGTTTTATCCAATTGTAATATTTCGTACGCCAGATCTCGTTGACGAGTAGTAACCGACGGCCAATAATCTCGGAATTTACCGGCGTTTTCTAAATATCGACCGATAGAAAACGGATTATATTTTTCGACGCCGCTATGATTATAACCGTTGTACCAAGCTTTAATCGCGTCTCGATTAACGATTAACGACGTTTTTTTCAATAGCGTCGCGACTTCTTCTTTCGAAAAACCGTAATGTCGCGAAAATTGTTTATCCATTATATTATATTCCATGATGTAATTTAATCCGCCGGATAACGAATCGACTAATCGAACGTATAAACAACCGGTTAATAATCCTTTTTCTAAAGCTTCGTTATTTTTGAAACAGTGCGATAATATATTCGCGAATAAAGAAGTAACATTTTCTAATTCGGACGACGCCATGGCTTTCCCGAAAGCTCTATCGTCTACCGATACTTCTTCTTCTTCTTCCAATGATGATGATGATGATGATGATAAATTTTCCGATTCTATCGACGACGATGATAAATCTTCCGTTTCTTCCGACGATAATTCCTTATTTTCCGCTGCGTCCGTATCGGACGATGATGTTCGTTTAAATCGTTCGATCAGTTCGACGAATAGATTATTTATCGGCGCGTCGTAATCGTCGATCAAAATGTGAACTTTACGTTTAAAATGTTTACATAGTAATTCGCTTAAAAATAGTAAACTTTTCTCTAATTCCGTTCGTTCGATTATACCGCAACGATAAGAATTAAATCGCGTCTTATCGATCGGATTTAATAACGTCGTCTCTAAATAAGCGTAATTATTATAGACGCGTCGTATTACGTTTTTGACGGCGTTCTCGATTTCGACGTAATTCGTTCCGATTACGTCGCGAAAATTTACGTACAATATCGGAAATTGTCCTTGAACGTTCATACAATAACCGGACGTGGAAATTTTCAACGGAGCTAATCGAACAATTCTATTACTATTATTATTATTATTACTATTATTATTATTATTTTTATTCGGTTTTTCGACTATTCCTCCTTCGAATAGTTTACGATTTAGGCCATTCGCTAAGTACGTACCATCTTCGTTAATTTCGACTTCTAAGAAACGTTTTAACATTTTCATATTAACGGTTTTACCCCATTTTCTCGGTCGCGTTATCAAAATTACCGTCCAAAACGATCTTAGATACTCTTCGATGAAGAGACTTTTATCGACGAATCGACCGTCCGTTAATAAACGATAAAATTCGTCGTTATCGTCGACGTAAACGTTATTCCTCATCATCGAAGTATTATTAGTGGTATTATTAGTAAGAATGGCGCAATTGCAAAAAGGACTTATTATCGGATAGTACGATAAAAACCAAACAAGAAAAAGTAACGTCAAAAGGTAAAAAAAGATTTTTTCGATTTCGTTATTACGATTATTATTATTATTATCGTCATCGTTTATTAGTAAATTGTAAATAGAATTTTTTTCCATGTTCGGTTTTTATAGACGATTATAGTATAAATACAATTTATTCTTTAACACGGCGCGATTTTATTATTCGTGTAAATTTTCAAATCATCTCCCTTATCCTTAACATTTCTGTTCTGCGGCGGTTACTTCGTTAGATTGGTTAACAACGGTTTCGGGGAGTTTCGTAAAAATGTATATTCGTGTCGAGAATATGAAACGAAACTTAAATTTAAACTTACTACGCGTTAATCTACATCTAGATTAGATCGCTGATTCGCGTCGATGAAGCCTTTTTGTCGTCTTCCACATTTTCTAAATGAATTTCTATCGAGTGTGTACACCACGACGCTTATCATCTGACAACGCGCTCTGGGGGGACAACCTGTAAATTATAAAAATTTCGAATCGTACCGGACGAATAATTTTTTTTTTTTTTTTTTTATTTTATATATTTTACGAAATAATAACGGTAAAAACAAAACGCAATCGTATAAATAAAACGTTTTTTAAATATTTATACCGTTTTTCGAAGATATAGCTCTGATTTTACAAAATTTTCGATTATCTCTGTTCAGAAACAGAAAAATTTCGCCAAAAGATATACACTGATTTTTTTATAAGTCTGTAAATACTTCTTCCGATAACCATTCTCAGTATATGTTGCGAGCAACTTGGTCTATGTACGTTTTACACGCAAAACAAACCTTTTCAACTGGAATCTTTCCATCGATAAATGGGACAATTCTATTTTATAGCAGTATTTCTAGAAGCTTGTAACAGACGCTCATTAGTTCTCAGCTTTAGCAGGATCCTTTCCGGGTTTTAAAATGGCCATCACCGTGAAAATTTTAAATAAACTTAGAAATTTGCCTTTCTCGGGAATGGAGTTGGGAAAAAAACGCTACTTTGTCTGCTGCTTTACGAAGTTTTATTGACTTTATACCATCTTCTAGTTCGATCATATCAAAGGCTTTTACCAGAGAAGATGTGATTTCTGTATTAAGGCACGGAGTTGTTTTTTAATCAGAATGTTTTATTTCTCGTATCATGGAATACGTAACGATTCAATTATTTTAATTTTCGATTTTAATGATGTTATTTATTCTTTTCCTTCTACAGACAGTCTCCTGAGTAATTGCCAAGCTTTTCGGCTAGAATGTTCGAAATTAGTGTGCTCCAATTTTTCGTTTTTTGCCTTGTCCACTTCTGAAATAAGCTTGTTAGCAGTTGATGTATCGCCGTTTGTTGATATAAATCGGTACATATTTTGTTCCACCCACGTTTATATCGTTTTCGAAATCCTCTTGTTTTGCATTTCTTAGCAGCACCGGTCACCATTTCGCAGAAGCATTCATTTAGCTGTAGGCTAGACCCATCTAATGTAAAATCATCTAATATTTTTGCAAAGTTTTTACAGTTCAATCTGGGAATAGGGGCCGTTTTTAAGTATATAAATTCTAATCCTCCGTTAAATATCACAGGCGAGTGCTGACTGCGTGGGAAAGTCAGTGTGAGAATCCTGTGTTTTGCTGGTAATTGAGCAACTATTGCAATGAAGGTTAGATCTACAATAGAGCATCGGTATTCCACCTTGCAAAGTGAAAGGTACCTTCTGTTTTGAACTGTAAAGCAGGAACATGTTTGTTCTGTTTGCCTAATCCATTATAATTTCTCCATTCAACTTGTCAGTACTGTAACCTCATGCACTGTGCCAACTGTTAAAATCTGCAGCCACAACTACCGTATTTGATAATATTGGCAGCGCTTCTTCTAGTGGTCATGTTGTATTCGGAGATTTACTTTACATATAGCTGACGATTGTATTGCAATTCGTAATTATATGAAAACCACCCTGATTAAATGCTGCCTCGAAACTCCATTTCAGTTCCTTCTTCACATATGTTGTTATTCCGTACTGTCGATGACATACAGCTCCGACGATAACGTATCCGTCTATTTTTCCAACTTTCTGAACATGTTGAGAGGATGCTACATGTGTTTCCTTGTATTAATATTACATCTATATCTTCCTCTGTTGCCTTTTCTTCAACATTGATCTGCATTATATGTATACTTTTGGGCGAGTTTCTCGTCGTTTGTTTGTGGACTTGAGAAAGGCTGTTTCGATTTATTCGTTGACGTTGACTGATAATGGCGTGAGGTTATGTTGGTTCGCCGCCTAGCTCGGTATACTTTAGCCGGTATAAATACCATTGCCGAAGGTACACTGAAGCATATACGGGATGCACCATTATAGAGCTTAGTAAAAATATTAACTATGAAGTAGCTACTTGTTTATCTTGTTTATTAATGTATTCTATATGTTTAAAAAAAAATTACTGTCTACGGTAATTTCTAAGTATTTGAAATGAGTTGCAATAAATTACTACTATTATTATTAACATCGCGAAGTTTATTAAAAGGATTAACTGAAGTAGCTGTTTGATTTACTGTTTATAATGATTATTAAGTATTTTAAATAAGTACGCTGCAATAAATTATTATTATTACTTTTAAGGCTAATTGAAAATGGTTCCCGTTTGTTTGTGCGTATCATAAAAACAAGACTTGTCTCTGCGTTTTATTGAATTATTTTTATTCGATATATTGTTAATATTATTAATTTGAAATATATTGTAAAACTGTAGGGTGGTTATTACAAACGATCAGTAACATGTTATAAAAATTTGAACATCAGAATATGAAACAATTTGTACACTAATGATAATAATGATATTAATAAAAGAGGATCCAGAACAGTACGACGAGGAACCCCCCTCTTAAATTGTTTGACGAAACATGCATTAGTAATAAGAAATTATTTCAATGTTCGTATTTAACTTATACAAATGTGTGTTTTTTTTTTTAAAGTAACATTCCAATTAGGAAGATATTTAAACAAGTCGGTTATTCATTTATTTTGTGGTTTGTAACGTTCGGGTGGATTTTCCGTCGATACGCGTAGAAAAAGAATCATTTAGGTTGTGTCCTTTGACCAATTTCAGAATTCTAGAAATATGTATACGTTTTAAAATACTTTCTAAATTATTAGCTAATTTATTATTGATTTTGAAAAATGTATTTATTTCTAAACAAAAAACACCATTAACCATTAAGTATAGTAGTATACTATATTTGAATATAAAATTTTATAAATCACGAAGAATTTATATGTACATATACGCATCCTTAAAGTTAACAGTTAAATACAACCAAATGACTTTACAAAACTAAAGACATAATAAAGAAAGTAACAGTAAAATAACGATAGGAAAAATTATTAAAAAAAAAAACCTATTAGCTGGTTAAATTTAGTTTAACTTGTATATAAATAAATAAAAATTAAAAATCGTAACAGATCCAAATGTATAATGCTACGTTAGAAGTCGGTGCTTAATAAGGCGATGCTTATATTTAGTGTAACGCATGCTGAGATGTACTATAATTCCCGATTATCCGAATTAAGTTATTGTCATGATACATTTATCATAAAATTTCTTTGATAATTTATAAATATGAGGAATAAATAATGCTGTCCATATTTGCGTTCGTACCGCTAATACAATGAAATAATATTTCTAAAACGTCTAAAAATACCTCTCGTGATATGGCATATTTGCATCGTTGTTTTCTAGGGTAACATATATGATGTTGCAGACTACTGTCGTTAAATAACAGCAACTAAGTTAGTAACCGTACCCGTCTTATTTACTAATTTAAAAAGTTCTTTAGGCTACAAGATATCTCGCAAACAGTTAAAAACCCTCTAACATATGATAATTATATAAATACATGGACGACTTAATTATGAAACAAAAAAAAATGTAATAGGATATATTAATAAAAACTGATAAGTTTGAATGCAGTTAAACTTGTAGCTAGATTATTAACATTATTTTATAAACAATGTAGTAGCATAAAATTTTCGAATTTATACATATAACACTATTTTAATAAAGATTTAAGTTTTTGTGTATATATATTATATATATATATAATATTTAATTTATATTTTTAAAATTATGATTTTTTAAATTTTTCACTTGATAATGGCGTAAATGCCGAAAAGCTTTGTGTTTTCCTTAAGAAAATAAATATTAGTGATTTAACTAATTTTCAATTGATTTTTTATAAAAAATCACTACATTCCACATTATATAAAAAATTAATATATATATATGATTTTAAAATAAAACATACTTACTCAAGTATTATCTATGTTTTATAAACTGAATATAGAATTTTTCAATGTGAAACCTAATTAATTAATTAATCTTAATATTTATTTTTGTTATTTAAAAACTTCCATTATTAAACTACAGGCTAAATGGATGCGAATTCGTGTATGTGTATACGTAATTAACGAGAGCGACGATATCGTTTTATTATTAAATACGGGAAATTATCTTAATTATAGTCGTTCGTAATTAAAAATTATCGTAACTGATTACGTTGTGTCTTACGGTTTACACACACCAACCAAACCGATTACAAACATTATCAGTTTTATTCGTGTATTTTATTTCTATTTATTTTAGGATAACCGGAAATAATCACATATAAATTTTTCTAACAAAAATATTTAAAAATACAAAATAATTTAGTAAAGGTTCGTTTGATTTGAATTAATCATAACGACCACTTATTAAAAACAATGACGAAATTCATTACACCACTACGTAACGGTAATTAAAATGTTATATGTACGCGTTAGATTATTTATAAGTTCGCGTGGGAACGAGGAGTTATATATTTGCCTAGGGAACAATATTATTATTTTTTAATTAAGCGGTAATTTTTGTTTTTGACATTTAACATTTTTATATTTGATTGGATTTTTTGTAACGGTTTGAAAACAGAATAAATCAAATGAACCCTTACTGAGTAATGTTAAATATTTTATTACATACATCGTGGCTACTCCCGGATCATTACGAATATACATCAGTTCGCATTCAAAATGTTTGCACAACTTCAAAACTGCGTTCTATATTTCTAAACGAATCTAACTAAAATCTTGTGAAGCCATAATAATGGACAATTTATGAATAATATATTACTACTAGCTCCTTGAACAAGGAATACGTGTCGTCTTGAGAAGTGTAAGCTAAGTAGTAAACGCTTCCGTTGTTTAAATTTAATAAATTCGATCAGAATGTTTATCATTTAATTAATAATATTTATTATATTTTAATACACGTATACAAATCGATGTAAAAATTTTAACCCTCGAAATTTTCCGATACACCATGATTTTTACCATAATACACTACATGAACACATCTTACAACTATAGTAACCGACGAACGTTTGTTATTAGCCACAAGTTTCGTTATGCCGATGATACGGTCTTAAAGCAGATCGACAAAAAAATTTGCAAAATTTACTTAAATTTGTCCCGCAAAGATTAATATTTGGAATAGAGTACTACAAGAACTGGACAAATTTAAGTATCTCGGTTGCTAGATTATCCTCAGAAGTGGAAATGTAGAATTGAAATGACGCGATAAACATTTCATAACCTAAACAATTTTCTGAATAGTTAAATGTTATGTTTTTTCACGCTATTATACGCGACAGAAACTTATAAATACGTATAAAATAAAAAGATGAGAAGCGTTTGAATCATGACTGTGTAGACAATCATATTAATTGAACAACAAGTTAGGACAAAATTAAAGTTATACTAAAACATTGGGAAACTTCACATAGCGTAAACAGACGAGAAGAGATTAAGCAGAATCCGCATCGGCACACTAAACTAACTCACGGGCACTTATTGCAACTTCCATCACCATGTACGTTTTGTAAGAATCAAAATTTGTCCATTGAACTCCGTATGTCCAAAACTGAACGAGGAACGTGAAGAAGCCTTTTCATTCGAACAAACAAGATCCTTCACAGAAGACGCACTTGGAAACGACGAAGCTGGAGTACAAAGTACTATCCGATTTTTAATAACTATAAAATTATACGAGAAGATATAAATCATTCTATAATTGTTTTTATTTCTATTTTAATTCACCGACTTATAGAAGACATAATTTTCCGTTTAATTTCTATAGAATTATCTATAAGTACTTTTGATGTACACGTGGTAGAATTATTTGTAGAAGATATATAACCTTTCATTCGATTACTAAGTTATCTATAATTATCTAAATTGTATTGTATCGTAGACGCGAATGACCTAGAAGTCGAGCGTATATAATTTGAATTTGATTACTTTCCAATACCGTGAACGGCAAAAATTACCAATAACGAAATCGTAGAACGGATGAATAATGACCGTGAACTGATAGGGCTGATAAAAATAAGGGAAAATTAACTATCTGGATCATTTTATGCGGGGGTGACCGAAGTACGAACTACTCGAAACAGGTATTATCCGCAGAAGAACGTTATGGATTTCCAACATTCAAAAATAGACGGCTGTGTTACTGAGACTGGAAGACTTTTAAACAATAGCGAAGACGGCTCGAGAATAAGAGAAGAAATGTATGACATAAAATTCTTTTTAAATAGATCGTAATTTCTGAATTACGCCGTTATAATATGCTTCTTAGTTTATAAATTTCCGTTTTTCCTCGATGATTTTATCTTTATTTATTAAAAATTTTATAGGCGGTAGAAATAGTACGATTGATATATATGCAAATGAAAATCGATATATTTCTAATCGATTGGGAAAGACCGCGCGCTTGCAGTGTAATAACTAATCCGAATGAGATTAATCAACAACAACCGGTTAGCATATGGAGAACGTATTTTGTGGCGAACGAGTGGAATGAAATTCAGACTAAAAGAAAAACCAGTTTACTGCTACAATTGATGCTTACTTTGCTTCTGTTGAAGGTATCGTACGTGTATAATACAAATATAATAAGTATAATTAACTGCAACGTACTATTGCACTATCTGAAAAAAAAATTATTATTATCGCATGAGGACCGATATATGAAATTAAAATTAAAATTAAATATAATAAGTAAAATAGTTATTGCTAGTCAAGTTTATACAATATAAATACATGTATCGACCATTTTAATGGCTTCGTCATTTAAATCTGTGCTCCAAAGGTCTTTTTCTGTAATGCCTGAAGGCACCATGTCGTTCACCACACTTGCATTTATCATTTTCAGTCAGGTCACTGAGGTTCTGGCGCAACCGGAGCGAAGTCGGTTTAAGGTTTTCCATCTATGCCAACTTAAGGGTCGCACCGGGTTCACAGTTCTTCTTTCAATCTACTTCCGTTCCCCGCTTTTTATGTCCATCTCTGTGCGCGAACTTTTAGCGGTGGTCCGTCTAATCGTCTCGAGCACTGTAGAAAGCTTCTTCTGGATTTAAGACGTGATGTAACCGCCTTCTGACCAAACATTGGGTGTCTATAATCTGTCTCTAGTCTAGTTCTTTCAGCATCAGTAGCGACGTTATCACTAATAAAACCCCATCTGGGGAGCATGCAAAACAGTCTCGATTAGAAAAAGTACTGTTAGTAAATATTCGTTTCATTCTGTCTGCTAATGACATTGAAATTTTAATTAGCATTTTATTAACAAGGCCGTATTTTAAGTAATAATAATAATAAAAGAAATGCCGTTTATATTTTCTGCCTTGTATATTCGTGTACTTTAATGAATAATGGTTAACAATTTAAAAAAAAAAAATCAACTATGAGGTTACTCCGTAAATCTATTTTTAACCTAATTTAGTTTTTAATTTAATATTCGTTAAATGTTCAATGTGTACGTGATGTTGATACTACATTAAATTTTTGATCGTTCTAAGATTTGCATTATGCGATGAGTGTTTGGCTTTTGTATTCCTTTGTCGATGTACACATATTATTATTGTGACGACTATGTAAGTCTTTGACAATAACGATGATGAAGTTGAACATGTGAAGAATTACACTTAAAATGAAGTGACTTCGACTTATTACTTCACTAAATCATGTTTAAGCCGTTTTAAATCCTCAGAATTGTCCAGGAGCTATTTGACTTCAACATTAATGTGTTTTTCCAGGTTTTTTTGCGTGTTTGCAGGCAAACCTGGTAATTTCATCGATGATCATTGGAATTTTTAAGTCTTGGTGTATGTATATTGGGGATACTACCCCACAATTGTATTCCATAAGTCCGAATAGGTTTAACAATGACCTTAATGTCGTTTATTTTTAAAAGATGGCGTTGTGTTTTTAGCTAATAAATACTTGTAATTTTTGCTTTCATTTCTGCTGGACGTGGTGCTTCCAATTTAGACGCGAATCAATGTGCATCCTTAGGTACTTGACTAATTTTTCTTTTTTTTTTTTTTTTGTGGGATTAGGAATATTTTATGTTTTCTACAAAGTGAAGTTTATATGCACCGATTTTTCGCTGTTAACTTTGGCACTTAATTCATTTATTGTTAGCTGTTGATTATCAGTAGCACGCTGTTGGATCTTATCTGTAGCTCAGCGAACATAGAGATAACTGTAGGATTGTTTGTTGGGATATCGACTGTGTAAAGTAAACAAAGGATAGGCCCTGAGACGCCCGATACGTTTCTCCAGTCAGACGTTTCCTCATAGCTAATTCTGAACTGCTAGGTGTGATTCTAGCATGCAATATCAGGGATGTGAAAACTGTTGACATAATTTAATGAACAAACCGGCATGCCATACTTTATAAAATGTTTGGAGTCGAGGAATACTTCGCAGCAATATTTCTTTTTCTCGAGAGCTTTGTGTGTCGCAGTTGAGACGCATACACCTGAGCAGTCGTACTTAATCATCAAATTTATACGGTATTTATTAATCTGTTGAAGAATGTGTGCGTGTAAATTTGGAACAGGATTGGAGTTTTATCTGTACTCTTTTTTCGTTCTTTATAATTTTTAAATTATTCATTGAACAATTTAATAATAATAAGCCTAGACTATAATTGGCGTTTTGCTGTTGTATAGTTTCCGTTGCAATAAATAAACGAATATTTATTATAATAAATAAACAAATATTTATTTATATTATCCCAAATTGGGTATGTAAACGCGTTGATTTAATTATGTGTATCATGTTCAAATACAATCATTTAACTATTACTAGGACACCATCGATATCATTATTGTCAGAATGTGGCCATTTGTTTACATCGTTTTATATTTCCCTTTTCCTGGCTAATTTTATCATTTCCGATTTTTGCTGAAGTTGCTTCTCACACATTTATCTCCAGTTCTTCTTAATCGCGTCTTTTTCTCCCGTACTTGAACAGCTAGCGTAAATAGTCCGTTGTTTTTTTTTTTTTAGTTTGTGTGCGCTGACCGATAGCTGTATCTTAGATAAGCTATACATTCATGTTAAAACAGATACTGGGGGTATTAGATTTATTTTCTGCGACGCGAAATAATTAACTGATATTAAGAGGAATTTAATTGTATATAAGGTCCTGATATTCCTTTCTTCAGCTTTTAAAACTATAAATCTCCGCATTTTAGATATTAAGTTCGACATTATTTTATATATATATTTTTTTTTTAATTCGATGAGAATGTGATTACTGTCGATGGTTTCGTTCGTAGAAATAGTATTTGATAGATACCAATTCGAAATTTTCTTTTTCATTTTCCAAAATTGAATATCGGGATTATCTAACAATTTTAATTAATAACATATTGATAGTTTTGATGAAAAATAACTTCTACAATTAAGTAGATTTACGGTGAAAAATTATTATAAACAATTTAAAAATTCAAATGTCGAAAAATGTGATTTTTCAATCCAAAATGATGGTACAGTTGTAGGGTAGTTGCGTGTATTATTCATCATTATAACTGAATCTTAATAGAATATTGTTCATTGATTATCTTAAAAACAATAATTTTAAATCGCGTTATTCCGCTAGGTATACGGTGTAGAAAATTGGGCTCAAGCTGATCCAGATTTTCATTTACAACATGTTGCTTATAGACCGGAAAGTTTACTTCTTCGTTTTGCGGTTATACTTACGGTATATATGTTCGTTTACATTTGTCAGGTATGTAAATTGTGCACAATAAAAGTTTTCCAACATAATTTTTCTCGTGAAATGGAAAAAATAATCAACCTCGTTAAACCATATTTTATGAAAACCCGTTCTATTTTAAATTAGAAGTGAAACATAAATTCTCCAAATACGAATTCCGGGTATTAATTATATGCGACTAGTTGATAAATTTGTTTAAATTATGATTACTATGAATGTTTATTCATTATAGTCGCGAAGTTGCTGAATATTACTTAAAACGGGTGTGTAGTTTTTATGTTAAAAATATGAAAAATCATCTAATTTCGCCTAGCGTTTTTTGAGTGAAATGATTCTAATTTGATAGTAAACTTCTTCCTAGAATTATAATAAATTATAAGGCTACGTATAAAAATTTATATTTATGTTGCTTTTTTTTTTAATTATTTGTATTGATTTTCTTTTTTTTTTAATAATAGTGGCTTCTAGTTGTAGGCGTGTACGAGCGTTACATAAAAAACTGTATTCAAGAATTCGTTGATGTGTGTTCAATGGCTAATGTCAGCGTTTTCATCTTATTACAAAGAAATTTCGGATACTATATACACGGAAGGTAAATGTACTACGCTTAACGTTTCTCTGGTTGTAATTAGTCGATAAATAATTACAGCGAATGAGAGATAAAAACGAAAATTATTTCGTTAATCTTAAATATGTTTAACTATTATTTTTTGTTACGATTCATACACTAACGTACATATAAATAGTGCGTAACTCATTTTAACCAAGCTTGTTAACCATCTCTACTATGCATTTGGAAAAATTGTACTTTGAGTAAATTCTTATCTAACATATATATCGCCTAATCATAAAAACCTGTGGAAAAACTATTAATCGATTCAACTAATAATCAAATGGTAAACAAATATGCGATTTACTTTAGTATTGGTAGCAAATAGTGCTGCAACAGTCCCACAGACATATTACTATAATGTCATCAGAACAGTTAAAATCGCATTAAAAATAGTCGGCCAAATACTCCGTTAAGCCTAATTCCATTTACTACTTCTGCGGAAATTAATAATAAATCAGTTAAAACACAAATCGTCGTGCGGATTCAGGTATCTACAGTAATGATCAAAAACTTGCAATATAAAGCCGTGATTTTTTCTCATAAAGTTAATCGATAGTTCGCTTATTTTCCTAAACAATGGAAAATGTTAAGATTATTGTACTACCTAAACCGGTAAAGGATGGGAGTAATATAAATAATTTAAGACCTATAAACCTGTTTTAAGTAACGTGGCTGAGAAAGTTATACTATTTCACCTGCAACATTTTTCAACATCGCACAGTATTATAGAAGACGATCGATTTAAATTCAGATCTAAACATTCAACAGTTCGTCGGATATCGATGATTTCAGATTATGTAACTGACAATTTCAAAAAACATACTGCAAGGGTATTAATATTGAAAAAGCACTTGATACATCACGGCATAACGAAATATTGTACAAAATGATTAAATATAAATTTCCAATACTATATATTAAATTAATACAGTCGTACCTAAGCAACAGAAAATTCTATGTTTTATAAACTATGAAGTATCTTCTATCAATGATCAAACTATAGGTGTACCATCAGGGAGCATAATGGGACCATATACATATATTTTTATTACTATTAAATGATCTTCCCAACATACCTTTCGTCGAAACTGCATTATACGCCGATGACCTAGCATTATTTCTTCACATAGAGTTAGCACAATTGATAATCGATTGCAAAAAGCGTTAAATACTTATTTCTAAATATTACAGAAGATGGAAATTGCAACTAAATGCGTATAAATCCGAAGCAATTATTTTTATATTAATTGCAAACAAATCCCGTGCTCCAAAAGAAGTTCGTTATTTAGTTCTCGATAGAAGATTAACATGTAATGAACATACTAAATATGCGATAGACAACAAGCAATGCACGCGCTTTTTCCAATATTTAACAAAAAAATCAGGTCTTTCCAGATTAAATGAAAAATTACTGTACACAACTGTTATGTACGTGTCCTGTATGGCCTGCTATCCTTAGTAGTACGTATAAAAAGCTATAGTAAAAAAATTATTGTTATATTTATACGAGCAAACAAAGCTACTGTTTATTGATTAATTTATTAACAAAATTTCCAAAAATTTCTTCGATAATAATTGTTCTATCCGTCGCAGTAAATTAATATCAGTCATCGGTAACTACGATGTTACACATCTCCGTGCACGATGTACTAATTGTAAGCCCAGTAGAATTGAGCGTGGATTTTTATAAAAATTATTTTCTTATTTTGATTAATAGAGTTACTATTATTTTATTATGTAATTTATTAATAAGTATCGATTGTAAATTGTAATTATCCGATTTATTAACTTAAGTATTTTTATTGGTTTTTTTTCTTCTCACATTTTAGTAGGTTTTTCATTTTGCTATTTTTTCCTTCTGTATTCCTTTTTGATCAGATTTATACTAAGTATTAAAAATTTAATTTATTATTAAGTTAAATAACTATTTGCTAAGGTTAGAAATGATACTTAATAATTTTGTGAAAATTAGATCTGAAAGTGAGATTAATAAAATGCTATGTATTCTCGGTATTATTGTACTGGTCTGAAAGATGGGTAATCACGAAAGTAATTGAGCGAAAACTAGAGATGCCTTTGAAATGTGGTTGTACTACCGTAGAGTACTACGCATAAAGTGGACAGATAAAATACGCAACACGGAAGTACTACAGCGCGTGAATAAATGCGAGGAAGTAGTAAAAGAAGTCACGTATCGTAAACTAAAATACTCGGGTCACGTAATACGACATCCGGAACGTTACAGCCTGCTCGACGTGTTAATGCAGGGAAAGATTACAGGAAGAAGACCAAGGGGAAGATAGAAAAAATGGTTACAGAATCTGTCGGATTGGTACAACTTACCAGAAATAAGTTTGTTCCGAGCAGTCTTAGACAGACGTAGGACTGCCAGCATGTTAGCCAACGTTCGTTAACGGACACGGCACCATGATGATGATAATGAGGTTGATTAATTAAATAAAGGCTTTTTTCTTCTTATTCTTCGTGTTTTGTAATATGAAGAAACTTATTATGTTTTAAAGCTGAGCACGTAATTTTGAACTATATTATAAATTCGTATGTGAGACATTCATTTTGTAACTGTTGCAATTTACTACGAACGGAGCAAAATAGAGATCAATTAAATGTTTTTATAAAATTATTTTATTGTTAATTTTAATTCTTTCACTTTCTTTTAACTTAAGCTGTATGTAATAATCTGTTATTGGCAGCAAGCTGTGGGTATTATTTTAAATATTGTTCTCATTGTAAGTGTACAATTGTATTGATGCGAAGAAATATTCTATTCTAATTTAATATATTACTCCTGTAAAAGTTGTAACTGGACGTATATCTAACGCTACATATTGAACGTACATTTTTAGAAGCTTACGAAATATAACCAACATTTTGTTTTATATATAGAAATAATTATTCCGATTTAAAAAAATAATATATTTTTCTCGACTCGTAGATCGGCTCACGGTTTCGCCGATACCGACATGCAGACAATTTTAACTCAACTTCGACGCGAGGAAGATGATTTAGTCGGTCATCGCGGTCTTTTACCGGGAACTGAACAGCAAACTTTTCAAATTATTATCCCAACTGCACTCAGAGTATATTATAACAAAGTGATGTCTCCTCTTAATTTAGTAAGTTTTTGATCTTTTAAAATTATTTTCACGGTGCATTTTAATATTTACAACATTTTTTCAACATACCGCTTAATTTTTACACGACGAATATAACTGCGACTACTCGATCCGATCTGATTCCGGCTATTGAGAAGCACGTTAAACTGCAATAGGAGGGACCGTTAATACCGAAGCTTAAGGAAATGTACTATTCATTTCAATCATATTTCGAATTTCGAAGCTTGTTAAAAGGTAAAAAATATGCCACTAATCAAAAGACAATTCCAAAAGAGCCCTGGTTTAAATATGGAGATATCCTTCATAAATATTTTGTCTCTGTGTTTGTTCGACTAAAGAATGGTCATAACTGTTTAGACATATTGCCAAATTGGGGATCATCAGAATAGGTGTTTGTGAGATATGTAATATCGAAGATAGCATCGAACATCAGATCTGGTCCTGCCCAAAATACAAAAATAGTGACAGCTTTATGAACTTTTATCGACGAGAAATAGGCCGCCGATACAACTTGAAGAGTGGATCCTACCTCCTTGGATGCGCGTAGATTATATAATTTTATTAAGGCTAATAATATAAGTTTATAGTCTGAACAATCCACTTAAAATGGCCAAAACTTGGTAAATAAAAAAACAAAGACGTATTCTTATATTAACCGACTAATCACGAGCTTTTATACCGAGTTTAATCAAAATCTGTCCTCTTTGTTGAAATTTAAAAATTTTTCCGTGCCTCGCTCATTAATCGTTTGCCAGAACCGAACTATTTTTAAAGTTCAACGAATGGCCTACGTTCACTAATGCTCAGGAACCGCGCATACTCTTCCATGCGATAGTCGTGCTTACAAGCGAGCGAAATGCTCCTTAATTCTTATATTAATCGGTTTTCCAGTTTCTATATAGCTTATGAATTATATATATATATATATTCACCACATGCAATGCAGAGATTGAATCTTTCACATTAGTACGCGTGGATTCCTAATTTTTGTACATAAACATTGATCTGATCTTGAATACAGTTTTAAACTTTCGTGGTTGATATCCGTACATTCACGATTATATTTTCATAATTTTTCATAAAATTGGCACAATTTTTTGATAATTTTTCATAAAATTTACACGGTTTGCATAAAAAAAAACGTGAATGGTCTGATCTTGTTTTCTTTTTGCGAAGGCGTTGTCAATAATTATCTAGGTGGTATTTGAGAATAAAAATTACAAAAAATTAAATATCTTTTCTTTTAGATAATAAAGGTATTAGTGCTATACACAGGTTAAAACTTTAAACACTATGTGTAGATAGGATCATTTTTAGTTTTAAGCAACAAAAAAGTGGTTAAAGTTTCTAAATTTTATATAAAATAAAGCTATCGTCTATTAAACCATTATCAAGCCTACATGAATATATATATATATATATAAATGTATAATTTATAAAAATATAAAAAAGGAAAAAAAAACAAAAGACTTTTAAGTGTACAATATAAAAATGAGTAAAGTAAAAAAAAAACAGTTATTTATGAAATAATCCGACAGTGAATGTTTGTGGTCTTTTTAGATATAAAATTTAGTGATTTTAATTAGCTTTTTGTTGTTTATTTTTTTAAATAATAGAACAAATTTTTGTTTTCATAATTAATTAATGTTACTACCAAAAATAATATTAAGTGATTTAGAAACCGCTTGTTGCGCGATAATTCGATTACAGACTCAAAAATTAAAAAATGACGGAAACTTCCCACTAAATTGTTTATGATTTCGCCTGGACTGGGAAGAACATTTACATTAACGTGTAAAAATTTCTATCGTCTAAAAATTAAGTTATTTCTTATTAATCAGATCAAAACTGAACATCTGTTGTTTTTTTATCATTATGCGCATTATGTCTGCAATTTAGCTTGTTGCAGCTGTAAGATTGATCATTCTTTACTTTATATATATACATATATATATATATATATATATATATATATATATATATATATATATAAAATAATAAGCTTATTGAATTGTTTGCTGTATTTATGCGTGCTAAAATCTTGAATAGTATTCGTAATACGGCGAACAGAATCTCTCGACAGGTTTAAAGAAGCATCCTGACGACTAGCAGAGCGTCCGGGACTCCGAATGATCGCTGCCCAAATTCCTAGGTAAAAACGAACCTCTCGTGCGTACACTAAACGTGGAACACGTGGTTTGCGTCGTAGCAGTCATACTGACTGCGATATTTAAAAAAGCAAAACCTTCCGTCTTCTCTGGGTCACCCTATATAAACGATGTACAAGAATGTGATATTTGTAATGGCGTAACACGTAAACTATAATTATTTCGTGTCGTAATTCCCCAATTTTGTTAAGATCGGTGGACGGCTAAATTGAAATGTCTGAATTTTCTGGATAGCGCCATTTTTTCTACGTTTCTTTTGTATCCTGTTAATTATCTCTTGACCTTTTCCTTTTTAAGGTGCCTTCAATTATTTTGTGTTTTCATTGTGTCTGAAAATATGGCCTATCCATTTGTATCTTCCTTATTTTAATTTGTCTAATAATCTTCTAGACAGAATAAAATATCTCTATATATAATTGACGAATTTTATACATTTTTTCACATCGATTATTTTAGCGAGTAAGATGAAGTTTAATAAAAACGATTATTTAATTAACTGCTTGAACCTAATATATATATATATTTTATCACATCGATAATAAAATTTACAATTTTTAACTTATATTTTCTATTTATGCCTTCCAGATGTATAGAAGCCAAGGTAGATCGTCCTTTCAAATGAAAGCAATGAATAACGACGACGCTGGACGAATTGTAGAAGCTTACAATAATATGAATAAATTTTTAGCCGCATTTTTGGATCATGTAAGTTCGCTATTGTTAGTTATAATTTTTTCATTCGAATTTTCGATTAATCGGAAGAAGAAGAAGAAGAAAGAAGAAGAAAAGTATATTTTGATTGATTAAATTTTACAAGAAAATAATAACTTATAATATACGGTTCTATCGTTCCGAAATATAAAAAATTCCTTAACCGATAAACTTAATAATAATTTTAAAAAATATACACGAGTGATAGTTATAAACATTCATTGCTTAATGAAATTTACAAGAAAAATTAAACCTGCAACGTGTAATTCATAAGTAAATTTTAAACACAATGGTTAAAATAATTTATAAAATTTAAAGAGAAAAACAAAAAATATATCAAATAAAATTTATCTATAATATCATTGAATTTTAAACCTAATGCTACCCTAGTAAGATATGTTTAATTCGTCTATGTTTATATTTTTTTATACCTGTGTCGCGGAGACTGATAATCGTAGTTTCCAATTTCATTGACATTTCGGTCAGCAGACATGCGGCATGCATTAAAGAATTTTAAGGTCCTGTTTTTTTATTATTTCTTGTATATAGGGATAGTTTAAAATGTCATGCATTGTTTTAATGGGCGTGTATCTGGATTTGTTCAACACTATTCTTAGGCAATGATTTTGTAAACGTTGTAATTTGTTTATATTACTTAGGCAGGTGTTCGACCATACAGGACTAGCATAAAGAATTTTAGGTTGAATTACCTGATTATAAATCAAAAGCTTGTTCACCGGTGATAGCGTAGATTTCCTGTTAAATATTGTAAACAGCACACTCATTTTTTTATATCCTCTGTAGATACACTCGTTAATATGTTTAGTAAAAGTTAGCTTACTATCTAGTGTTACACCGAGATAATTTACTTTAGATTTCCAGTCTAAGTACTCATTATGAATTCGAACAAAGTCATTTATAGCGGGTTTACGCTTTGTGAAAATAATAGTCTCTGTTTTACTATCATTAATTTTAATTTTCCACTTATGAAAGTATTTGGACATTTTGTTAATTGCAGCGGTTAATCTGTTGCTAATCGTATCAATACGGTATGATGACGTCAGCAGAGCAGTATCATCAGCATATAAATTAACATCGACTTTTTTAATTGTACTAATATCATTTATGTAAATAATAAACAAGAATGGACCAAAGATGCTGCCCTGAGGTACTCCTGCCGATGCATACCTGACTTTAGAATTCTGATTTTTAATTTTCACATAAAATTTCCTGTTATGTAAATATGCTTTAGTCATGGAAACTAGTTGATATGGAAAACCATATTTTATTAATTTATACAGAATTCCATCGTGCCAAGTAGTGTCGAAAGCTTTTTCAATGTCTAGCAGTGCTAGTCCAGTGTGCTTATTTTTATTATAATTATCAGTAATCAGATCACACATTTTTACTAGCTGCGTGGTAGTGTTTAAATTCGGTCGAAAGCCGAATTGGAACTTATTAAGAATACCATTTAAATCGCTATGTTTTCTAAATCTAATGAGTTAGCATAATTGCTGTAATGCTCGACTGACACCAAATCGCGACAACAAAATTTATGAAGTTTTTTATCATTACATTAATTATCACGGGTAAGGCAGTGGAAGCCCACTCCGTATAACATCATATGCACGCGTGCATCTCTGCGTTACATATAAGTAGTGCCCCTCGTGAATGCTAACCCATTTTGTACGTGAAAATAAAAAGGTACAATAGCTAGTCACGAGACGTTCGACAACGAACACTATGACGACGATGATGATTATGTCTTAATCGCGCGTATGCATATTTTATTAAGTTTATGTCACGTCATCGTCGCAATCATCGTTTATTCTTCAATGTGGACTTGTTTGTCGGTAATTTATATTTCTGTTTATGTCGTTTCAACAATTTAATTTCTTTATACATTAATGTCTTAAAACATACATAATCTGTTCGCGTTTTTCTGAGTACCTTCGTCGCGATAATTTGCGTCCTTATTTTTACTATTAATTGCGTCATTTCAGCTTTTCACCTTCTCAATACGCAACGATTATTAATAGTCATTGTTTTATTTATCGAGTTTAAGAAAAAAAATTATATATATATATATATATATATATATATATATATGTATATTTGCCTACTTGAAGGGTTCTACAAGATTCAAACTTGGGTCCCCTCCTATTTCCAATTTTTATCAATCATATTGGAAATAACGTTTGCTTAAAATTTCTTTTATTTACGGATGATTTCAAAATTTATGCTCCCATATGTTCACTAGCTGACTGCGGAGTATTGCAAAGAGACCTAGATAAGTTGGTTTTGTGGAGCAAAGAGAATCATTTACGTTTCAGTTATGATAAATGCGTCCATTTAAGTTTCTGTCTTTTTCCCCATTTTTATTTTTTTTTACAATCTGCACATAGTACAATAAGTAAATGTGACGAAGCAACAGGAAATAATCAGATACTGTTGATAGTCCATTGACCACAACTTAGGACATATCTAGAAGGAGTGGAAGAGCATGAAGTTTTAAAATTATCTCTTGGCCAGTTTCTCTTAAACCGACGCGATGAAGCGTGTGACATATTACGAGTTGTCAGTTATAGAATAGCTGAACTAGGGGCATTTCTTAGTCTGTTGAAGAAGAGTTTGTATCTTTTTTTTTATACTTCTGTTGGTAACGTATAGATTGATTTGACAGGCTGTCTATAATCTGACGTAAGATTTTCGATTTCGTTAACCGTAAGCGCCGGATGTTAGATCATTGTATATTATATATATATATATATATATATATAAATTTTTACTTTTGTAGCTTTGTTTTCCCCAAATATATTGATCGATTATTATAATACATGTATAACGTTCGCATAGGCTTTGAAAGATTTGGATTACGAAGTGCGTGAAAAACTATTCGTAGAACAACTGTTGGATATCGAATTCCACGATTCGTTGGATAGAGGCGTATTTTATATCGGTAAAAAATTATATTCAATCGTAATTAGACTAACAGTACAACTGTACTTATTCTAGTTTTTACATGTATATTTTTTAAAACCGCGGTACTCGATTATACAAAACTCACATCATTATGCACATTGTATGTTATATGCATTTAGGAAATGTATATTTTCCATTCTGGTATGTATATATATATATATATATATATATTTGAGAGCAACAACTGCGCCTGGCACGTGCTGCTGAATTCCAAAATCAGTGTGTAGGATTCAAATATTTCGATATTCGCTAACACTATTTATAAATGAACTAAACTAATTTGCCTTTTCTCATGGCGAATTTCTGTCAGGAGACAGAAACGCGGTTATTTCTTTTTAAATAATTTCGACTTTCGAGAACGAATTTCTAACGTTTTTACTGAGCAATTTCAAGTTAAACCAAAATCGCGACTTTACAACTAATTGAGTCAAATTATTCTATTTTTTTTTTTTTTTCAGTTTGTGTTTTTAATCTAACCTCGTACGCTTAATCCGAAATGAATTCTGTCTAGATAAAACAATGTAAATATCGAGTTACTGTGAAAATCGACGATACATACGTTCATTTATTTAAAAACACGCAATCATTCGATCCGTCATAATTAATATTACATTTATTCGCAAAAATTATCTTCTACTTGTGCCGATGCCTTCGATGTACTATGTAAACTTTTGAAAAGCGTTACACAGTTTTTGTTTGTTTTTTATAGGATGAAGCATTTTTAATTCCTTAGTTTATATATTAACCATTTCACCCCCACATGTAGACTCCACAATAATAAAAAAAAAAAATTGGTAGCAATGAAATTATTATTATGTTTTAAATCGACATAATACGTAAAATGATAATTACGGATAACGAGTATATGTGATTAGTAAATTATGAAGTAATTATTATTAATTTTTTTTAAGCGGTTGGGAGGAAATCTTCAAAAGACATTGATCAAGTAAGGAATTTTAGTTTTTTGTTAAGTATTTATAAAAACAATTTTAATCGACATCGAGCATATAGTTCGTGAGATAATCGAGCTAGAAAATAGTGCATCCAAGAATGTGGCATGAAAGGGTTAATATCTGGTTTTCTATCGAATCCCTGGCGGAACGTTAATTATTTTTAAACAATTTTAATTTAAGATGATTTTTTCGCTTTTTTTTTCCTTCTCGTAACTATTTACGTATTTTTAAAATTTCAATAGATAACGGTCATTCCTTCGATAGTGTCTTGTTCTACGGCAACGAAGGAACCCTGTTCACATTTGATATTATGTTGTTTCTGTGTATGGATTCATTCTTCGAGAATACTTTACTTTCCGCCATTTTATGTTTATTCGTTACGCAGGTAATTACGCTCGAAATTAATTATTCAATGTAATATATATATATATATATATATATATATATATATATATATATATATATATATATATATATATATATATAATATACTCGTTTAAATTTATAACGTACCATATTATTATTATCGCGAAGTTAACTCTTTTAATCCGGCATTCTCGGTTTTCGACGAAAAATAAATGATTTAACGCCTAAATAAAAATAAAAGTAATAATAATAATAATTCAGAAAATTGATACATTGTCGAGGAAAATTTGTCAGTGGGGATATAAAAAAAAAATACAGTTAAATATACGATCGTAGGAAAAGGAAAGAACCTGGGACTACTATACATAAATACTTCAGTAAATAGCAGGAAGTAAGAGAAATCGCAAGAAAATAGTAATAATGAATTTATAAACGTTGTAAGAAAAAATGAATGATGAAATGCTATTAGAAAAAGGAGGAGATGAAGTAAACACGTACGTACCTAAAGAAAATATACAACAGGTTAGAAAAAAACAATAGACTGAAGAAAATAAATGATGGAATGAGAATAAAATATATGAAAAACGAAAAACTCGTAACTTTCCAAGTTCTTACCAAACTATTTATAATAACGGAATTGCCTACTTACTTTCCGTGTATCGGCCGAGTAAGTAGCCGCATATATGGCTTTTTTGTTGCATTAAGTCTTAAAGGCTGCACTGCTAATCCATTAGCGAGCACTGCAGTTGGTGATCACAAGTCTGGATTTATTTGCATTTATCATCTTTTTCAATGTTACTTTTTTTTTTTTAAATTGGCCTTACATCGTGTTGTACTTGTCCTTAACCTATTAAGAGAACGTCAGATCTTCCACGGTAAGTTGTCGTGCGGTAAAACTTCATTCTATTCATCATTACTGGCTGTATCGGTCCACAGCTTAGTTCAGACTTAGGATGATTCGATAACATCTAAGTTGATTTCAGGAAACTATTCCTAAATTTCAGCCGACTGATTGGAGCAGTGTGTCCGAATAGTGGATGCCCGTCGTTTGCCTTATTCTGGGCGGTGCGATTCCTGCCAATGGATAGATTTTGTGTAGTTTTGTTGATTTTAGGCTGTTGTACTTGTCCTTAACCTATTAATAGAACGTCAGATCTTCCACGGTAAGTTGTCGTGCGGTAAAACTTCATTCTATTCATCATTACTGGCTGTATCGGTCCACAGCTTAGTTCAGACTTAGGATGATTCGATAACATCTAAGTTGATTTCAGGAAACTATTCCTAAATTTCAGCCGACTGATTGGAGCAGTGTGTCCGAATAGTGGATGCCCGTCGTTTGCCTTATTCTGGGCGGTGCGATTCCTGCCAATGGATAGATTTTGTGTAGTTTTGTTGATTTTAGACAACCTGTTATTATCCTCACTATTTCATTTAATGCCACATTTACTTGTTTTGTTGTGTGGTATATGAGTTTCTCCATACAGGTGCTGCATATTCGGCTGCTGAAAAACGGAGAGCCAATTATTTTACCCTTAGTCAGATCCTGTTAATTTTCTGATTATATTATTCCTGGCTGCGACTTTTTGCCTTATAGAAGTGCAATGTTTTTTAAATGTGAGCGATCGATTTAAGTGTACACCAAGGTATTTTGGCATATTACTATGTTCCAGCCTTGTTCGTTTCCATATAATGTTCAGTTTCCTATACGTAAATGAAAAGCGCAGACTTGTGTTTTGGTCGGATTTCAGCTTATTTTTACCGTAATATTCTCCTTTAGCTTCCAATGAAATTTTCAGTTTTGTTTCGACATCTTCAAAGTTGGTTTCGTGAACTGCAACTGCAGAGTCGTCGGCGTAGATAAATTCTCTAGTATGCTAATTGGTTGATCGTTTGGGTAACTGTTGTATAATGTAGGTGTCAGTACGCTTACCTTTGGCAAGCCGTTCTTCAGGTTCTTTCAACGAATATTTTTCCCTTGTAGTGTTACATAGAATCGACGGCTGTGTAGAGTTTCATTTCCACTATTGTCGATAGCTGATAGTCGTTCGTCAGTTTATATACTTTTTTGCAACAACAGTCTATGATTGACTGTGTCATATGCTGCCGTTAAGTTAATAAAAGCTACTCCTGCCATCTTTTTTAATTCAAAACCTTTCTCTATACGTTGGGTTAAATTAAGTATTTGTCCGCAGCATGATTTGCCACGTCTATAAAATTATATAAACTGACAGAGACAGAAGACAGTGGGTCGGAAACAATCAATTCAATACTCACGGCTAATGTATGCCATTTTTGTAAAGCACTAGACAACATATCATCTCTATGTTTTAGAAACTTCGGACAAATCCAAATTTGATGCTCGATACAGTTGTCAACATGGCACATGTCACATGTACCGTCAGAAATTATTCCCAATTTAGCAAGAGGTGGGGGGGAGAGAAATTATGCCCAGAACGCGGTCTGAATAAAGTTGATATATAATCCCTCGAAATGTTCTGGTATAATTGAAACCACGGTTTACCGGAAACCGTATGCAGCAAAGCGAAGTATTTTTTCCCTTTATTTCGACTTTCGGCGATGTAGTACTGTTGGAAATCTAATAGTACAGATTGTTTAATCTTAATTCCATTTAATTTCCTCGTAAGGGACACTCGATAAATTATATAACGTGTTAATTCATCGACCGCCTCATTTCCAGTAATACAACAATAAGAAAGGACACGTTTAAACTTTACTCTAGATCCACGATATAACACGATAATTCTAATTTGGACATTTTAAGTTCTGGGAGCTTAGATAATTCTAATAAGACACTTGAGGTATCGGATATGATTAGAATATTCTCCTCCCTCATATCTTTGACTAGGAGCAAAGCTTATTACCGGGTTTTAGTAATAAAACTACTTTGGTTTTCTACCAGATTTTTTAGAGCCTTAGTAGCAGTGCGTGGTTAAAAAAAAAAAAAAGATACAAAACAGTAGTATATCGCGTGGAAATTACTAAGCTGATGCATTGTTATAAAGTACTATTAGAAAAAAGACGAGACGAAGTAAGCATGTACATAATGCCTAAAAACAAATGTATAAAACAGGTTAGGAAAACAATAGATAGACTAATAGAAATAAAGGCCGCCGCTTTTGATGGAAAAATATAAATACTCTTATAACTTTCCATGTTCTCACCAAGTCAACTATCTTTACATTTATAATAACGGAATAATAGACTGCGCGCTTTTAGAACCTTTGTAGTACATGACACAGCAATACATATGTTATATATATATATATATATATATATATATATATATATATATATATATAAAACAGTTTAAAAAAAGTAAAATATCAAACGGATTAAAAATATCCAAAACGAGACAAATATACAAAAAGGAAAAAAATAAGAACATAGCGAATAGTTGCTCTAAACAACACGATTACAACAACAATATTAAAAAATAAACAAAGTAGTTGAAATCGTTAAATTTGTATTAAAAGACAAAGTTTTTCGACTATTAATTCATGTTCAAGTGTGTACATAAATAAAAATTAAAGAATAATAATCAAAATAAAATACAAGAAATAAAAATAGAATGTAAGAAAATACTTTTAATTTAGATGTACAATTCAACAAAGGAAAGTAATGCGAAGTAACAGATTTGATTATAAACTAACTTAGTAGTTATAAACCAAACAAAATATAACAGCGTTTAATCACTGAATGTTTTAACATTTCTGGCAATTCATATGTAATATTTATTTGTACGTGCTTGAAAATGACTGTCGAAAAACTTCGCATTAAAAAACTTTTAGCGATTAAACGGTGTTACGATTTTGTTCGGTTTATAATTAATAAAATCACTACTCTCCACTATATTCAACATTTAACCTAATAGTGAATGTGATAAACGACATAGTCAGTCAGCGATATACATAATAATAATCTATACATAACCGCATACACGAACTAGCCAGAAAAATATCTGTGTTTAATATTTAAAAACAAAAAAATGATTACATTTATAGCATACTTCTTGAAACTAATTCTTCATGAAAATGTGTCATACTAAACTATTTGTAACTCTTTCTTTTATTATTTCCATTCTTTTTAGCAGTTTTCTTTTTTTATGTTTTTCTTTATCGTTAATTTAATTTATATACTCCTGAGTTGTTTAGTATTTTCCTATCTTCTATTTCGTTGTTACTAATTGATTTCAGTTATTCCTTATTGCTAATTCTAGCAAAAAAAAAAAAAAAAAATTAGAGTAAAGTAAACGATAAAACATTAAAGAGACCGATCGAAAACGAAAGATATTCCGGAGTCGAATGAAAACATGTAGAAATACATTGAATTGTCGCCGCTAGACGGGAGAAGATCGATACTGAAAACGAGATAGAAGGACGATATTGATAAACATGCAAGAAAGGATTGGTTGCGTAAAAATAAGAATCGTCTGGAATGAGGGGAAAATATTGTAGATATCTGTGATAGATTGAAAGAGTGCAATTCTTTGATAACGGGCGGAATTTCCCTAATATAAATGTACACTTGTATTCAGTAATATGGAACTAACATGAAATAATTAATGTTTGTAATATTGTAAATGTATGTTTTAAAATTACGTTATTATATATATATATATATATATATATATATATATATATATATATATATATATATATAATATATATATATATAACCAGCTAATTACACATTTTCAGATTATTATATGGATTAGAAATGTTGGCGGTCGTAAAAATCTAGCGAAGAAAACATTAGTCGATGACAGATTTCTAATATAAATGTTTTCTGATTTCCTAGGTGATACTGATATTTATTAACTTTTTATTTATTGCCGAATATCGTGGATAGGCGTGATAACAATTTAATTCGTAATAATAATGATGATGATGAAAAAAAAACGGTATGCTTATCGTGTTTATTATTATTAAAACATTTAAAAGTTACATTTGTTTCTGTATATTCATGTTTAATTATGCACATAACGTAAATTTAATTTTAAACGTAATTATCATTTTTTCTATAATTAATCGATTAATAGTCACCGTAGTAAATAGTTTTCCCAATCGAGAAATTCGTACAAGTTTAAAACACGACGAATTATTATAACTAATTTACTATTTTCAAATATGATACGATTTTAAGAGAGGTAAACTTTAGAAAATTTTTATAAATGCCTATTGGTACGATTATATCATTATATTTTTCACGTTAATTTTAACATTTTCCATAATGACTGACTAATCTGATGAGTCATATGATAAAAAAATTGCATAATACATACGAGAATACGCGATAAATGCGAGCAAGATATAGATGAATGCCAGTTCAGTTTTACGGAGAGGCATTAGTTGCTGTCAACGTATTATTACAAAAATGCAGAGACCAGAGACACCATGTGTTTATATGGGTTTTGGATTATGAAAAAGTGTTTGATTATGCAAATCACGACAAATTAATACAAATATTAAGATAAAAAAGCATAAATAAGTACGATCTGAGGGCGATTCAGACTCTGCAGTAGAAGCAAAAATTCCTATAGATGATATGGAATCAGAATCAACACAAATTTGCAGAGGGTCAAGACAAGGATATATTTTGTCGCCATTATTGTTTGTAATTAATAAAGAGGTATTACGAAACGAAAAGTTCGAAGTTGCAATTAATATCCGATACGCGGTCGTAGAGAATTCTTGCAAAAAATTACAACTACTAGGGAGAATTGACTCAATAGGTAAACAATATTGACTTGAAATCAATGGGGAAAAAAAGTAAATTCATGATAATAAGCCATAAAAAGCTCCACAATACAAATATTACAATTAATGGTAAAATTATACAGGAAATTACAGAGTTCAAATATTTAATTAGCTACATCACAAACGCATTGGATCCATCCGTTGAAGTTAAAAGATGTGGCTACGGAAAAGCAACTTTTGGAAGAATGCGTAAATTCTCACCGAACCATCTCGTAAGTTTTTGTATATAAGGCAAAAATTCATAAGATGTTACATATATCGCATCTTATACGAGTAAAACAAATATTTGCAAGCGTGTGAAATGTGGCTGCACAGGAGAACAATGAAATTATCGTGGATGCAGAAATTGAAAAACAATCAAAATATTACAGAAAGGAAAATTACCGGGAAAAAAACACAATGAAGAATCATAGTCCAAAAGAATATAAAACAATACACTGGGAAAACAACAATAACAATAAAAAATCTAATTAAAACGATAGACAACAGGAAAATTTAGCGTCGACGCGCATATGGCTGCGTATGACACCAGAAAAATAAGCCATTATCAAATAAATATAAAAATAAATTAACTTTATAAAAATTATAAAAGGAAAAAATTGTGATAACATAAGAAAATACTTAATAAAAATAACAAAATGAAAAAACAGTTATTTATAAAATAATCTGATAGTGAATATTATAAACAACAATTACATTAAATAGCCTTTTTATATGTAAACATTTAATGATTTTTAACTAGTTTTTTTTTGCTGTTTATTCTGCTTGATCGGTATTTTGAATTATCATCATAATTAAAAGCTAATTTTTCAAAATTTTTTTGATTAAATTATTATTTGGAAAATATTGTAGAGAATTAAAATACAAAATCAACAATATTAAGTAAATTATAAAATTTTACACGCAGAAATACATTATAAAAAAATAAAGGAATAAAATAAAATTAGTTTTAAGAAGTATATTATAAATTTAATCAATTTTTATACTGGACAAAGTTTTTATTTTTCTGGCTATTTAATGTAATTGTTTATGTATAAATTTTATATTGCTGATTTGTTGTTGTTTACCGCGTTCACTATCAGATTATTTTATAAACATACGTTTTTTCACTTTGATATTTTTTGTAATATTATATATCTAAATTAGGTGTTTTCTTTTTATTTTTGTGTTTTCCTTTTATAATTTTTATTAAGTATATATATTTTTATGTCCACTTGATAATGGCTGAATAGTCGTTTTTTTGCAACTTTATATATAAAAAATTAGTGATTTTAACTACTTTTTTGTTGTTTATATTTTCTTATAGTAAATGTATGTTCGGAAGCATCACTAGCGTGTAAACTTGTTAGCTCAGCGTATGTTAGAATTATAATAACTATTTAGACTTAATTAAATTATATAATTAAAATATATAACGTCGGGAAAAAAGGATAATACAGATTTGCATAATTTTTCATGTTACAAAGACTACTGCCTATGATGAACAAACATATCACTTCTTAGCATTTCTAAATTAGAAGAAGTCGTTTCATTAACGTGTACCCGGCAATAATTTTGTGTTTTTTAATATTAGATTTATAACAAATACCGCGTGAATAACCGGATTCAAATTAACGATGTGTACGCACACATTCTAACAAGTTGCTCTGTTAGTGCTGTACGAAGGTAAGCTAAGCTTCACTCTGAAACCCATTGTGACGAAATAACGTTATATATTTACGTCCATTTACACTGTAGGAGTAAACGAATTTAAATTAGCGATATTTGAGTATACTTTATAACAGAACTTGTAAGAAAAATTATGATAATTTATTAAACCTATCGAAACGGGCCTTTTGTATTGTGCAATGTGTTTTCGGAAAAATAAAAATAAAAAATATATTTGATTTATAATAACGTATTATTCTCTGTTATTTCTATACTGGTCGTTTTTTAAAAAAAATGTATCAATTCATTTGCTTACATAGTACTTTTTTCTAGCATAGTTGTGGGCTTAGTCGTAGCATCGTAATATGATTCATTTTAGTTATTCCCTGTAATCGATCGCCATCTATGTCCTGGGCACATCTAACCATTTGCTGTAGTGAACTGACACAAATGATCACTTTGGCATTGTCCACATATCGTGTTGGTGATCTTCCTCTACGCCTGCGACCTTTAACCATAGCTGATATTATCAATTTTTCTATATTGTTCCGTCGCATGATATGGCCAAAGAAAGTGGGTATACGTTTTTTAACCATGCGTCCGAGTCGAGCATCCGGATTAACTTCTAATATTAAAACAGTTATCCTCCTCGCTGTCTATAGCACTCAGCATTCGCAGCGAAATTTTGATACCTGTCACTAGGTGACCGCCATATATACAGTCGCCTAGGATGGTGTTGGAACTTAGATTTGCATATAAACATGTTATCTTACGCGCAGAATTGCATCAGGCGTTTGCCTCTATCATTTCTCATACTGAGGCTAAATTTTCCTACAATATTACATAATTCATTATCATGAACGGTTTCACCAATTTTTTTCATTAAAATCACCTATTATCACATTGACTTCCGGACTCGGTATTTTCCTTGTGGTCTCTTCCAGGTGTTGCATATCCACCCGTTCGTGATCAACTTCCGAGCATATACTTGTATTATGTTTATATTTTACCGGACATACTTTCATCTTTCGAGACAAAATCTGATCACTAATGAGTTCACACCCAATTACCTTGTCACGATACTTTTTTGATAATAATCGCTACTCCGCCATTTGATTAGTTTTTGTTTCCCAAATAGTGTACTGCATTATTATTACTTCTTAAGAAATGTCCTTTATGTTCCTGAAAGGCCCTAAACAATGTAATCCATTGTTTCCTCTTCAACAATACATAACTTTCTGGCTTCTGTGTACATTTCGCGTTCCTATTTTAATAACTTTCTATATTTCTATTTACCAATTATCCATGAGTTCCTTCCAAGACCATGGCAGGTCGCATATTTCACGCTAACAAGGTACCTGAATAGCGTCGACTGCCAATCGGATCATACGATAGAACATTATTTGGATTAAAATTCACCATAATTTTTCTTGGGGTATCGAAAAGCACTCCGTAGAGCCCCTATTCTTTCTGCGTATAGAAAAAGAGGACATAGGGAATAGACGTTTTTGACAGCCGTTCTTCTAGAGTACATATGTTGCCCGGTTTTCGGCACACTTTGGCTTCTCCGCCGAGGCCTGTGTGATTGGGGAGTTCCCGCTGGTAATTAGATACAGCCCTTATCTTCGCGGAAGCATTGAAGCCCCTCCACTCCACCATGTCAAGATATATGCGTTTATATGTATACATATTTCCATTCGCAACTGAAAATATGTACAGTGATGCGTATAATATGTATTATTCCAAACATTATTTCAACAATCTCCAGTACGACAAAAATACCGACAATTACATAATTTTCAAAATCGTAAATATCACAAGAATTTCATTGATAATTTTTATAAAATATTACATTTCTTATTTTAACGAATTTAAACGAGAATAAATTTTAATAACTGACCAAAAAAATATATTTTATACAAAATCGAATAATATAAACGAAAAGGTAATCGTGTCTGAAATGAACATCGAATTAAAAAAAGGAAAAAATACTGACTACATAAATATTATGGTACACTTTCATGACGTAGAATTAATTGTAAAATACACTTATTACTTTACAAAGATCAATTAAAAAATAATAATAATAATCTTCAATAACCAGAAGTGTCATTGTAGACGTATGCAATTATTATAGTCGTACATTTATTTTTCGCCCTTTAACTATATCCTTAAATTTAATCCAAACAGCTACGTTTATTTAAACGATCCGTCGTTTTTCGTACACTTTTTTCGGTTCTTTAAACATTAAATATTTCAAGTTCAATCGTGATATTTCACTGACGTTAAAAATCACCTACCCGATAAGTAATTGGTTTATATAAATTAGAATCTTGTCTATATCTATAACGAAGGCTGACAACTGGTGCTGCATCTGAATGTGTAAATAAGCAAAACAGGTTGCACGTTGCATCCTGCTCGTACGTATTCGTCGTCGAATGCAGTGACCATAGACGACGAAATTCGAGCATTGTGCCAACTTTTGAAAATTACGACGGATCTCGGTTTCATTTCCGAAAGCAAATGACGCATCTAAAAGTAGGAATTAATGACTCAAATATATTTAAAACGAAGATGATCGTTGCATTTGATGTTTTCAAGAATTGTTATGTTTGTTATTTATGCAATTAGTGCAGTTTTTCGTTTATGTTCTAACTACTGTTGAATATATAATTGTGACGAATTTTCGATATAATATATATATATTATATATATCGTGTAAGTTTATAATGAATTCCGATGTTTAGAATAAGACGATAACAACGCGTTATTTTCCCCCTTCTTTGGCTTTACACGGGCATTTTTTTGTCTGATAAATTTATTTTAAAATTTTTACTGATAATCGATGTTTCATTCTTCAAATAATCTTCGTGTTCAAATTTTTTTATGAAAATACTTCAGCTTCTCTTAAATTGGTAAATTATGTAAATTTAGATATCGATCCCTTAAACCTTCCACTATTCCGTCATTAATAACTTGTTTCATTTTTATACTATTGAAAAACGGTCCCAAATTTTCTTCTCATCTTCACCAGATAGTTTCAAGACGATATACCACGTGACTGACATCGTCACTAATCCGTACGTATTATCAAACAATTCTAACCTTATTACGTATTTCTTCCACACTTAAATTTGTTGCTTAGCGTTTCCTTCTTTCACATTCACCCAAAAACATAACCTTATCAATGTTTTTTTAAGTTTCTTTACTTGCTTAATGCATTATTTCTATTTCAATGTATAATATTCGTATAATCTTACCGCATTCCTACTGAAAGCTGGCGGTCATTTTAAAATTCTTCTAGATTTCCCGTCACTGCAATATTATCGGTAATATTGTTGATTATATAGCTAGAATTCTACTTTATACTTACTTTGTATTTACCTTCTACGTATCATTTAAACATCGCATAGAATACTAAAAGGCTCTTTAGTTTAATCCGTTCAATTTTCCCCCTTTTAAAAGAATTCAACCGGATATCCATGTTCTTCCGTTATTTTTAAATATTCAAATTCCTAACTACTATATCCGTAATTGTATCATCTCTACTTTCTAATACATGTTTCGTAATTTCTTTTCTTCTAATTTCAACATGTATGCATACTTCGTTGAAATATGCTATTTCGAGTACAGTTCTCCATAACCGACTTCCTACGTTCGTCCTTACCTGTAAATACTATTTGCTTTCTAATCGTAATACTATGCTTATATTATTTCATCGGCGATTATCCTTTTTATTAGATGTCATATTGTAACAACGAGTATATTTAAAAAGAAATTAAACGGCTAAATAATATTGTTTAACATACTATTTCGTATCGAGATACGTTAATTACGATGTTTAGGAAATATCAAAAATACGAAAAAGCGATAGATTTAAAATGAAAATTTAAAAATTTTGTAAATATTTTTGTATGGTTATACAATAAATATATAGTACAAAGTAAAAAAGAAAAAAAAAGAGAATTAAAAAATCAACTAACAAATATAAACATTTGAAGATCAAAAATGTATTAAAATCGAACTATCGGGTTAAAATATTTTATTTAATTATTTAATAGTTAACGAGAACGAAGTTCTAATAGCTATTTTCAGATCATTTCGAACGTTATACAAATTTTTGAAAACACTTCATTCGTCAATTATTTTGTTACGATTATTAGTTTTATGAAAACGTCGCGAAGTACTCGACATCGTCGTTGATTTATTACAATACGTCATCAGCTTGCGGAATGAATTTTTTTCATTTAAATAAATGAGACGAACTCTCATCACAATTTACAAAACTTTGCTATATACAACAGATAGAACACATCGCTAAATAATAATACGAGAGGAATGTATATATATATATATATCTCAGGAGAAAAATTTTTTAATCTTATTTGATTACGGCATTGTACAGATGTGAAACATGGACGATCAGTAAAGTGGAAGAACAATTAAAAATACGGTGGACAGATAAAAATTGTAGAAGAAAAAACACGATGGAAAACGATAATAAAACGAAGAATGAACACGATTGGATCTAAGGCACGATAGTCTACAAAAGATAATTATAGAAGGAATCGTGGATATGGAAAACGAGGAAAGGTTAGACCGAGGAAACAATATATATATACACAACAGCTAATAGAAGAAACTGGTAACACCGGATATGTAAAGGAAAATTGCAAATCGTCAACTGCGAAGAAAATTATCTCAAACCAGCCTTAGGACCGATTGATGATGATATATATATATATTTTGATTTTGCTCATTTATAAACACATAAAATGAGTCGATATGCAACTGACGATTTGTTGAGCGAGGTCGTCTACGTTGTCTTTAAAAGCGAAACAATTCACGTGTTCTCGATAAACGGAATCGTCTTCGACTTGATGTTGTTGTTTGGCGCGGTTAATTAAATAGGAAGCGTCGAATTTTTCGATTCTGTTCGTACTCGTCTGATTCTGTTTCAGTAAATAATCCAACGTTATGCGCAATAGATCGTCTTGTTCGTTCAAGATTTCATCGTCGCCGTTTTGAATATTCTCCGTCGCGCAAATCGTATTAACCGTACATATCGGATACAAAGCGACGCGTTGTTCTTCCGTTAACAGTGGTTCCTCTTTGATAATATTAGCGGCGTTATCGTCGTGAGGAGACACACGAAGGTGAACCGCTTTGAAATGTCGTTTCAACTGGAACCTACGAAGAAAACGTCTACCGCAACGCTGACAAGCGAACGGTCGATCGTCGGAGTGCGATTTCATATGCGACGTCAGATGCGTATTCTGTTTAAATCGTTTCGAACAAAACGTACAAACGAACGGTCTTTCATCTTGATCCATTTTCATGTGATCGACTAGATGATTTTCTAATATGAAATATTTATTACAATGACGACATAGGAAATCCGTCCGATTAACGTGACTTTTCACGTGTTTCGTTAGGAAGTATTTATTACTATAACGTTCGTAACAATAAGCGCACACGTAACAATTCGCATTAACGTGTTCGTTTTCTAAGTGACGGATCATATTGGAATGATTATCGAAATTTCGTTGACAAATTTTACATCGACTAATCTTATCTACGGCGTGTTCTTCGAAATGCATCACGAACGCCGATTTACCGTCGAAATGTCGACTACAATGTTTGCACATAAACGGTTTAAGATCTTTTTCGTGTCGTTTATAATGTCGACTAAGATGCTCTTTAATTCGGAATGTTTTGTCGCATTTGTCGCAAGCGAACGGTCGTCGGTCGCTGTGTAAAAGCTCGTGTCTGGCTAAGGTGTCTTTGCGCGCGAACGGTTTTTTACAAATTTCACAAACGAATTTCCATTCATTATTATTATTATTATTATTATTATTTTGAAATATCGCCGTCGATAAATTCTTCGTTACGATTTCTTCATCGTTTTTTGATGTTTCTACTATCGTACGATGATCGTATTCTAAATGTTGTTGTAAATAATGCTGCTGCTGGAAAACTCGATCGCAAAGCGTACAATTGAAATCGCCGGATTTCTTCGAAACGTAATCCGTTGTTTTTTTTTTATGTATTTTAATATGTCGGGTGACGTTATTTTTACGATTGAATAATTTTCCGCATTCGGGACAAGGGAAAAGTTTATCATTACTATTATTACTATTACTATTATTAGACGATGACAAAAACGATTCCGAAAACGGCGACCGTATAGCGGAAAATAAATTATCGGTGGTCGCGATTTTTTTCATCGATTGCATTAAACGTAGTTTTTCCGAAAAATCATTTTCCCATTTATGAACGTTAGCGTGTCGTAGTAATTGATAATGTTCGATAAACGGTTTGTCGCAATAATAACACGAATACGGCTTTGTCTCTAAATGAGATTTGCAATGTCGCGCTAGAGATTTCCTTTGGCGGTAACGTCTATGACAAATATCGCAATGGAAAAATTTATCTAAAACGGATAAAAGCGTTTCATGACGATAACCGTTTGCTTGTTCCATCGGTAACGGATTCGGTTTATCTTCGTTTTTTATCGAACTTTCCATATCTGTAATTTACAAATTTTTAGGCGGCAAAATTATCTATACACACACACACACGTATACACGGACATCCGCACGTTTAAGTATACACAAGACATAGTCGACTGTAGTAATATCGTCGAACGATTAATTTCGATTTAAATTAACATATCGATATAAAGAACAATAATCGACGCGTCGTGTCTGAAAGAAGTAATTGTTTTATTAGCCGCGAGCCCTTCTATTCAAATCGAATAAGATATTTATGATAGAGTCGATCTCGGATGTTTTTAGTATAAAAATTCGAGCAAGTTTATCGAAGCCGAATAATCAAAATTTTATCCTAATACATAACGGTATTTATAGGAGCTGATTAATTTCGGGTAAAATAGAAATATAAAAAATTAACTTCGTCGAAAAAATATATATATATATATCAAATTCATATTCGAAAAATATTTAATTCCGATCTAACCGTTATCGGCAGTAGGTTAAATTTTTGTATCAAATCGGCAACATTAAATTCGTTATTCTATTTTTCGTTTGACATTTTCGCGATGAAGAATCCTGAAAATAATCAATAAACAAAAAGAGAAAAAATTAAAGCGAATAATGCTCAAAAACTGAATAAACACGCATTGTAAAATATTACCGTACGTTTGACTATTGTGTGGGTAATTAAAATATGTCAAAATTGTCGCATTGAAAAATATCGGAAATATACTGAGAAATGATTCAAGATAACCGATGAATTTATATTCTCCAACATGTTAACCCATTAGCCGCTAACGTTGTTATAAAATATACATCGTCCTTAATTTGTGATTATTTTACTGTCACATAAAAACATTATTACATGTCAGTGAACGCTATTTTAATTACACGTTCAACAAATACCAACACTACTTACACGTTTAAAATAGATTACACGCGTATTTACATAATAATGCGTATTTAAACTTCTAATTGTCTGATATATATTTATTTTAAAAAATTACCAGCCTCATAAAATAGTTTTTGTAAAATTCTCGGTTAATAAAATTCTGGTAATACGCTTGTTTTTACTTCATATATTCGTCGTTTTAATCTAAATTTAAGTTAGAAATTATTCCGTTGCACTAATGCGGCGACTATTTATCGCGTTAATAAAGGGATGCATTTTAATATGCTTCAAGATCCACAAATACGTTAAAATAATCGAAATAAAAAAAAAAAAATTAACTTAATGCACGCAATACAATTAAAATGATTAAATTGTGATCATTCCCACTAAACCGTTGTTAGGATAAATTAAAATAAAAATGAATAGCCACTAGCAAATATTGTCGGTAAAATCGTCGTTGCTACGAACAATATACATTATTAATTTAATTGATGAAAAGTAAATATTGAAATACAGTTTTTTACACTTACAATGCTTAAGTATTTAAACCAAGTATTCTTATTTCACATTATAAACTACAACAAATTTAAACAAATATTTCTCTAATTTTGTTAAGAAAATTATTAATAAACTGATAATCTCCTAATCAACAAAACTAAAATTTATCAGTGCATAAAGAGTACCTATTATTTATTTTCATGGTGAATGGAAAATTAAATTATTGTGCCGGTAAATTTGATAAATTTAAAAAATTTCTACGATGAACAAATTAAAATTATTAATTATTAATTTAAATTCCATGCCTCTATATCTGAATTTCGCAATATAATATGACAAATTAAAAAACTATTAACTCAACTTTGAAATGATTATATTTTTTGAATACTTACAAACAAAATTAGAGAAATATTTGTTTAAATTTATTGTGTATTACGTATTGTTTTCAGTTTAGTAAACTTAGGTATTTAAAATTTGAAAACCCGCAATTCAGTATTCTTGAAATCAATATGAACCGACATCTAGAATACAATCAGTGGTTAATTGGTCACTTAGTTACTAGTTCTTAATTTTTTTTAATGTACGTAATTTAGTGTAATTTTATTTTTTCCAACAATTATTATCGCGTATGTACTTATTAAGTTTAATTTTATGCACGTTTCAAGACGTTCACCTTTATTTAATACGAATAATATAATAAAGAAAATCATTTTGTACGTTTCTTTATTCTGCTGTGAATGTGATGTGAAGTTTTTTAATTTCGTATCATTGTGTGTGACATCGCTATTAATTTCATCACATGGATTTCTTTCATCTTATTTTATGTTTAAAATTCTAACCACATCTTATAAAAATAAATTATTCCTACAATTAAAATAAATTATTCCTACAATTTACACATAAGCCCTTCCACACTACCTATTCCTTATTCATATTTATTTAGAAATTAAATTATTATGTCTGTTTTATCATTTGCTGGTATGATTATGCATCCAGATATATACATTCCACTGTACATATGCTATTGAGTTTATACAAAATCAATTTATACAATTAGGATTAAATATAATTCTTTGAAATATTTTATAATGCAAAATATATTACTTTTAATTTTACTAGCATAATTTTTATGTAATATGAAATAATATATATTTTTTTTCATTTAATTTATGCTCCCTCATATCGATGGCGTGAGCCATTTATTATAATTCGCCGCCTAAATTCTGATTAGTTTATCCGTTATGATTATCCAAGGTGAACGATGTGAACATTATGAATGTGAATACGTATTGGCATTGACATTCCATCGAAATTTGTTGTACCAGTAAGCTACTGAAATACGAACCCTTTCCAAAATACTTAGTAGTATACTTGGATAGGCAACAAACGTTTAAGAAGCACCTATAAAACAGTATAGCAAAGATAAAAGCTATGAATAATATTCATATGCTGGCACATAATGGGGATCTTTGCCGTCAACACTATGTACAGCTGCACTGACTCTCGTGTATTTTACAGGGAAAATGGTGCACCTATTTAGCTAAATAGTTGCCACGCCAAAAAACCGAGCATTACATTTAATATCACGATGAGACTTATTACAAGGACAATTAAAGCAACACATTGCTTGGTTCCTGGCGTTTAATAGTATAATGCTACCAGAAAATCGAAAAAACGGAGATCTCACAATAAATAAATTCATAGTGAGCTAAATTCGCCTGCATACTACCTCACCGCATATCACTTTGATGTCATAATGAAATGGCAGAATAATGAAAGGTATCGTTTTGCTGTACCAAGTAGTAGGGAGCGAATGCAGTTAAACCGTATCCGCACGGGTGAGTGTAGTATAATAAATGTATGTAACTGCTCACACAGGGCTTTTAGTAGAACTCTTTTTAGAATGTTTTACATTCATTATAACTTTATTTTTTATAATTCTTATCATCGTAGTATCACAATCATTTTTATTAAAGTTTTATCAACACATTGTTATAATTATATTTAGCAATCTCTCTTATCTTAAATCCTCATTCACAATCTTTGTCGTCTAATTATTGTAGTTTTACTTGTTGCAAAAGTTAATAACTTAAGTTTACCTACTGGTGCTACATGGTTCACCACGACATAAATATTTTTTGGAAATTTAAGTAAACCGAGAGTATTTACGGACATTAATAATACTTTATTAGATACACAATTTGATTTCATGCTGTTTCAAATGTGTGTAGTGCCATAACAGATAACTTCAATTACAACAAGCATGGCAGGACTACTAGTCATCGATCTGTCACTGTAGGTTAATTTAAAAAGTTATTAAAATGAACTTCCGACCTTTTTTAATACATCTTGAAAAAAATAATAAACTTCAGCATTCAAATTTCATAAATTTTTAAACAAATAGAAGTTTACAGTGAATGTTGCTAAGACTTCCGAAAAAAGACCAATTATAGAGTCCGAGTGAATAACTGCAATACCGATTGCAGATAACGTTAGGTATGTTAAAGTAATACTCAATAAGAGGTTAAACTTCAGCTCGTACGTTAAGTATTACATAAATAAAATCACGTGACAAAATGTTCTCATTTTTTCGACTATTTAATAAAAAATCAAAACTGAGCGTAGTTAATAAACTAATCATATACGGGTCGATTTTTCAGCCACATCTTCCTATTTTAGTGTTATGTTAGTAATTCAATTTATACAGTTCTTCAAGTTGTACGAAATGAGTGCTGTAGAATTAATTTAAATGCTCCCAAATATGTAAAAATAAACAAAAAGCGCGGGAAATTAGCACTTATTGAATATACAAGATGGTCATGAACGTACAACAAAATTTTTTCACAGGTGTGCGAGCAGTTCTGTTCTCACTATTAAATCAATAATTAATTTTGATTATGAATTTACGTTATAAAGAAATGTTAAACATGACATATTCATGTAATCTCTCTTGTGTGTAATCATTTTTATTTTAAGTTTCATTTTATTTATCGATCTTAAGCGTTTTGTCAGAGAGTTTTTGTAAAGTTTTTTCTTGCTATTATTATCATCGTAATTTGGTTAATATTTTTTTATTCATATATAAGGTATTTGTAGCATATGCACCGGTGCCATTATTTTCTTATTACTGATCTGTTCAATGTATATTTATGTTTATTATAATAAACGATTTTTCTTTATTTATTTTTTTCTCTCTATTGTATAGTTGTAATGATGGAACTGTTACGAATTCTTTCTGTATATTAATGCACATAAATTAACATGAAACAAAAATATATTAAATAAATATTATTTCAGCTTTTACAATATTTATTTGAAAATTATGCACTACTGTAACATGTATACAAAGAGGTTATAATAATAAAATAAGTAACTATATCGAATTCAATTCGAAAATTATACGGATGTTACCTAACAAATACTTGTGCCGAAGATTGATAAACGTCGAGTCAGATGATGCATCCAGGACAAGTGAATATGTCATTGCGTTCCCCAGCTTCTCTACGTTCCCAAGAAGTTGGTACCCCATTTACTGACCAATTGGACCGATAGCTTAGAGGTTTTTTTAGCATTAAAAATTTTCAATCTCAGTTCTGATGAAATTTAAACTCATGTCAAGTAAGCAGGAAGCTTAAGTATTATGACTATACAATAAGACTCTAAAGTTGTACACACACACACACACACACACACACATATATATATATATATGCATGACAGCAACACACTCTTCAGTCATTTATACTTGGTCTTACACAACAGGCATGTATTGAAATTATATACCACACAATAACACTAAAAATCAATATTATAAATTGCTCTGGAATCTTTTTTTAGTAATGTCAAGGTGCGAAACGTTTTTAACATACTTTTGCGATGGTAATGAATTTTTCTTCCATTTGCAGCATAATTGTATTTAATTTTTTTTTACTTTAATTACAGACAATTACCGACAGTATTAAAAATTTGTAATAAATTAACGAAAAGTTTCCTAACGATAACTGGTCCTTGTTACAGTTATTTATTTAATTAATTAATTATGCTCTACCCAAAGAAGTTTCCAAACAAAATAGGAGGTACACAACATAATGTTGAAATAAAATTTTAAAATGGATGTATAAATAAAACTAATATATTTTGCATATATTAATGTTTTATCCGATTTCTTTATCGCATTTTTTGTTATATTTTCCAAAATCAATAAAAATGGTGTATATATATATATAAATTTAAGTGTGGTGCTGCTGCTATATATTTACTAATGCTTTTTAACTGCAACATTAATCAAAACTTATCTCATTCATTCAAACTGTATAAGTATATTTAAAATACAGGATAATACTGTCATGATGATAATTTATTTTTATTGTTTAAAACTTGGAGAAAATTATTTTTTTTTAATAATGTTCAAAAATTATTAATGTTCTGAGAATTGTCTTAAACATTCTTATATAGTTAATGCTTTTTTTAAGAATGTTGATATATTGGATAGTGATTTGATGAATTATAAACAAAACAAAATCACAACACAGTTTAATCACTATCTATAAAAAAAATTTATTGCAAAACTTTTCGGCAGTTACGTCATTATCAAGCGTACACAATAAATGTTACACAAATACGTAAGACTTTAGCATTACCTGATGTTCTACATGCTTTAAAGTTCTTAAAGAATTTTTATTCATCGCTAATATATCCTATGGAAAAATCGTAACTAAAGATATATTCGTAAATTTAAAGGATCTTAAGTTTACTCACTAAATGTACCAAAATCATATTGTTACTGGAGTAGAAAGATAAAACGTCAGAATGCAGTGTTTCTTTCAAATATAATCGTCGCTATTATAGAGTACACTCCACCTGCCAGCAAATGACCACGTCGAATTTATTTAATGAGAGCAAAATATAATCCGGATATTTTATAGTCCTTTTCAGAAGCTCAAGACGCACTACCAAAGTCAACGACTTGAATCACTGTTATTTAGTAAGATGCATTTGTTATTATAAAAACGAATAACTGTAAAAGTGAAGATTCAGTTACGTTTAGCTCTCAAATGATATTAGACAGGAAAATATGGATCACGTGGAATATAATATCAACAATGTGATCAAGCTACTAGTTTCGATCAACCGGACAAAATAGAAAGTAAAAAAAATATATATATTAAAGATTTTTCAAGTTACGTTGCATATCGAACAAAGAATAAGTTTTGATTATGACCACCCAACAGCAAGTTATGAAGCAAAATAGAAAGACTGGCTAGTGAACCAATCTGAAAAATGGTTGATGGGAATTGAATTAAAAAAATATTATTATGAAAAAAAAAAGAATATTAACGTAATGAGATCATTACAAAGTTTGCTTAAAATAAAACATGAAGACATCGTGGATGAATTTACAATTGTATTCGAATTCAGCTTTCCTAATTGTATTATAATGTTCAATCCTAAAATAACTTGGACTGCATTTGAATATGATAAATTGGTGATGTTGAGGTGTTACACTGATTTTAATAAAGCTTAGCGTGCAGCGAAAAAAATTCAACATACATGGATTTGATGTTGGAACATTTTTAAGATGTGGTTTATGTAATGTAGACCACCTTAAGCGTTATACTGAAAATATTGTAATTCCACAAAATATAAACCAGATGCCTTTCTGGCACTCATATATCGATTAATTAAACTTATTGATGAGAAATCTATTATGACAAGTGCAAAGTTGCACCATGGTTTAACAATATCATATATATATATATATATATATATATATATATATATATATATATATATATATATATAAAGATGATAATTCTATTTTAATATACCGAAACATCGGGTTATCCGAGTAGATTGAAAATTGACATATACTAAAATGAATTTTTAAATATTAATAAAATAATTTTTCCTTTTTGTGTAAACAAAGTCAATTTTTTATTACGTAACGTTTCGAAAACATTAGTTTTAATTTCAAATAAACTATAATTGTTTTCAAAATAAAACAAAAGATTGACATGAACGTCGATATATGGATATCAATCATGAAAGTTTAAAGTCTAATTAACAAATAAATTTATATGTAAAATACGCCAATAAAAAAAAACCAACATAGAAACACGAAATATCTGCCTTTCGCAAATATTATATACATACATACTTATTATTATTATATAGAAAAAATACAATTGAAGATACTTGTAATCGGAACTTGTTTATGAATAATAACAGTTGACTATCTTCATCTAATTCGTGTGTACACAGGCTAAGATTATATTCACGAATTTTGTCTACACAAACAAGTACGGGTGTCGAACAGAGATAATAATAAGTTTAATATATTTATGTATAGTTAATTATAAATTACTAGTTCATCTTGTCGAGGATTTTTCTTTCTAAATCTTAAATGCGTATACGTGTAAATAAAATACAAGTAAAACTATATCGTCAACGCTAACTGTAGTAATTTGTGAGTGGTGTGGTGTAAAATTACACATACAAAAAAAAAAAAGAAAACGCTTATGCATTTACAATTCAAAATACGTGTATTTTATTTATAACAGATAAAAAAAAAAAAAAAGGAAAGTAAATTCGGCCAAAAAGTGTCGGTTACATATAAAATGCAATTAATTATATAAATATACAAAATAAGTTATTTTTGTTTTCATGGTGCTACGTTAATATAATAAGTGATTATCGTGATTGTATATTTTCAAAGAGAATTCAACTAGTAATATTTAATAGAGATATTACATCTGCATTAGTGATAAAATACGTTAATCTTCCTATGTAATATTCAAACTATGTAATTATCTAGTTCATTTATATCAGCGTCGTTCGTAGTATTTTCAATCATCTAAATTGTACTAACTATACATATCGGATATAAAACTGCCAGATACTCTTCCTCTGATAGTAATTCCTCTTTGCAATCGACAGTATTACTACTACTATTACTACTAGTAGTATCTTTGGTAATAATAGTAGTATCTTTGGTAGTAATAGCAGTATCTTTGGTAGTAATAGCGGTATCTTTGGTAGTAATAGCAGTATCTTTGGTAGTAATAGCAGTATCCTTGGTAGTAGTAGCAGTATCTTTGGTAGTAATAGCAGTATCTTTGGTAGTAATAGTAGTATCTTTGATAGAATTAATATTACTACCGTTATCCGCGCGGAAAAACCGACGATCCGTATTTAAATGCCGTTTCGATGGGATATTTCGAATGGAATTGCCAGCGTACCGAACTGAACGGTCGACTGTTGTGACGTGTGATGATTTCGTATGAAACTTAAGATGGATATTTAGTTTGAATCGTTTCGAACAAATCGTACAAACGAACGGTCTTTCATCCGGATCCACTTTCATATGGTCGAGTAAATGACTTTCTAATTTGAAATATTTATGACAATGACGGCAGAAAAAATCCGTCCGATTAACGTGTCCTTCCAAGTGTTTAGTTAGGAAATATTTATTACTATAACGTTTGTAACAATAAGCGCACACGTAACAACTCGAATTAGCGTGTTCGTTTTCCAAGTGACGGATCATATCTGACCGAGTATGGAAATTTCGTCGACAAATTTTACATCGACTAATTTTATCTAAGGCGTGTTCTTCGGAGAAATGCCTCAAAAACGTCGATTTACCGTCAAAATGTCGACTACAATGTTTGCACGTAAAAGTTTTAAAATCGTTTTCGTGTTCTCGTTTGTAATGTCGACTAAGATGCTCTTTAATTCGGAATGTTTCGCCGCATTTGTCGCAAGCGAATAGTTGTACATCGATTCCAACTAAATTATTATTATTACTACTATTATTATTATTATTATTATTCTGCAATATAAACGACTTAAGATCGTCTTTGTGTAGTTTAGCGTGTCGCGTCAGGTGTGCTTTCATTTTGAACGTTTTGTCGCATTTGTCGCAAGCGTACGGTCGTTCGTTCCTGTGTATACGTAGATGAGTGTTTAAAGTATCTTTTCGCGCGAAACTTCTGTTACAAATTTGACAAACATACGACGACTTATTGCCATCTTCGTGTTGTTTAGCGTGCTGATTTCGGTATTCGATAAGTTTAAACGTTTTGTCGCATTTGTCGCAAGCGAACGGTCGTACATCGCTGTGTAAAATTCGATGTTTAATTAAGGAAGATTTTCGCGTGAACATTTTGTCGCAAATTTTACAAACGAAATTATTTTTACGATTATTATCAATACTATTATTATTATTGTTATTATTCTGCAATATAAACGACTTAAGATCGTCTTTGTGTTGTTTAGCGTGTCGACTCAGGTGTCCTTTAATTTTGAACGTTTTGTCGCATTTGTCGCAGGCGAACGGTCGTTCATTTCTGTGTATACGTTCGTGAGTGGCTAATGTATCTTTTCGCGCGAACGGTTTCTTACAAACGTCGCAAATATATTGACATTCGCTATTATCGCCGTTATCGTTACTATTATAATTATTTAAAAATAATTCAGACAACAAACTATCCATTATTATTTCGTCGTTATTTAATCTTTCTATCATTTGACGATGATCGTATTCTAAATGTTCTTTTAAATCATCTTTCTGTTTGAAAACTCGATCGCAATACATACAATTGAAATAACCGAATTCCAGAAGACTTCTTTTATGTATTTTAATATGTCGCGCGATGTTACGTCTATGAAGGAACAATTTTCCGCATTCGGGACACGGGAATGTTTTATTTTTATTATCATTAATATTAGTATCATTATTATTATTATTATTATTCGATGACGCAGGTAAAAATGATTGCGTTAACGATGATGATGTTACCTTAGTAAATAAATCAGTCGCGGCTACGATATCCTTCGCCGATTGCATTAAAAGAATTTTTTCCTGAAAATCATTTTCCGATTTATGAAAGCGAGCGTGCCATAGTAATTTATAATGTTCGGTAAATAGTTTACCGCAATAATAACAAGAATACGGCTTCGCCGATAAATGCTTTTTGCAATGCCGAACTAGAGATTTCCGTAGCGTGTAACGTCTGTGACAAGTATCGCAATGAAAAAAATCATCTAAAACAGCCAACGACGTTTTGTTGTAACGGTGACCGTTTACACGTTCGATAAGTAACGGTTTCGTTTTTTCTTCATTTTCTATAGACGATTCCATATTTATAATTTCGATCGAGCAAACTAAAATTTAAGCAACAAATCGATATATACATTATATATATATATATATATATATATATATATATATATATATATATATATATATATATATAGATATGTATGTAGATAGATAGATAGATAGGTCACGCACATATGCAACATACGCAAGTGAATAACCAACTTTAGATAATTGCGTATTTTGTATTTAACGACTTAATGTAGCCAATGTTGCGCGTACACATGACAAAGAACATTAACCGCGCTAATGTGTAATTTACACCGAGCTAATTATATTATTATTAATAATAACATTATTTGTACACCTAGATCTATCAAAAATAAAATAACGAACAAATCATTATTACCTAAACAGATTAATCGATAATATATAATCTTAAAAAAAAAACAATAAGTTTACCAGAAAAAATCACTAACAATTTTTTCCATTTATCGTGTCGGTTCGGTAATATTCCTCTTTTTTTTTTTTTTTTTTTTTTTTTTTTTTTTTTCAATATTTAACGATCTGAATTACTTCGTCCGAGATTCAATTTATACTAATTGCATGTTCCATCCTGTATTGCAAAGGTAATAATGAGCAGGCTAGTGTGTGCTCTAAATATCATACCACGTCGCATTCACATCTGTCGTCATCTGTAATTTTCCATATTTGTATGTTTTTTGTCATTCATCCTTTCATAGTTCTTCCTCTATTCAGGGTTTTCCACATTGGCCACTGGAAGTGTTCGTTTGGTTGTTCCCATTATTACAATCGGTTCTTTTGCAGCCTTCCTTTCCATAATTCCGCCCTAGTAATTTCAGACGTCTGTGTCAAAGGATTTATTATTTTACGAAAACATCTTTCGCATACAATAGATGTCTTATATCTTGTTCTGGTTTAAATTCTTCTTTCATAACTATCACTTCCCGCCTTACGTTCGGATAGTACTATAACGCATCTTTCTATTTTATCGTCCGTTGTCGACTTACAGCATCTTGTAATTATTCGATTCATGTAGTTCTATATCTATACTTTTTGTATGTACTGAATTCCTCAACACTGCGGTAGTATATTCACCTGTAGAATAGCACAGAGAACCCATTAGTTTTTTGTGTAGACTATTTCTCGTACCAACTTTTTCTTTTTTAGGCATCTTTGCAATATTCTTTATACATTAGGGCTTAGTGCAATTTAATACATAAATACTTTGGGTTGTCCCAGTGTTCCAGGTATATCCCTCGTTATTTAATATTTAGTTTGTGTTTTGAATCCTTATTTCTCAGCTGAAACGCCACACTTTGTTTAATTGTTAGTATAGTATCTTTCCATAATCTTCAGTATTTTGTTTAGATTTTTTTCTACCTCACAGAAAGATTTCACCTGAATTATAACAGCTAAATCATGGCGTAACAGACCACAAAGCTTTCTTATTAGTTGTTATTATTAGTGATTTTTACTGGTCATTTTATTGTTTCTTTTTTTAAATAATCACTACTATATATATATATATATATATATATATATATATAAATAAATATATATATATATATATAATATGATCGTTTATCCCCCAAATTATGCATGAGCACGCACACAGACGTTGACGCATATATTCAACACAAGTATGCAAACAACGCCGTTTTAGAATGGCTACATATTTGTATTTAACGATATAATATAGCTAACATTGAGTGTATACAAGATAAAGATAATAGAGTATGTTAATATTGTTACGATATCGATAGAGATAATTGGAACAGATAATGGTTGTTAGGAGATTGCCTTTATTCAAACGAACTTGACTAAATAACATATTTATATATAACGAACTCAAATCATTAGAACGTTTAAACGATTCGGCTATTCAGAGGAACGTATTATTCAAGGAATGATAAAGAATAAAATTTAATTGTAAATTAAAATGCTGAATAAGGTACAATATTTAAAAATAACTTGAAGCTGATGATTATATATAATTTCAAAATCACGATCACTACGTTTATCAAAACTAAATAATACAATTTGTCCAAATACGTAACACTTAATAATATATCTCTCTGATGTACTTTATTTATAGGAACTGATTCATTTCAGTTTAAATGAAAGTATAAAAATTAACCACTTCTTTTTTTGACAAGAAAACAAATTATATTCGAGAAAATATTTGTACAAATAAATAACTTTATATCTAACCATAGTCGGCAGTAAGTAGGTTATATTTAATTTTTGCACAAAACCAGAAACATTAAATTCTTCATTATACTTTACGTTTAACATTTTTTGCGATCAACTATCCTAAAAACAATCAAAAAACAAAAGAAAATTATCTAAAACTGAATAAACATACACTAACACTTAAAACAATCATTGATAAACTATTCGATTATAATAACAGTGATTTACACGCTCAACTGTCCTCTCCTACCTATTACGCGAGTGATAAAAATATATCAAATCGTTGAAGATTAATTTTAAAACTACACTGTAAACAACTAAAAAATATCAATTTCGGATACCGAACTTATTTATTTTTGTTAATATACTACAAGACCTTAGAATTCAATATTAATTTATCTTCATAAAAAATCATAGTGCAATAAGTCCAATATAAATACATAATATCATTCAATAGCAATCGTTTCTAAAATTCAAATCAAGTGTAATGTTATCGTCTTACTCAACGACAAAATAAATCGTGTATAGAATTTTTCAAACCGTGTAATAACAAAGTGAACATACCACTATGCTAGTAACGGTACTAATCATATATACTTAATACTCCAAAGGAAGTAGAAATGATGAAAAATGGCAAACATCACGAAAATTACATAAATTTGTAAATATTTAATGTAAATGCTTACTTAAATGATCCCGAATATTACCGCGCGTTTTTGTAAAATTTAAAGAACAAGAAATCATTAAAAAACCTTTCACTACAAATTGAAAACATTTGTGCAGCATTGTTGAAACAATGTAGATGATCCGAAATGACTAATTTATTCAGGATCTTTAATATTATATTAACCCATTAGCCAACAACTTTGTAAAATATACATAAAGTACTAAATGGTCCTTAATTTACGATTATTTTACTCTTTGCTATATAAATATGTCAATGCGCATTATCTCAATTACACAGATAGCTATTGTATTTAAAACATATTGTACGCATGCATACATTTTCAAAATTATAATATAAAGCATAATTAGTATTCATAACTATCAGACATACAATTACTTTTAAAAATTAACAACCTTATGAAATATAATTTTTTAAAACTAAATTAACAAATTTCCTTCATAATACGCAAATGTTCACTCTTTTTAACCCAGGTTGGTTAAACTTTACGATAATTTTATTACATTGATGAGAATAAAAAAATCGTTTCACTGACTAGCTAAAAACGATATTTGATGATTGTCAGACATATATGTCAATATTAAAAATTTAAATAAAATCGCACATTAATTTTGAAAAAATTCTAACATCTTACAACTAAAATAAAAAATATAACTGAATTCTATGATTAATAAACGTAGTATGATTACCAGTACAATGATTAAATCATAGTCATTGCCACTAAATAGTTGAAAATAAAAATTAAAGTGAATAAACGTTCATTTCGAATTAACAGCTATTTAAAAAACATTAATGGCAATATAATCTTTGCTACAAACAGCATACTGAAATTTTCATAAAGTCTATCAAATCAAAGTGAATAAAATTTTAGTATATATTGTATGTAAATAAATCACTCTTGCTTTTACGCTAACAATTCATACATTTCGTCATCAACTCATCAACAGACTAAAATTTATCAATGATAATGAATGGATTAACATGGAGGACGAAAAATAAAGACACCAAAAAATAAACTTTTTCAAGCAAAATAGAAAACTTAAACGAAAGTAAAATTCTTAATTATTCTACATAATACATTTTTATAAAATTCCCATTTAATGTATATCGGGATTTCGAACTCTAATGTCTAAAAACTATAAAATTAACCTTGAAATAATTTGTTTTTTTCAGTATCGATAAATTCAAAGAAATTTTACATAAAAGTTTTTTAAATTATAGTTATTGATTTTACTTTCGAATTTTAAATTTCTCTCCATTAATATTTTTCTAATCCATACAAACCGGCTTATAAAATATAATCAATAGGTGGTTGCTGCCTTCAACTTCTAAATATATAACAGGGTATATATAATGTGATTTTCGTTGAAAATGTTTACTATGCACGTAGTAAATAAATTAAATTTTGTGCATGTCATAAAAAGTTTACATTTATATAATACGCACAGTGTATTACGTAATCAAGTTTGTTATTTATTTTGCAATAAAACTTTAGGTTTAGATGAATATATAAATCGACGCAAAATGACTGCTCTTCAATATAAAGGTATTGAAGACAAATTCGTAGAAAAAATGAATGAATTCGCGAATCCTAACACAAATAATTTAATTTTTACGGAAGACTTAAAGCACGTAATACATTTGGCAGCAGAAAAAGATGTAGAACTAGTCAAGAATATGATCGTGAAGTTTTCTAAACAAAATAATCATTTGCGATTTGGTAATTATATTTTCGGTCCTGTTATAATGCGTTTTTTTCACTTTTTAAATAAACCCGTAGATGCTTTAACTATATATAACGATGAATCTGTTAATGTACTTTTTGATAATTTATCGTCTCATTTGATCTTAACAGATTTATTGTTTAAAAACGAAATGTATGAAGATATTATACAAATGTATCATGTATTAAGAAATAAACAATTACTGTCGGGAAAATATCCAAGGGGTACCATGAATTATGTTTTTGCAGCTTATTACAAATTAAATACTCGGGAGCATTATGAACGAGTTAAGGAATTATGGGATGAAATGATTGACAGTGGTGCTACTCCAATGTTAAGAACTATTTTGATCGTTGCTAATATGGCTTTAAAATATGGTGAACCACAATTTGCTCTGGATGTAGTTGGGGCCAGTTCAAAAAATAATGAAAATATTAAAACAATAAAAATATTGGCTTTTCTGGGTCAAGAAAAAATTGAAGAATCCATTCAACTACTGCAAAGTGTTCTGTTGATCGATAATCCATACAGAAAAAAAGAAATGTTTAACTATGATGTTGTTGCTAAGATTAAAGATTTTATTACGAAAATCGATAAAAAAGATCTTATTAATAAGTTTAATCGAGTTGAACATCAATTAGTAACGCATGGTCATATTAATAATGAGACTTTTGAAGCATATTTATTTACTAAGTTATCTTACGATGTTAAAAAGTCAGACGAGATTGTAACTGCAACATTTTTAAAACAAAATCGTAAAAGAAAATTTCAACCACGTATGGGATTAGAAGATATGATATAAAACATTGAACGTACAATGAAATTATGTAATCTAATTTTATAGGATAATATACGAATAAATATATAGGTAATTACTTTATGTTACAACTGTGATGTAAAAATAGCTAGAAAACAGCTAACCTTAAAATGATTTAATTTTAAATGTTTATTGACGACAAATATATATTTTCTTCTGAGATAATTTGTTTCGCGTTTTATATTCAGTTTTTGTATTTAAGTTATAAAAATATATTAAGCGCTAATTTTCGTTGTCATGTAAATGAAGCAATAATAGGTGAATATAAAACTAGCACAATTGCACCAGCGCCCGTAATCAAGAAATTTTTAGAGTAAAATTAAAAGTTGAAAATTTTAATGGTCAAATAGAAGGGACAAGGAGCAAAGATGAATCACCGACATGATGGACTACTACGTCTCGAATCAAACTAACCAAGTCTTAAATAACGTAATTAATATATGAGCAGATGGAGAAGGTTTATACCAGATTCATTGTAAACGTTATTGGCTGGGTTAGTTAACTGTACTTTTTATAGTTCGTAGCGTAAAGACCGAATCATTAGATTCAACAATTATTTATATATATATATATCAATAATTTAACGATCAAACATTGACTATGGAGTAGTGATATATTTCTCAGCAAAGCCACTTCATGGTCAATTTTTGATCGTAGTTAAAATTTTATATATATATATATATAATCTGGTATACTAAAAACGTGTTACTAAATAAAGTAGTAATTCATCAAATTAAAAACAAAAAGCATATAAAACACTGAAGCCTGTTGTGAAACATTTTGACTCTTAAATACACAATTAAAATATTTAATAATTATTTTTCGACATTCACTGTCATTTATATAAAAATTAATAATCAAATCTTAAAATTATAAATAAATTAATGATATATACGAGGTAATATTATCAGTTCTAATATGTGACTGTCCTAACGTGGTATAATTATATAATTTAAACATCGTTAAAATAAAATTCACAATATCTATCTTACTTAAAAATGGTTTTTGTTGGACGAGTTAGGAACCTAGTGCAAAACATAATCCGAAAAGCTTCTCGTGTTCTAAATGTAAAATTACTTGATTATACTTGTATTCATTGCTCGACTTAACAGCCTGTTATCTTCAGGCAATAATAAGTTGTTTATTGTAAATATTCCGTAGTAATGTCCTTCAGATCAACAAATTAGTAACCTCATACCATACAAGGTACATTTACATCAAAACAAATATTTTTTATCAAATTTCCATTCACAATAAAAACTTTGTATACTTCTTTGACACATCAAAATTACTCTTAATACTTATAATAAATATATAAATTCATAGAATATAATTTTTTGCTATTATGCTGTTGTAAGGAATCAGACTAAAATCTCTAATAATCAGTGTTTAAACTATTTCATATATTACTGCATCTAATTCATTACTCTCGTTTTGGTGACATACATTTTAACGTTTGAAAATAGTTCGAGAGGTTTAAACACCACATGTAACATTTAGGCCTGAGAATTAATTTATTATTTAGACACAAAATTAAATCACAAACGAAACGGAGTATCATAATTGAAATTTTTAACGCACAAAAAAATTAGAAATCAAAAATAAATTTTAAAAAAATATAAAAATAAAGTCAAAACTTTGTATCAACCCAATTCAAAATAGAATAAAATAATTTGACGTGTAAATATAAATATCCTTCAGTTTAAAATTGTACAAAATAAATGTAGCTTTAATTTTAATTTTTCTTATTAATATTTTTGATTAAACAGTAGCTTTACTTCCGGTGTATACTCCAACGGCGAATACATGTAGGATACAGTAACTTTATTATTACAAAAATGCGATAAAATAAGTTACACCTAACAAAACGTTAAATGACAGTAATAGATACAATGTTACAAGCCAACAGCGGCCAAATTCGGTTACAAAACAGTTTATGTATTGCAAAAAACGTTTAATAGACAGGAATAAAAAACAAAAAAGTCGTAAAAACGTTAAGCAGAATTAAATGCGGATATAACGATAAACCTAAAATCAAGAAATTATAAAATAATAATAAATCGAAGAAAATAACCTTATTTTAAAATGAAGTTGATTGAAAACATTTACTTAGATTCGATAGAAAATTAAATATTCTTTGCAAAATGAAGCTATTTTTTACTTTTGTCTAATAAAAAATATTCCACCTGTTTAATGTTAGTTTTATTTAAAAGCGGTCATAATTTTTTTTTCTAAAGTTAGCATTAAACATCATGTATGACAGATATATATCCATTAATTCAGTAGTAAAGTGTTCTCAATTAGACTCAACCTTAATTGTTACATTACGTGTAATGGTATTTTCCTTTTCAATCTACGTTTTTGAGTTATGCTGCAACTTTTAAAACATTCAAGCCAAAAACTGCCAAGGACTCAAACAATTTTAAAATTAAAACTCGCTAATCTATTTTCCGAAACCGAGTTAAATGAGCTTCAAGAACAAGACATATCACAAATAACATGGCCAGCATCTCTACAAGTTCAAGAGGATATCAACCAGAGTTGTTTACAACTTTAAACTACATAGAAATGGTAGAGGATGATTTTAAATTATAAACAACGACAATAATGTGTGAAGTATTTCACAATTTTAATGATGATTACTTTTATTATTAATTTAATCATTTATAATTTCTTTTAATGTGTTTTTTCGTAATAAATATTAATTGCATTGTATTATTCGTTATTAATACCTTAGAATAGCTAATCTTTGCCTTATTTCAATCGGTTTCCTCCAGTTTGTAGTGCATTGTTGAATCGTGCAACTCTCAAAACATTCTCGGGACACACGGAAATACTTAAAAAACCTATCTTCATGTGATCCTAATTTAATGCATAAAGGGTGGGATTCATCTAATTCTTCTCTTTTCTTATTTATTACATGTACCCAACATCGTTTTCTCTTTTTTGTATTTTTTAAAGCTAACAGCAGAAGAAGCTGTTCTTCATTTGAGATCATGATCAATAATAACTTCAAAAAAAATATATGAACGGATTACAATAATAAAGCAAGAAACTGAGTCGCTTAAAGGTATCGCATTCTGTATCGCGTCCTCATATCTTAGACCGTTGCGATGACCGCTCAATCGATAACCGCCGCAAAAGACCGTTTTGTGATTATCGTGGTATAATTATAGTACACAATTTTCTTTAATTTTTCGGAGAAGTTTTCAAATTTTCTCTCATTATAACAGTTCTGGAAGCATCAATTTCGTCGTTGTTACATAAAAATTTCAGATTACGATTTCTTATATTTTTTTAATACATTATATATATATATATATATAACTTATTTTTTATTGAACGTTCAAAGAACACTTACTGACATGTGAACTTTTTTCAAATTCGTAGATGAAATTACCTGCGATATTATTCTGGTCAGTATGAAAGAAAACATATTATACACAATCGGTAAAATATTTATTTTGAATATTCTAAATCTAGCGCACGATTGCTGCTTTATGCCAATTTTAAAATATTTCTGCTGTTTAAAACATTTTAATTTCGTTTCTCATACATCACAAGACACGACGATTTTTTAAGAATTCCATATAATTTATTTCGCATATACTTTATATATATATTAGTGATGGGCCATAACCAACTTATGACTAAAGACTAATCAGGTTTTTAAATAATCAAATAATTCGTTTGTCCAAAATAGTCGAATAATTCGATTTTTTCAAAATAACCGAATAATTCAGTTTTTCCACAATAACCGAAGAAATGAGTCGTTTTTTGTAAATATTTTTTGAACTTGTTTATTAATTTAAGAATTTTATTAAACATTCTTTTTATATATAAAAATGTTATTTTGTTCATTTAAGTAAATTTAATTTTTTATTCAATTTGCACATCATACGCTAAGAAAAGTGTGTGATGTGCTTTAGAATAAAAAAGCGATTATTTTTAAATCAGATGACGTAAATCTGATTGAGTTTATTTGCACTTCGACTAATATCCATTAGTAGTTTCCATTATTCGGTTATTTTGGTTCGATTGAAATTAAGTAACTAACTTTTTATTTGCTATGTCGTGTTTACATTGTACTAATAAAAAATTAAAGTAAATCTGACTAAATAAAAAAAAAAACGAATAATTAGTCGGTCATTTAGAAACGGTGTTATTAATTATTAAGTTATGTAAAGTAGTCGGTTATTCCTATCACTAGTATATATATGTATAAAATACGTACGTTATTTATCATATTGAAATAACTATTGACGGCATTCTTCTCGATGATCATCTTCTTGCATAAAATCGTCCAGGTCATCTTCGTACATAAACTCCTTAACTAAATCTTCGTACGTTTCATCCTGATGGTTCAGTAATGAATCGTTCAAGTTAGTATTCACTGTTTCGACTTTCCATTTTTTACAATTTTCGTAATGAATCTTCAGGGCGTTGATTTTTTTATTTTTGATAAATCGTTTTAAGTCCGCTGAGCTTACGCATTCATCCCGGTTGGAATTATCGAAATGTCGTGATATAGATTTGTAATTATCGAATACTAAGTTGATACCGACGACGTCGCTTTTATAAGCAACAGGCTTTTTATTTTTTACCTAAAACGATAAATACAGTGTATAAAATTCGCTATTACGATATAAACTCAAAAAAAAAAAAAGATAATCTTTTGTGCAAATGATATTTAATATTATGCGCACATCCTAATCGATATATAGTAGAGCAGCTGCATCGTCATAAACGCTCTTCCTACGTTTAAATGGTTCTAATTTTTTTAAAAACATTAAGTGTAACGTAGTCGGACATCGAGAAATCCCCAACAATGAAATTGTAGATTCATTAGCTAAACCGGGGTCTTCCAGGCGTGTGGTATTCTGTTTAGTTTCTGCACATATAATACGTTTCATACAGTTTGGACATAGGAAACGTTGGGAACAAACATACTTGGAGAATGTACAACAGTCATCCCTCACTCTTAAGCGTAAAGCAATTGTATTTATCACAAGATTGCGATTCGGTCATTACTTGTTATCGGACCGCCTATTCCTTATGCAATTTAGAGGATCTCTTTATAGTCCTCTCTATACTGGAAGTCCAGATCATGTGTTCTTCAAATGTCCTTTAATAACATTACGTTATAAACTATACATTAAATTATTATGCTCATCATAAAACACTCCTTCATACAATATGTTACCCCATCTTCATCTTGAGAATTTACATATGTTTCCAGACATAGCAACATTTCTACAGAAGCTTTCCATGTTTATCGAAATATAAGTTAGTTCGTACGTAATAAGTATTATATTGGGTAAACCGTAAAGCCATCCTAATTAAAAAAGTTTACTGAGTTAAGAATACAAACAATTTTTAATACTGATATGTAAAATTTCTAATATCAAATAGACTTTTTGAATATATATTATGTCTTGCCGTTTTCATTATTTTTTTTCATGCGAATAATTTCTGTTACATTTCATGTTCGTCGCAATTATTATATCTACTGTTTGTTACTTCCGAATGAAATGTGCTGCATTTTTTAAATACCACACTTAAATATGAACAAGGATCTAACGGAAACACTTACAATGACTAAATAGTCTTGATCGTGTTCAAAACGAGTGTGTTCGGCTCAGGGTGTGTGCAGTTAGGATCACTCCAATACCAGCCTTAATGGTAGAGTGTAAGACTCTTTCAATTGAGAAGCTATTTAACACTATAACGTTTTATTAGTAGAATGATTACCGATCACTTTCGGTCGTATAATTCATTCCATCAAATTTAATCCGACTGGCGGTTCCAATTTATATTATTGTATTCGTACAGTTTTTCTAACAAAAAAACCATAGAGCTACGTCCTTAACCTATTACACTGATCCGTGCTACATTCAATAATACTGTCTCAAAATTTTTGTACGCACACTATTATTTATACAGATAGAACAAAGTCGGTTGTAGGAATAGAAGAAGCAGTGTTCATCCCATCCCTTAATATTAGTAACAGCTGCAAATTATCCGATATTTGTTCCGCATTCAGCACTGAGTGTGTAGTGGTTTACAAGCCTTATAATTCTTAATTGATATGAAGTTTGTGGGTAATTATCACCAATTCATAAAATATTTTGGGCTATGGAAAACAAATGGAGCGCATCAGATACATTGATTTCATTCATCATGTTAAAACTTAGATGTAGTATGCTTCGCTATATTTGTTTTTTTTTTTTGTATGGGTACCGGAACTTCGAGGCGTACCCTACAAGGACATCGTAGTTTCATTGGTTAAAGGGGGATTCTCTTAATGATGTGGTATTCACTTTAGTTTCTGCACATATACGTTTCATGCAATCGGAATATAGGAACAGACATATTTGGAGAGTATACACTAGTCTACCCCTAACTCTTAAGTAGGAATTGTATTTATCCGTGCATTATTGTTACCAGGTCGCCTATTTGTTATGCAACTTATAGAAACTCTTTACTGCCCTCTGCATATTGGACGTACAATCTGCAATCCTAAACATTTTTTCTTGGAATGTCCTTTTTCAATAACATTGCGTTCTGAACTATACCTTAAATTACTGTGCTATAGAATGTATTATCCCTTCTTCATCTTGATAATTTACATGTGTTTCTAGACATAGCGATATTTCTATACAAGTTGTCCTCGTTTATAGAAATATGAGTTAGTTCTACATCAGTAGCATCCCCATAAAAAAAAAAAAAAAAAAAAAAAAACACTGGTAGATAAATAACTAGGATGACATCTATGAAATATGTAGTAAATCATATTTTTAGACAATTTTTTCGGTACTGAGTATCATTTATTCTCGAATGTAAATACACTGTGATATACAAATTTTAAACGACTAAATTTTAAAAAACATATACAAGGTAACATAGAATAATAAAGGCTACTCGATTCGTGTAAAATTGTATGAAGAAGAATAGTTCTACAAGCTCATTCTAACGCTCGCTTATTTCTGCATTGTACGTTTTACAAGCAATGAGATCATATACCATAATATATATAGTTACCAGTTCATAAAGTATAAAAATAAATGTAGACAAGACAACATGGGTAATAATTCGGTCAAAATCAGAACGGCGTTCCAAATTAAAGTATATTGGCTGCTGGTTTCATAAAAAAATCGACCAAACCATACAGAAAAGAATGGAGAGAAAAAAGGAAAGGAAATACGTACAAAGTCGCTACAAAATATAATGACCATTTTTTCGTATACTTCAAATATTATATTTTTTATATATTTAGAACGCGGAATTATTAAACTGTATTCAGAAAAAAGTGAGTTGCTGTATATAATTTGGAAAAAAGTTCAGATTCTTTATGCACGTATGCGCACGCAGCAATAAAAATACCGTTATTAAGTGGCGAAATTGAAGACAAATGAAGAAGATTATAATAATTAAAAGAAATGATATGTGTGTTCCACAATGTAAGTACATTTTGTTTTACGCGCATACGCATATATATATATATATATATATATATATATATATGATTATAATAATAAATGCAAATCACCATGTATTTTTACTTACATTTTTCACAATTTTGTTGTAATCCAAGTTCATTACATTCATCGCCATCGCGGGTAGAATACTTTCCTCGTCTTCTGTATATTCTACCTGTTGTTCTAATTCTGAAATTTTTTCCTAGAAACAAATATACAACTTGAATTTCAAAACATTTGGAAAAATTTTCTTACTCTTATTTTATTATTGTTAATCCCCCTCTTATCAGGTACTGATATAAATTTATGCATTCAACCCGATGTTGTCTCTTGAGAATATACTTGATATTTTGGGAAGACGCCCATTAACAAGGTCTCAAATTAGGTTTACCAATCCATCATCGTTCTTCTTATCAATCTTTTAATCTGTATTGTTTTCTTCAGTAAACTGGCTAATAGGTTTGTATGGTGCCCTAGTCTCCATAGATGCTTTTGAATCGCTACGTGAATTACAACCTCTATGTACTTTTAAATCTTCATGAAGCGTACAATTTGAAACGTACCACGGTGCTCCCACTATAACGTGTAACACCCTGTTTTGATATATCTGAATTTTGTTAACATTGCTTTTAGGTGCACAATCCCATAGTTCCGCTGCATATAGCCATACAGAATTTAATACGATGTTGTACAGTAATAATTTGTTTATAGTATGATGTCGCGAATGCGGGCCAACTAGTATAGTTGTTTAATCTTAAGTTCAGTTTCATCTTCTTCGCTTTAATATGCTGAGCCCACGTTAAGGTTTGGTTTTAGATAACTCCAAGATATTTTACAGTTCGCCTTTGTTCAATTTGCCCACCTTTGATGAAGATATTATATCTATCGCGAGAAGTTCTCCTTTTAGTAAATATAATATGCGTATTCTTAGACTCATTTACTGTCAATTTCCACTTGCTCGACCAATTTTCAATTTCATCAACTGCACTTTGTAAGGTTTTATTTGATATTTGCTGACGCCGTTATTGCAGTGTTGCTACACACGCATTCCTTGGTACCGGTATATCATAGGTGAATATCGAGTACAAGAAGGGACCAAGTACATTTCCTTGAAGTACGCCCGATGTAATTGTATGAATTTGAAATTGCTCATTATTTACTAAGACTCTAAAGTATCTTTCATAGGAGTTTATGATATTATAGCATTGTACTGGCGGTATCTTTTTACATTTGTATAATTGACCAGTGTGTCTGAGTTTACACGTACCGAACAATATGACAAAAACAAAATAAAAATTATGTATAAATCGACAACACTTACCCGAACTTCTTGCGGCAAATTTATTTGTAATGTGAACTCTCTCTTCAATTGTTCCGCTTCATTGTTAGCATTTTTCTCGTTAAAACCGCATAATCGCAACCTTCTTTCGACTTCAACAACAAAAGCATGATGTTTATCTACAAGAAGGAAAAAACCGACCAAGTTAATTAAATAATTAAACACATGTCGTATAATATATCACTTAGTAAATCACATAGCAACGCTAACAGAGATACTAAAATGATAATCAGATAATAATTAATTATCAAATTTAAACGAGAACGCTAACATAAAAAAGAAGATTCTATCATCTGAAATTAAACGAAGCATAGAGTGAATGAAAAAAAAGAAACAAAGAACCAACGAAAACAAACATTAATATAGTACGCGCACATTAAACTTATTTCGATACACCTCAAACCTAACCTAACCTATCAATCACGTCAAACCGCAATTTCATGGTACTGGTAAAAGATCGCCCAAAAAAACTCACTACTACAATCATATAAACGAAAATAAAAGACAACAAAAAATTATGTTTAAATTATTTTTAAAATTCTGTAAATAATTAGAGAGCTCCGATCGGTAACAAGTGATGCCAATTATATAATATTTTGGTATTTAGTTCATTTTAACCATTAAAGTTTGAAAGAAGTATAATTTACGTTAAAAATTATGTGCAGTGCTTTTAACAAGTATATTTAGTCATTTTAAATTGAATATCAGATAAATAATGATTTTTTTGTTTTTTGTTGATTTATAATAAATCTGGAAACACGGTTTCAAAAATTAAAGGTTCTCAAAAACTTTTGAGTTCCAGTGAAAATTTTTTCGTTACTAGTCGTTTTTATAGAAATGTAATATGCTTACCAAAAATGGTCTGTGTACAAAATCAATGTTAGCCCATGGAAGGGATGAAATTTATACCTTTCAAAAATTGAATTGGCGGCACATTTCCAGCAATTTTCAGATGTGATAAACAGTATCGAAGTGGATATGCAACTTCATTTAGTTCTTTCTGTATGAAGTCATCCTTATCTGTACCTTTAGGAATCCAATAAGCATTAACAACGTTGAAATCTGCTCCTATTTTAACCTGTTAAAAAATAAGACTCAAATTTATTAAAATATAAAACATCACTCATATAAACAATTATTTCCGAGTTTACATTTAAGTCAAAATTTCTTATGCACTTTCACACTACTTTTATTTTTCATAATGATTCAGGACATTTAATAAAACATATATTAAACTGAATTTAATATCTATAAGAATATTGAACACCTGTGAAATCTGGACATCGTAATTCAAGACATCTTCCGATAATTCACCAGTACTCAAAATATCTGTAATTGATCTCATAAAAAGTTTATTTAAGACATCAACCCTGCGTTTTATTGGAGCTCTGCTAGCTGTTAAGGATGTAACTATCGTTTCCAAAGTTGCAAATGGCGTACCAACTGCAGGTGAACTATATCTTGACCGTCTACGTTAAAATTAAATTAATACAAATAAATATACTTTAAGAACGGTGCAAAAAAATTCTTACAAAAATTTATGTAACATATGGACTACAAAAACATAAATTATAACTATAACGTTGAAAATATTTCTCACTTTTTAGACAAATTTTTATTTAATACTTTAGCAAACATATCTGCAGCCTGGACTCTTCTTACAGACGGAATATTTTGCTTATAAAAAGAACGAGTTGTTCTGCACAACGCAAAATTTTCACGTTTAAGTAACATATTTATTTAATAAAATTAACGAAAACTGCAAATAAATAAAATTACAAATTAATTATAAGTCTGACTTATAATATAATCAGCGGTAGTCGAAAAGTATAACTACATACAACTAGCCGCTTATTCTTAATATAGTAGAAATAATATTTTAAGCTTAACACGCACCCACTATTAATACAACAAAAGAATAAAATGTGGAATACATATTTTTTAGAGTCGCAACAAATTTATTTAATAAGCCGAGTTTAGATTTTTCAATAATACTACAACTATTTGCGTTATAATGGGAATAGAAATTTATAGAATACAAAATTTTATACATAAAAATAAAATTCACGAATGCTTGAAAACAGATACCTACTGTTGGATATCAACATAATGTCAAAATTTCTTTTGACTATTATGCACTAATTGGAACAGAGATGATCAAATAAAACAATTTGTTCATCATAATAAAAATTAAAATATTTAAAACTCAATCCAAATGAAACATTTTATCTGTTAGTGAATTATAACCAGTAACCACCATTTCTAGACAAACTATAGCTGTATGAAAACCTAAATTGTTTCTCGAATTTTATTTTATATCCGATTTTTGCTATTACATTTTTCAAGATAAAAATTTTATACATCAGGATCAAAAATCGTTTGTCTTTTTAACTCAAACTTTTTTAATGGAGTTGGCTTTAGCGTTTTCCCAATATACTTATTACGTACGAACTAACTTATATTTCAATAAAAATGTACTTCTCTGGAAATATCGCTGTCTGGAACATGTAAACTTTCAAGATGAAGACGGAGTAATATATTCTATGAAGGACTGTTATATGAGCATAGTAATTTAATGTATAATTTAGAACGAAATGTTATTGACATTCGAAGAACACATGATCTGTACTGCAAATTGCATGTCCAGCATAGAGAGGACAGTAAGGAGTATCTTTAAATTGCATAAGGAATAGGCGACCTGGTAACAATAAGGCCCGAATCGCAATCTGCTGATAAATACAATTCCTACTTAAGAATGGGTCGACTAGTGTATACTCTCCAAATATGTCCGTTCGAAAAGTTTCCTATGTTCCGACTGGATGAAACATATATGTGCAGAAACTAAAGTGAATACCACATCATTAAGAGAATCCACCTTTAACCAATGAAACTACAATATCCTTGTAGGGTATGCCTCGAATTTCCGGTACGCATAAAAAAAAACAAATATAACCAAGCATATTACATCTAAATTTTAACATGATGAATGAAATCAATGTATCTGATGCGCTCCATTTGTTTTCCATAGCTCTCAAAATATTTTGTGAATTGATGATAATTACCTACAAAAACTTCGTATCAATTAAGAATTATAATGCTTGTAAACCACTACACACTCAGTGGTGAATGCGGCACAAATATCGGGATAATTTGTAGTTGTTACTAATATTAAGGGATGGGATGAACACTGCTTCTTCTATTCCTACAACCGACTTTGTTCTATCTGTATAAATAATAGTGTGCGTACAAAAATTTTGAGACAGTATTATTGAATGTAGCACGGATCAGTGTAATAGGTTAAGGACGTAGCTCTATGGTTTTTTTATTAGAAAAATTGTATGAATACGATAATATAAATTTGAAACCGCCAGTCGGAGTAAATTTGATGGAATGAATTATACGACCGAAAGTGATCGGTATTCATTTACTAATAAAACGTTCTAGTGCGAATGTTGAATAGCTCGGTCTCATTTGAGTCTTACACTATACCATTAAGGCTGGTATTGGAGTGATCCTAACTGCACACACCCTGAGCCGAACACACTCGTTTTGAACACGATCAAGCTTATTTAGTCATTTTATTGTAACTGTTTTCGTTAGTATCCTTGTTTATATTTAAGTGTGGTATTTAAAAAATGCAACACATTTCATTCGGAAGTAACAAACAGTAAATATAATAATTGCGACGAACATGAAATGTAACAGAAATTATTCGTATGAAAAAATAATGAAAACGGCAAGACTGAATATTATAAAAAATAAAGTCTATTTGATAATTTTCTTTATATTTTTACCTAGTTTTTATACAACCAGGTCTTGCATAGAATTGTTTCCTTAACTTACATAGGATGTAAAAACGTTAATTTTTAAAGCAACTAAATAGAATAAACAACTAAACTCCTAGTCATAATTTTCATAAGCACAATAAATTATTGGTAATGTGATAACGATATGATTCTTGTAATCATCAAAAATATATAAAAAAATGGATCCATAGATAATTTGATTTTATTATACTTTCAAATAATTGCGTTATTTTTAATAAAAACCCTAATGTAGAAACAAATATTTCAACATTTAATATATGTTTTATGTATATATCCAGTTATTACCTATAGATATATCACGGCGTTCCTTATATAAATAATCCATTATTTAGTATAATCGTTCAAGGAAAATGTCTATGAGAAAATATAACAATTACAAATAGATAATTCCTAAATTATAATGCTTGACATAAATTGTAAATAATTATTATTAGCTAAATACAATGTATAAAACGAAAAAAGATATATATATATTTAAAAAATTATTTCATACACACATACAAAAAAAGAAACTATTTTCAAAAAACGTAACACGGGCAAATGTATTTTTGGTCGTTAATGGCTTAAACTACTACAGTTTTTTAATGCGCGAAAACACTTGTTTTATAATTACTTTCGCTGTTTTTAGAAATAAAATCAACTTTTGCATTGTATTGAACATAATATATAGTTTGGCCGTTATTACGATAAGCTGAAAACTTTATTACATATTTTACTTATCAATATCGTATAATTGTAACAGATTCATTACATTACGTCGTTGAAAAGCGAAACACGAATTTAAATAAATTAGTTATATTGTCCTACGAAGAAAGCAAAATTAAAAATTTATATAATAACACAATTATTTCTTTTTGTTTAGAGTTGTAAATTAATTATATGAACTCGACGGTAAAAGCAAATTAAAAATCGAAATAATTTCCAATTATCTAATATTGCCGAATTTTATAAGAAAAAAAAAACACATTTTTTAATCTGTCTTCTGATATAAATTAACAGATTTCGCGAAATACTTTAGTTACTATCGTTAGAGATTTGTGAAAGAATATTTTCTATTATGCGATCAAAATTATCTTTAAATGAAGAATCCGGAAAAGTTGCGGCGATACTTTTATGGTTAGTACAGACTGCTCCGATTGAAACATCGATCGGCAAATCACCTAGAAACGGTACTTTAGCACTTTCGGATAAAGACTTCCCACCACCTACAGAATAAATATAAGTACATTCCTAAAAATAAAACAAATAATAATTATTAAACGTGAAAAACAATTCAGCAAGAAAAAATATTTCGAATTAAATAATGTCGAATATTCAAACAAAAATCAATTTCGTTATATCGTAACACAAATCTTTATGTCAGCTTCATCTCGTTTTCCGATCTACAATCGCAAGACACCTATAACAAATTTCTCTCGTATTTTTATTTATCACTTGCAATAAGGGGGTTGTATTATTTCCTTAGATGATGTTGTCTTTCTTTAAGATGAACTTTAATTATGTTATTGTGATCTACCATAATTAATTACATATAAAAATTCTTCGAAAACATGCCGAAAATCAATTTTCAAATACCAAATTTTACATTAATTTTGTAGTAATATGAGTGTTAAAAAATAATACAAAAATATCGAAATAATAAAAATTAATTAACGTTGACAAGATTTACCGAACAATTAGGGCACACGTAACCGCTCATATTTTCAACAATTCCGAGAACATGTATTCCGGTTTTACGACAAAAACTGAGCTCCCTTTGTACATCTTCAAGGGAAACAGACTGTGGCGTTGTAACCAAAACCGCTCCGTCACATTTTATTGTTCTGCAGTTAGAAACACATTCGTACAGAATAAAATAAAACACAATTAATCTTTAACGATGGAAAAAAATGTTTATAAAAGATATTTTTATAAATTAATATATCAATAAACAACTTTGCCTAATTTTAACATTTTCAAAACTAATGACCGACATTTATGTTTTAAAAACAAATATTTCTAAAATAGTCTACCTCTACTGGACCAAATTCGACTACTATTTTTATTCCCTCTTCAGTTTTACATGAAAATAAGCCATCTTCTTCTGATGAAGACAGAACAATGACTTGTCATAAGAAAGGGTAAATTTTATTCCATCGCTTTGTATACGCTGATGAGTAGTCGTTAATTCGAGGAAGATCATTTGACGCGGTGGAAAAGAATATTAGTAAAATACTCCAGCATATTGCTATATATTTTTATAAATGATGAACAGAATCATTCACGACCATCATGTTAATTATAATCGATGGTGTTGTAGCAATAATAAATAATTTAGACCTATATACTAGCGTCTCAAAATGAACAAAACGTTTGCAAAAAGAGAAATTACTATCAGACGTTTAAATAAAATTTAATACCCTCTAACACAAATAACGAGTCCGTTTTGTAAAAATGTTTGACGTAATAACTACTGGTATTTAGAAAAAATTAAAACTGACAACTGGATCGACAGAGATCATAAAAAAAAAAACAACAAAAAAAAACGTCCACTGAATTAAATGCTTAATATAATATAACTAAATCGACACTTTAATAAAACAGATGACTACAAATTTAGATGGCATTTAAAATTAAAACATTAAAACACTAAATTGGGCGTCACATCGATTTGATAATATTTTGATGGTCTAGAAATTGGACTACGTGTGAGGAGAAAATGATCACAAACAGTACCTACATTCAAACTGTTACCGAACAGATTAAAACAACAACCGACGCAACAATAGAACAAAATATAACACAAACACTCGCTATACTAATTTTTATAGGTACCGTGAGAAAATTAAGTGGTGTAACAAATATGGCCTAGTGGGTTGGCAAATATTGAAGGAAATGTATAATAAATTCGTATCTGGCAACTAATTTATTCTAAACACAAAACTTTCAAAACTTTATAGTAATCTAGTTTAGATCAATTAAAAAATAATTTAAATAATAAATAAGTAATAATTCCAAAAAATTATTTAATACAACTTTGATTTTTCATGTTAATTTAAAATAATAATTTGCATATAAGAAATTATACATCTTTTAAACTTGTAAATTAATATAATATTAGCTCATGCGTTTTGGCTTTGTTGTGTCTATGGTCCAAATATACCGTATTCAAAAGTTGCTTCAATATTTATGATTTTTTTTTTTTTATGATCTTTCGTAAAATATTTAATTAGTTCGTAAACATATTCTGTCTGCAGATCTTTATAATATATCACGAGAAATTCGTTTAGTGCGTCTCCATAATAGTATACCGTATGTCTAAACGAATTCAAAATTTTTGTATTATAACAATTTATTGTAAGCTGGTAACCGATAATTTCTATCAATCGTCCAGCTTACGTGACAAAAATACTATTTAAAAAAACAACAACAACAAACCAAAACACAAACGTTACCTTAAATTTTCCATCACACTGATGTGCTCGTCAGAAGTGCCCGGTGGTGTATCTACAATTAAGAAATCTAAATCTTGCCAATATACATCAGTCAAAAACTGCTTTATCATACCTAAAATAGAACACTTATTTAATTTTAAAAACTTATAAATTCCGCAGCAAAAACCATAAATTATCAAAACATAGGTTTATATTGTTTAACCTAAAATTCATAATTACAATAGTGAGTTCGTTTTTTTGCACACGTGATAAGATTACAAAGCAAAATCGCATTATTCGCAAATAACAGTTTTCTTCACAGATTTTACAAATATAGAAAATTATTATACACTATATTTTGTCACCGTGTTATTTCTCCTAATACGTATTTTATTTCATTTTTGTCATTTAAATTATAGATTTATCTGCACCGTATTTTAGCATGATTTGCGACATTTATACAGCTGATGAAAAATTATAAAACAACTCATAACAGTAATAATAGTAATAAAAACTGAAATTGTTATTTTCGTAAATTTTAAATTTTTAGTGTTTTTTTTTTTTTTTTTTTAAATTATCGGGCAACATAAATATTATTGCTTGTGGGTATATAACGAATAGATAATTCCGTACCGAAAGCAGGTTACATTAGCCTTGAAACAAGTTGAACGTCCCAATATGACATTAGAGATGAGATGACAGTAATATTCTGGTCACTTCGATGAGTAAAATTAATTTTAAACTTATTCAAATTAAATTATCTACAATGCTTTATCGTAATATATTTATACAAACTAATTTCGTCGCTGCAGTTTAGTTAATACTATTCTAGACAGTTTTAAATGATTGGGTAATGTTACTACACAGTATTGATCGAACTTACAATATGATATCGGATTATATCATAAAATATAAATAAAATACAATGTAGTCGTATATCACGGACTAGGACTAATGCACGAAAATAAAAATAAAAACTAACATATATATATATATATATATATATTACATTCTAGCAAAAAGGCAAATATGTCATGTTAGAAAAATATGCGTATATTTTGAATTTTAGTTAGCGTGTGTATTATAAGAATATCGATATTATTCGGATATAATTTAGTCGGTTATAAAATATATGTGTGAGTAATGTACGTGGTTATGAGATTTGAGATCACATATTCATGATATAAAATAGAATTCTCATTACCCACGTATGCGAAACATATGCACATCATACCAAACATAAACAAAAGAAAGATAACCTAGCAAAGAAAATGACTAAACTAAATAAAGATACCAAAAAATGTTTAATATTAATTTTGGAGGAAAATCAAGACATAAAATAGGACAATGTATGCTGGTGTAGAATGTAGTGATTTTGAATTTTAAACAATTTAAAAAAAAAATAATAATAATAACAAAGTAGTTAAAATTACTAAATTTTATAAGTTAAAACATCACAAATCTTTCCGGTTATTAAGCGATTTTCAAGTGGACAACAATAAAACTAAAAAATATAAAAAACAAACTGAAAATATAAGAAAATACTTAATCTAGATGCACAATATTACGCTAACAGCATTCTTCACATGAAAATGGCTTAATAGCAGAATAGCTTTGCGGTATCTGAACATAAAGTTTAGTGGTTTATTATTTATAAGTAGGATAATGTTCAAAGAGATTTTCGAATAAAATTATTGCGTCAGTCAATGTCAGAGTAGAGTCGACTTAGGCATAGTTAGTGAAGTAGTTAGAATCAGTAAACATTTTAGGTGAATAACTTTAACAGTCTCTCACCTTAATTAACAACTCAGAAAAAGAGATGACAAATCAGATATCATCAAAGCGTTCACATCCTCAATTTAGATATGTAACATATATATTTAAACTTCAGCCAAAGGTAAATATTCAAATTAGACAAAATAGATTGGTTAAATAAACTAATTTATACGGACATATCTGATTTGTCAATGTGTAACGTGTATCAAAAGTGTTGAATAATCATATTAACAAATATATTTTTTCATTTTTAGTAGGTGTAATTTAATCATAAGGTGTTTATGTGATTTTGAAACATACTGATGTTCCAATCATTTTGTAGGTTAAACAATTGGTAACAAACTCCTAAATTTGTTACCTTCTTTTTCGTTGTTCTTGCATTCTATAATACTAATAAAACTAGTATTTTTGCCGATATCAAATATGTATAATTTAAACTGTAAAAACCGTAATTAGAGACAACGGAAAAATTACTAAAATTTGGCGATAAATAATGTAAAAATTAATTTTAACACTTTAAACAAAATATTTTTCAAGTTATTCCGGTAAATATAAAAACATATCGTATACTGAAAACATTGTAGTAATTGACTACATTTATACATACCTGTTTTCTTAGGTCCTCGCCAAACCACACTGTTATTACGGTCTTTTAATAGAAATCCAATGGACATCACCGCCAATTTCTGATCATTATCTGTATATACAGGAATCCAACCTTCTGGACTTTGATGAACTTCTTTATTTTCTAATTGTAACAAATACGGAATAGATGGTCCGCATAAATCGATATCTAACAAGCCTACCTATGAAATACATATTAAAGAATGTATATATTATAATATAGATATTATAAAAAAAATTATAACTCAAGCACATTAAATAATTACAATGTTAATTTTCAGGAACGAACAAATTTAACGACTCTAAGAAATTGTATTTTAAGTCATTAGACGGATATTATACGACGCGAATGAAATTATAACTTAATAGACATTATATCGTAAATTAAAATTATGAAAATTGACATTTCTATATTTAGATTTGTTATCGTATATTAAATGCACGAACTAGATTTTGTTTTAACTTTTATATATTTAAATCATAATAAAAAGCAATTTAGAAAATAAGTCAGAATTCTAAATGTCATATGATTTAAGAATATGTTTTTATAGGGACATAACAAAATAATTTTTGTAAAAAATTATCCCTTATTGTTGTTTTTCATGGTGCGAAATACAGATATAATTAAATAAAATATATGTTCGAAAACAGCGAACATAAACCTTGAATCCTTTTTCTTTTAGCAAAAGTGATAACTGAACACTCATCATTGACTTCCCAACGCCGCCTTTTCCAGAAAGTACCAAAATCACATGTTTTACATTGTCCAACATCATTAGTTTATATATATATTATCTATATTTATTTAAAAATATAACGCTAATAAAGTTACACTTACGTTTCAATTGAATTATAATAGACACCGGTTCATAAACAAAATAAAACTCAACTTATGCACAAACTAATGACAATTTAAATTTTTCTTATCAAGTAGTATAGCAATTATTAAAAAAAAAAAATGTAAAAAAAGGTTTGAAATTAGGATAATCTACAATTTTTATATTAGAAATAAAGCACTGTACTATACAAAAACTGGTTTTATATATTTTGGAATACTGCAGTAAATTTTTTAACACTCAAAATGAAATAATGAAATGTATTTAAAGTCGAATGTACACCTGATATATAATATAAAACAAAATTCCACTAGTGACAAAAAATGATCAGATTACCTATAGAACCTCAACGATAAATTGTAGGAGCATATCCAAGAACCAAACACAAAGTGGAAATTAAAATACCTGATATGTCAACAAAGTACAAAGGTTTCAGTGGAATTTTAAAAATTATAAATTTGGAGAAGGTGATATAAAATTTAGATGGTGCAATACAATAAATTGAACCAACTCCATCGACCATGACTTGTTCAAAACTAAATGAAATATCCCAATGGGATTCTGCAAGAAGTATGTACTAGGCTAGAAAGAGAACTCCCAAGCTGTATATAAAGAATTTAAGATCGATGAAAATGAAAAAACAGCCACCAACCCTCCCTCTAAAAGCCATAGACAAAAACAAACGGGAAAAATGGAACATCATGAACATAACTAACTTTTAAAAATTCAGTATAAAAGCACAGTTTATTGAAGAAGCACATCAATCAAAAGCAGCTGTAGCCTAAGATAAAGTTTATTATTCTGTCTAAAGACACAAGAGCTCTCTAACTGGGCAAAATCTGACAAGAATTAAATATTCCCAGTTTATTAAAACATTTAGAAAGAAAATTAATGGATTAGCAAACTTTTTACCAATGCTAGACATTGATGATCTTTCTCCTACATTCATGGACGCTGGTATAAAAGTAAAGATCTAACTAGTTCAGAGAACAATGGGCCTATGGCAATTGCAAAGTGTTGTTTACAGAAGTTTTAATGAAAGAATTGGGGGGAAAATGTTATAAAATACTCTCCAAATTCATCAAGATCTCAATGTCCCTAGAAAATTGAAACCAAGGAAGCCAGCGCATGTGTTATCAGATCTCATTAGAAAAAGATTCGATATAACATACGCATGACAAGAGGAGTTGGATAAAAGCAACGCTGATGTAATAAACTGATTGGAACCAAGAATAACAGACCACATGATTTCAACCTATCCAGAATAATTTGGACTTTGCTAAATCGCATACGGACTAACCATTAAAGAACAAGCCAAATGCTGAAGCTATGCGGACTTTTAAACAAACCAAAACTATGACTCTGCAGCAGTCTCAGGCTATTGACCATATAGCAACAGAATGTTCAAGGAGAACGTTGTAAATTGACTGAAGCAAGTTTAAAGGTCCTAGAATGCCAAAGAACTACTTGAACATTTGGATTTAGAATTGTGGAATGATTTTTGGTCCCATGTCACAGACATGTTTAAAGTGCGTAATACTAACCATGTTTTAAAATAATTTTTGTAATTATTTAAATATTGCAAAAATACATGTAGCCTTAAATTCATTTTTACTGCATAATTTTACAATGTAAATTGTATTAGTTATCTCCCAAAAATGAGTTTATTTGAAATTTTTCCATGAATAACCTTAAGTAAAGGTTAACATTTTTTCATTAAAATAACTGTGAATATGTGCAAATAATATAATTCATTCTATAATTTAAATAATACGTTTTGTTTTGTAAATATGTTTCAAGATTCTTACCACATTTTGTGCTTATACATTGTTTTAATGCCGATATTACATTTCCTTCCTGCTTATCATTCAGGAAAAATAAATTTTTCATTGGTGGGTAATAAACTGATTTATAGACATGAATATTAGTTGAAATATGTAATCTTAACAGGGTGCTATTAACAGATTTTTTCATTTTTATCTGAACAGGATTCTAAATTTGATTTATGTTGTCGATAAAAGTTGTAAACCACTAACTTGTTTTTACACTTTCAGCTCGTAAATGTTTGATATAATTTTTTAGGAATGGTTTTATTTAGTACCTAAAAGAATCATTACTAAATAAATTCTTCCTATATTAAAATTATGTAAAATAAATATATACGAGTAAAATTACTACACACATATATACCTGTTAACACATTAACAAGATGACATTGAGTAAAATTGGATCAGACTTTAATTTTAAATATAAAAATAATTCATTCGTAATTAGTTTCTCACATTGCAAGAAAATTAAAGAGTTGATATTTTGTTTTAATAAATAATTGACGATATCAAGAAACTAGGAAAAAGTGGATCTGATTATTTATATCACAAAAGTATATATATTTTTTTTACAATACTAATTCTTGGAAAATATTTGAAAACGTATTTATTACAATTGATCTGTGCTAAACTTACTTCAGAATTTGTGGCAATTGTTTCGGTTTTTAGAGCCGAATAGCTCTGTGTTGCAAACATCACAAGAAATTGATCACACACAAGTCTTATTTACGTTTTAACTGATGTGTGTGTGTGTTGCTAGTTCGACCCCAGAAATAAACATCATATTTAAAAGATTAAACTATAGTAGTGGAAAATAAGATGAACTGTTATAAAGTTTAACACAATTAAAATTTCAGATATATGCAAATGCGGCTTAGTACATATGCACATATATATATATATATATATATTACGCAGTCTTCATTTTCAGGCTGTGTATTACGAGGATTTTAGTTCCTCACTGGAAACATCGTTATTAGGATATAAAAATAAATAAAAAAATGGTAACATCGTAAACAATATATCATAAAATAATGTAACGTTTTAACCTCATATTCAAACTAAATGAACGGAGAACTGAATGAAAAACTTTTTAGAATCAAAAAGAACATTTTTTAAAAACTAACACCACCAAAAACATAAAACAGTACAATTAACCCGAAATATAAGTAAAGTTAAATGTTCCTTTTTGATTATATTTTTTCGTCTTGTTTTTTTTATCGATCAATAACATTTACTTTGTCATTTAGAAAAAAAAAATAGAATGACGAAAATGTAGTTAAATAATTAAAATATGTAAAGGGTATTTTATATTTTAAAATAGCAAACTAAATTTTAATTAGTAATCGCGTTATCATTTAAAACTAACACCACCAAAAACATAAAACAGTACAATTAACACGAAATATAAGTAAAGTTAAATGTTCCTTTTTGATTATATTTTTTCGTCTTGTTTATTTTATCGAGCAATAACATTTACTTTGTCGTTTAGAAAAAAAAAAAAAAAATAGAATGACAGAAATGTAGTTAAATAATTAAAATATGTAAAGGGTATTTTATATTTTAAAATACCAAACTAAATTTTAATTATTAATCACGTTATCGTTTATCGAACGAGTTGTATTATTATGTTATTCGCCGAATTTTGATAAATTGTATGTAATTTACAACTTTTTATTCTAATTATTAGTACTACAGACAGTTATTTAACCGACTTTAATTTTGTTAAAATATTAAAGTTTTCTTTATATATATATATATATTATAACGTGGAAGGCAATGGCAAATCACCAGGCACAACACCGTATACGCATAACAATCTACAAAAACACGTGGGGCTGCATTGTGATGTGACAAAGAAGCGATTACAATTAGTTCCCCCGAATGTGTGTGTCTATCTGCGCTAACGCCATATTACGATTACCTTCTACGCTACTTACCTTGTACAACAAAATATGTATAGTTAAGTAGTCTCCTATCTCGAAGATTATATATATATATAATATCATTCAATACATTTTGCAAGAAAAGTTATACCTTACGCAACACTATAATCTTGTTGATAATGCTCGAAAATTTACAAACAACGATAATCGAATACATTTATTACAAGCTGCTACGAACAAATAAGCTGTACTATTGTACACCGAAAAAGACGAATACGTCATTTTCTCAAAGTAATATAATAATCAACAAAAATATTGAAATAACTACCTATTTTATTTGTTTAACTTATTATGTTACCTCTAAAAATACGTAATGGATATTAAAATTCGCATCACTGATACGGAGAAAATTTCACAAAAACCGATAAAATTTTAAAATGTCAGCGTAACAGACAACGAAGAATATCGTAACAGAAATTTTGAATTATTTCCGATAGTAAATGGAAGAACGACTCGATCGTTTATCGCGAAACATTTATTTACGCGTGTGTAGAAAGAAGCGAAGAACAAATGGAAACGACAAAATCGTCGACCCATTTTAGATGCTCTTTGTTTGTTGCGGAATGTACGGAATTACTAAATTTTTGGAAAATTCTTCGATTTCAGTAGAACCTCGTACTTCTTGCTTCGCCTGAGGTAATTTCGTAATGTGCATATCTTCGTACAAATCTATAATCTGTCGTCGTAACAAAGCGCCGAAATTAGTTATTTAAACGGAAATAACGTAATTTCTACATTAAAATATATTATAAATAAATATAACAGTTCCACTGTACATTAGAAATCAATTCTATCGCTAATATATATTCGACTTCGCGTCAGGGTACATTTATTAGACATCGCATACTTTATTATCCATAAGTGATCGGAAAGTTTAAAAATCGTTCTTACATTATAGATGACCTGATTTCTAGTAGACACAAGCGACGTTATTAATCACCCGATTTTCATATTTCGGTCATTTCGTTTTTTAATTTTAAGAATGCGGAATGTAGTGTTTTTATTATAATAGTTGATTCACCGTCAGATTGTTCTATTAATACTACTATTCTTCATTTCGCTGATTTTTTGTGAATTGTAATCTTAAATTAATATTTTTATCTTTTTAAATATTCACTTAATAACGGCCTAACAGCTGAAAAGCAACTTTTAGTGATTTTTAACCTATTTATTTTTTTTTTTACTTTACAATTTTGTTTTGCAATTCTTGGCTTTTATTATATTCTTATATTTATGCAAAATTTAATTTGTAGTTTTACTAGTAACGTAATTATCTTTACATACTCTTTATTATTTTTATCTACGTTCCACTTAAATATTCAGCTCGTGACCTTTCTTTTAACAATTCTAAAATAGTTTGTAGTAGCATTATAATGCCATCGTCAAATTTAAAAATTCATTGCATAGAATATCGGATATATATTCAGCGAAATCTGAACATACCGTTTCGGTCGTTAAATTTTGAATAAATATGCTAATATAATAAAAGACAGGAGACGATATAATGACAAAACGAAAACATTTATCGTTAAGTCAAAAAACAAAATGACCGAAATATGAAAATCGGATGATTAATAACGTCGCTTGTGTCTACTAGAAATCATTCAACTACAATGTCTAACTGATTTGCCTGCTTGTGTACAATAAATAAAATATCCATACATTCGAATAACATTTTGCAATTATGTTATTGGAAGAGAATAGTTTCACCGAACAGCATAATTCAGAACTCGCATTTAAATCAAACGAGTGTTTAGACAAATTCGGATCAAATTAAAAATTAATTTAAGAAAATGCGTTCAGTGAAATGATATACGGAATTCAGTTACTGCTTTAAAATTTCGTTGACTTCGGGATATCTACGTATATGTAACTAAAATTTTGCGTTAGTTTTTGCCGCTATAATTCTATCTTCGTTTCCCCGATCAACCTGGTTTTCGTAAATTAGTAAAGTGGAAGTGATGTTTATCACGTCGCTGTTCATCTAGAAAATTAGTATTTTGAAATATTTATCTATTGTCCAATCAGTTCGTAAAACACACAAAAAAAAATAGCGTATTTTAATGTCGTTATTCGCCGCCTATAACACGTTTCCGTACATACCTTAAATCAATTTTTTCCGCAAATATTTTATCGATATTACTCTATCAGGATATGATAACATCAACAAAATCGTTTTTCAGTTGCTTTTGTTGATACAATTATTTCACTATATTAGTATATGAATTTTCGTGCGCAATAAATTTTATTTTATAATTAATCATAATTCCAACATTTTATCAATTTAATTTTTAGTCTAATTCATTAAATTGTCAAGAAACGCCGTTAGCGACAGAAAAATCTGGAATTTAAAAATTATAAAGGAAAATGTGTTTTTTTTTTTGTTTGTTTTCATTAATAATACCCGACGTTCTAGTGGTGAACTACAGTAAACGATACGGAAAAATCGAGTTTAAAGGATATTTACTTGTTCCAAATATTTCTGTTGAATTTTTATCCGATAACGACATAGTGAACACGGAAAATCTTCCTCCGGATACAATATCTGATTGACGACTATATTATGCGTATCGATATTGCAACGTTGTAATTCTTGTACCAAACGTTCCGTTTCGTATAACGGAAGAAATTCCGGAATACACACGCATACAAATGTTGTTAATTGCTAAAAGCAAAAACATATATTAAATAGTAAAATTATTTATTTTATTTTGTAATTATCGCATTTTGTCGACTTGAAAATATAATTTGTTACTCGTATATATATATAACATACCTATATTGCACCTTTTTGTACCAGCCTAATATATAAGAAATACTAAGAATGTATTAATTGGTTTATTTTAAATTGAAAAAGAAAACGGAGTACATTAATTTCGAGTTCTAAATTATAATTGGATAACATAGTTTAACGAAACAAATCACACAAGAAGTTTATCTCATAAAAAAAAATGCTAAAAGAATAGAAACTTGCCCAACTAATTGCAATCACGAGTAACCTGTTTGATAAATAATGCATTTAACATTTGGTAGAGTAACAAAATGAAATAAACATACTTCTATATTGTATCGCAACCTCATCGAGACTGAGTGAAAACGACAAAAACTAACAAGTAATAAACACTAATACAGAAAAAATTTGAAAAGTCTTCCTTTATTTTTAAGATTTCAAGGTAATCAATGATCTGATCTTTTTTATATTTGGTAAAGTATATTGCAAATCTTAAAAAAGAACCATTAATATACATTGTTCTCATATTTGAACTTTAACAGTTTCCATTATAATACCACGATGTATTCTTTCCCGGGATTTTAAATATTTTCATTACTCAAGTGTTACCACTAAATTACGCAACATTTTACTTTATTTTAAAATTATTCGTATTAATTTCCACAAATACAAAAAAGATACACACGCGAATAGGATTGATATAAGCTCATCGTGATATATATATAACTAAATTGTCTTAACAAGAAAATATGGAATAATAAACTTATTCGATTTTTTAAATACTTATTTTTCAGTTATACTTGTAAAAATGTGTTTTTTAAAATGTTCGTGTTTGTATATTTTTATATTTTACTTTTGGATATCATATATTGTGACAGTAAATGAAAATTTAAAATTCCATCAGTATAAAATTTTTGCAGAATCCAGAAAACAATTTCGTAAAAAATAAATAGAAAAATCAAGTAAACAAATATATTGATGTTAATATATTCAATTTCAACATTTCAAAAAATAAATTAATAACAGAACAGACAAGAAGGATAACATGTCATGGAATATAGTTCACCGTCACCATCAGATATTTTTAAGTAATTATTTTTAATTTATACTTGTAAAATTATGATTTTAATCAAATTTTTGTTATCACTTGATAATGTCGTAAATGCCGAAAAGTTTTATGTTTTTCGCAAGAAAATAAATGTGATTTAACTAATTTTTCAATTGAATTTTTTAATAACAAAATCACTACATTCCACTATTGTATAATTGCCCGGAAAATTGAAATTTAAACTATTTATCATGTTCAATGCGAATACACTTTCTCACCGCTGTTAAAATTCGCCTTAAAAGATAACATTTAAATTTCAAGTCTTTACATAGATCGACAGTTAAGCAACGATAACGTTTATTTTTTGTATTTTCTAACAAACGACCTCGAAAATTAACAAATTTTAATAATTAAAACAAAACCCGCTAATTATATGAACAAATACGAGTTTTTTCTAGTAGAATAAAATATATCAATAATTGAAATTAGCGGTAAAATTCATTTTATACGTATAATTTATTATTTCTGAATGTTATACGATATGAATGGCGTAAATTTATTTGGTGGATATTTCGAGCTGGAGTTAAAAATTAAGTAAAAAATAAATACTTTTCGGATTTATCATAATTCTCTATTGTGATAACCAGCCGTATTAACAACTGTTTAAACAAAAATAACGATTCAAAAAATCAGTCGATGTCCGATACAGAATGTCGGAGTTTAAAACCTACATTTAAATATAAACAATCACACTTGAACGCTATTTGAACTACTGCAGATTTCTTATTGTCGCGTCACTTAGTTTTTTCAAACAGTAGTTCTAATGGTATTCATAAAGTGACGTATATATTTAAAATTAAGCCCGGATACACACACTATGTAACTGGTTTAATAGTATACTATATAGAAAAGTTGTGTGTTTATTTTTCGTATAAAATTTTTGACTAGTCAAAATTTTATAACTATATAATACTCCATCGACTAAACTTTTATACACTCATGCATGTTAGTAGTAGTAAGTACAGGTTCGTATTAGTAAAGTAACAAATGTTCTAGTGCGGACAAAATTGAAAGCAGATCTTCATTTTACATAATAATAGACAAATAACGGGAAATATGTGAACTGAAGAAACTCGCTAAATTTATCTCACCTACAGTTAATTATTATTACAACAGTCATCATTAATAAATAACGCATTTATTAATCAGCATAAATAAATATGTTCACATTTACTTAGCGACCTATAACGATGTATTCCTAGTTATATTAATTCTTCGATATAATGTCATCTGTGATGGGTTATTTTTGTATTCTTCTAATTTACTTTTATTTATGTTGGAATCACCTAAATTATTAATATCTCACATAATACAAGTATAAAAACGCGCATAAATAATCAAAATTGGAACCTGTTATTCTACTTACCGGATCTTTTAATTGTTGATTGACCTGCGTGATAACGCTTAGTGTTTCGTCTAATCTATCCGAAATGTTATCATGTCCCGGACCACTTAATCCAAACAACATAGAAAACTGAAAGAGAACAATAATTTTAAGGATATCTATGAAAAAATATTTGTATTAACACTATACTAAATTTCTATCCTTTGCACAAGTTATAGACACGCTTATTTTGTTTTCGTAATATCTCCGGGATAATAACTGAGCATTTACATCCGAAGTTATCGGCTTCATGAAATACGTAAGTGGTTAAAACATTTAAAATTATAAAACTAACTCGCAAGTTAGATAAAAATTGAAAAATTTTCTATTGTTGAAATTACATTAATCGAATATATCATTACTGTTTGTAATACTACAGATCAATAGCAGATTTATTTTATATTTTTTATAATACGTACATTTGAAATTTATATTCAATTTTTCAAGCATTACGATTAATGGGGATATTTTTCGACTTTATAAATTTCTCGCTTGACAGAAATTTACAACCAACTCACGGCTTATTGCGTCGTACCAAATTTTTTAAACAACTTCTTCAACTCAATTCAAGCAAAATTTGTGTAAAATTACAAACATTTTAAAAGAATTATCACGATTTTCAAATTTTTATAAAATGTATATGATTTTTTTTCTATTAAAAACAAAATGAAAATACGTGTATATTGTTATAAGTATGACGTACAAAAGAAAACTTTTATTATTGTGTTTAAATCGTGGTCAACGTTAAATTCCGATTTATTATTTTTAATTAAGTAGCGGATTTGTATATAAATAAAACTGAAACATCATTTAAATTGCAATTATAAAAAATAAAATGTTAAATGTAATCAACTAAAATGTATTGTGAAAGGCTATATCAACTAAAAAATACGTCTTTTAACGATATTCGATTAAATAAAATTACCGGAGTGAATGCAACACAGACTTCAAAATGTAAATCGCACGTTATTACAACGTCATATTTATTTCTATTAACATAAATCTGAGATCATAGAACATTGATATGCACACATAACGCTTTAATACATGCACACATTATGTATAATAAAATTTGTAATTGATACCAACCTGATTAAAGAATGGTCCAAAACCTTCTTTTATTCTTATTAATTTTGTTAAACCAGTTTCAATAGCTTGAGGAAAACTCAATAATCTTAAAGTGTGACCTGTGGGTGCTGTATCGAAAACAACCACAGAGAAATCCATATTTCTTACTAGTCTACAACACATAACAACACTTAAAAATATCGACAGAAATACTAACTAAACACTGCAGTCAGATCAATATTAAATAAATAATTATTATATAAATCTAAATATCGTTTACCAACAATATAGTTCACAGTAACTTACTTCATTACTACAGCATAACTCATAGCCTCATCAATTCCCGGAAAAGCTGAAACTATTTCACTAATAATTCCTTTACTAATTTTCATGAAGTCATTTTCACCATCGAAGTATTCTTCGGGTAATTCGCTGTAACCGACATTTGGATCAATTTCCTATTTATGAAGCAAACATAAGAATTCTTATAGATAATAAAAGCATAGCGGGCGATTATTGAAGCAACATCCAGTATTAAACTGAGAACATACTTATTGAAAAAAAACCAGTTAAATTTAGTAAATAATATAGTATATTAAAATTAGCGTGGTTACAACCTTAACATCTTATTACTTTTAGAAAAAGTATATTAATGAATTTTAAACTACGTTGTGACTAGTATTTCTGATATGACTATCTTGACGTACACAGTTGAAAAAAACAAAACAAATGATATCGTCGGACAAATTAATATAAAAAAATGAGCCATAATAATGGCTTTACATTACCTTCTTTGATTGTAAAATCATATCCAGCGTAGTTTATTTTTCATCACTTCAAGTGCAAGAAGCATATAAAATAAAATTATGCTTAATTGAAATACATTTATCTCATTATTTTACAAAAGCAAGTCACATAATTTATGTTGACTTTGTTTTATCTGTTCAAAATTAAATGGTGAAAAAATATGTAATCTGTTAAATTAGAATTAAATTGATCGTATATCGTAAAACATTAATTCACCTATATAAATAATAATTAAACAAATGCAATTACCATCCCATACAAATTTGTAAATTCCTTAATCTTCGTAGGCACTTTGTTAAATTTCTGATTGAAAGCATCGGAAATACTGTGGGCCGGATCCGTAGAAATTATCAGTACCTTATCTCTTACTTTAGCCAACTGCACAGCTAAACTGGAACTAATTTTAAGACAATTAAGTTTATTCATAACTAACATACAATAAAAAGGTCTTAAATTAAATACATAATACCTGCATGTTGTTTTACCAACTCCGCCTTTTCCACCAACAAATATCCATTTCAAAGAGGTTTGATCTAACACATTTTTTAAGGACGGTTCTAATTGACCGTCGTGATTATTCATCATATTTTTTAAGTTGACAGTATATCTTACAAAAAATTTAAAACAAAACAAAAACACTAATAATAATCCCCACTTAATAGTTAAATTAACCCAAATTTTGTACACCACTACAAGCACGAAGTTTACGACTCTGCCTAGTACAGTACCTACGTATTTATAAATGATAATGAATAATGATGATAATTTTAAAAAGTCGATGAATAATTGAATAGGAATAATATAAATATATTTTTAAACTTAAACTAGAAGACTTAATGTATGTTAATTGAATGTTTTAAAAAGAAATAATTTGTAATTATTAATTAAACTACAATAATTAAATTAATATTTTTCATTATCTCTAATGGTTAAAATTTAATATTTGTGTAACATAATGTTACATCTATATATAAACTAAAGAATATTTTGTGTTCGATTAGAAATTTTTTCATCACATTCTGAATTTACGCTTTCTTCATTACAAATATGGAATTAATCGAAATTTTATATAATAATTGATAGCGGGAATTTGTAATTTGTGTAGTTGCGCTTTTTATATAAAATTTTTGAACAAACGTAAACTTACATGGCTAATCATGAAAACCAAGGTACTGCTTTTAAAAATGCACTTATAAGCTTACAATATTTTTTTGTGTTTCATTTGCTATAAATAATATTAAGTATATTGATTTTCTCAGAATTTCAAAACAAATTAACTGTTGAAAACTTGTCACAGAAGAAACAAGTGTCTCCTCAAGTTTCTCAATCAACATCATTCCACTCGTCTCTGGTATGCATTTCAAATATTTAATAAAATATTTCATTAAATTTAACTTTGTACTATGATATAACATTTAAGTTATTGAACAGTTATTTTTAATGTCCTTTTTTTTTTACATTTGATTAATAAAATATCTAGCGCAAAGTATACACTTATTAAAGCGTTCATTTATACAATTGCATCTATTAATATAAAGTTTGCATTTACAGAAAATTTTAACCATTTTTCTATTTAAATTCGCAGTATCACTTTTAATCATCTATAAAAACAACTTTTAAAACATTTTACGTAGAAAAACAAATATATAACATATAATCGAAATTTGGATATTACGAAAATAAACAGTGAAAGCAGTTTTATTAATTAGACAAAATGAATTAAGTTATCTGGACTATCACGATTACGTACGTTTTAAATTTGTGTTTAAATATTGAATTTAACTAAAAATGAATGAACTGATACGTAAAAATATACAAAATAAAAGTGATCAGTTTATAGATAATATATGTATTTAAGTTATGGTTTTATAATGAATTTTTACACGTTAATAATTTGTCAGCAGCGGGAAGAAACAAGTGAACCTGTTACTACTACCGTCATTAAGACCACATCTGTAACAGTTACGACAGGAATTAGTAAGAATATTACATCATCGTGTACTACCCAACAAAATGCTACGTTGACGAGTGTGAATTCTACATCATTTGGTTATTATATTTCTACAGATCCAACATTTGGTAACGTTATTATACCAGTTATACCTCGTCTTTAATAAATTCATACGAATAGTTATGAAACTTAAACAACTTGAACACTATTTACAACAGTTAGACACGTTCGAGAAACCAAAATTAGAATTTGAACAATATGCTACGCCTCCCCATATTGCAGCTTGTATGTTGTACACCATTCAAACCTCATTCGACGATATTGAGGATAAGCTTGTAGCCGATTTGGGTTGTGGATGCGGGATTCTTTCATTAGGATGCTGTATGTTAAACGCGGCTTCGGTAATTGGTTTCGACATAGATAAAGACGCTATTGAAATAGCTCGACGAAATGCGTTACAACAAGATATAACTGCATTCGAGGGTGTAATTTATGATATTCCTTCGATAATGGAAATGTCCACGACGGTAAAGATGTATTTCGATACCGTTGTACTAAATCCTCCATTCGGAACACGTAATGACAGAGGAGTAGACATGCGGTTTTTAAAAGCTGCGCTTCAATTGACGAAACAATCTGTATATTCTTTACACAAAACTAGTACTCGAAGTTACGTATTAAGGAAAGCAAACGAGTGGTTAGTTAAAGCTGAAGTATTAGCCGAACTTCGATTTAATTTGCCGGCTACATATAAGTTTCATACGAAGCCATCCGTCGATATTAAGGTTGATTTATTCCGATTTTCCAAACTTATAAATACAAATAGATTTTAAAAACACTAATTTTTTTCTTTCGTAGTCATAAAAATAGGTTTTTGTAATTGATAACGTTATGTAGCGTAATATTTACACATTCACCTAGACAACGATTCGGTACGTAAAATTTTTAAATTTCCAATTAAATATTACTTAACAAAAATTAAACATTTCATAATACTTCCAAATTTCGAATTAATAATAATAAACTTATTTAAAAAAATTGATATAAACGATTCAGTCATCTCCCATCAATTTCAAAATTAACAAGAATCTGTATACAGAATCTTGTCTTGGAAATAGATTCGCAAGAATTGTTGGTAAGCGGTGTAGAACAAAAACCGCTACATTGCATCTTTTTTTCCAAGAGTACAATAAAAAGAGGAGAACTATAAATTTGTCATCGACCTCCAATGCAAACCGCATAGAATAACGAATGTCAATAAAGTAAATAACATATTATCCTAGAGGCCAATTATCTGTGTAAAATCAAAGAATGTAGCTTGGTAATATTTAGTTCGGAAATTCTCGAATATTGTGCTACATATACCTTACCTACGTTCTGGTCAATGTTTATCATTATATACCTGTTTGTTATTAATATAAATTATCAAACAGGTAATTGTACCCTTGACAGCATTGGCGCGCCCACGAGGAGCTACCGGGCTTAGAAAAGTATATTTTAAAAATTTACCTACACTGAATGAATGTATTGTTGCAAATGGCGATCATCTGAACGACACTGTATTCCACAAATGATTGTTTGCTAATCTCTTGTTTTCCTATTTTTAAATAAAATTTATTAACGGAATATATTTCATCGGTTGCTTAATATTTTTAATATACTTCCACAAGTCGTCAATTGCCAATGGTGATAGTTTAGATAAATAATTTATTTTCAATTTCTCCTTTTTTTTAAAAAAAAAAATTCTTTCGTTTTATTATAAAAAAATTTTATCCGAAAAGTGACTCGTGTGAAATTACCTTCTAAAACTTTTCTATTGGCCTAATATTGGCTAACTTTTGTTAAAATAGTTGTACAGGTGTGTTTGTTCTCTCAATAAAATCGAATTACCCAAGTTAAAATAGTTGGAGAGATAACTAGCGATGGTTACATATTCTAAGGAAATTATCCATGTTTAAATAGAAGACAGGAATTGCGACGTTTTCTGTATATTTTTTTCGTATTTGTAATTTGTTTTTATATTGCCGCCAGGATACCTTGTATAACTTACTATGAACTTTAAACTACATAATGCGATGATCATATGTCATTCATGCAGCGATGATAATTTGTTTTTTAATTATTTAAATAAGTGGGATTCCTTGTAACGTACTAAATTTCATTGTAATACATTACATGCTCTTTTATTAAGTCTATTTTTCGACATAGATATTATAATACATCCTGATCCCTCGGTTATATCAACTCGCTGTAAATATTATTATATGTATAGGTATTATATTTTTATAGAGAATCGTGTATTTGATTGTTTGCAGTACAATTTTAATTTAAATACCGTAAAATTTAGAATTGAATGATTTTTTTGAACTCATACACTAATCCAAATGATGCTTTCAAATATTTTTATTGGAAATTATATCAGCATTTGATGAAGTTGTTCGAATAAAATGTGTATTTAAATCAGCACCATTTATTTCGAGTGAAATAAAAAAAAAAAAACTTTTGTTTAAATTTTTCGTAAAAAATATACGATTTTTAATTAGTCACTTGATAGGGCTAATTTAATCGGGATATTGTATGATATTTGCATTGACGAAGTGGAAGGAGATATTGCTACGAATTAAATACGATTTTGATCATAAATATATCAAACATAGGAATAAACCACTATTTACCCACGGTAATAAAATTTAAGTATGTTTTATCTAATAAAGATAAAAGAATTTTTAAGTATGCTGTCTTTGGTCTGATCGTAGATAGAACCAGTAAAATAAGTAAAAAATAATTTAATAAAAAAAAATTACAAGTGCTAAAGAACCACTAAAAAGTTAAATGTCACATTTGTATCGCTTATAATAACATTTAAATATAAATACAACTAATTATATAATTACCGCATTTACTCGCATAAGACGCGCATCCAAAATTTTAACTTCAGTTTTTGCCGGAAAAATAAACGTACTGTATAATCTGCAATGAATTTTTCTTACCTGTTTTATCGCTGTTTGAATATCCTCAAATTTCTGATGGGGCATGATCATCTACGTCGTCCCATAAGGCGCAATCTTCACTTCCATCTAAGCTATTTAAAATACAGCATTTCTTGAATCACTTGAAATAGGATCCAATGCAACCAACATCCACTGGCATTTATAATGTCAAACTGGTTTTTTTTTTTTAATGTTTTGTTTTCCTGTAGGAGTCGTTTCGTGGACCATAGTCGCCATCCACTCAGAATAAATGTTTCAAATGGGTTTTGAATGACCGATTAATACAAATATTGCCTGGAGTAATGGTGTCATTCCAACAGTAATACAAACTTGCACTGTTTTACCTTCTTGAAGCCTTTTTTTCACATTATTACACCAATAGTAACATACTTTTCGGTTTTAAAAGAGCACTGCAGTTCGCCGCTCGCACACACATTTCATCCATTCTAAAACTATCGAGTTATGCATCCATAATTTTTCTTTGCACCTAAAAATAACACCAGCAGATAAGCTTCCACCTTTCGATAGGGGTTTTCTTTTTAATATAATAAATGGTGGAAGTTTTTTACCATCTGCAAATACTGTCAACATGACTATACATCGCCGTTTTTTATAACTGCAATTATGCACACTAACAGTTGTTTGTGTGACAGCGTTAATTGTTGAATTTGCTGGCATGTCAAAACTAGTGTCTGATCGGCATTTCCTATTTGCCCCGTTAAAAAATGTATTATCTTCTCGTAACTGAATAACGTATATTTGGAAGGCTATTTTACTTATATACCCGGTAATCGCTGGCAAATAGATGTACATTTCCTTACCGACAGTTCGTGTCTATTTATAAAACGATTTGCCCATGACTTGATTTTAAATTAGGCATTTGAAGTTCTCTTGCGATTTGCGCGGCTTTTAATTGTCTTATTTCTATCGAAACTGCAAATCCTTGCTCACCTCTATCTTGAATGTAAGAATAAAGCCTCTATTCTACTGGAGTGAAATTCGGAATTCTGTTGCGAAATGTTCTTCTACTTTTGTTAGCATTCACGAATTTATTTCTCCAATCTCTTATACATGATTTCGGCATATCATATTAACGACATACGATTACCGACGCAAACGCTTTACTGACCTCATTTTAATAAATAAACTACCAATGCACTTTTGTTCGTCTAAATCAAGGTGAATATTATAACGTAATTAGATACACAACAATTTCGGAATAACTGCATACAAAAAAGGGGAAAACGATTTATGAAATTGTATCTAATTATGAATATCGACCGTGAAAACAGTTTTAAAAATTATATTATACCGTGTTTAATTAAGACGACTTGTGTCCATAAAGAATGTTGAGATAAAATGTTATAAGTATTTAATACAACGGAAGTGATTCAGCGTTAAATTTATCATTTGCAATAGCGGATGTGATTCAATATTAACTTACGAATATACCTGCTATTACAATACACTTATGATTTGTTTACATTACCGGTATTATCGCGTATTAGACCCAAGATATAGTATACTGAGTAGTCCTAATTTGGAAATCTCTACCACATACACTCTACTTTTTAATGTTACATTTTAAGAAAAAAGTTGCGCGTCTTACGTGAGTAAACACGGTATTATTCTAACACTGCTGTGTAAAAAAATTCTTGCATTCCTCAATCTTTCGATTGGTCGTCAACTATAAAGCATAACATTAACACTCTACTCCGTGCTTTCTCTTTCAATAGTGGGTATGTCTCTACACTTGTATCCTCTATTATCTGGGTGATGAACTTTTGTCGTGGTCTTCTCCTCTTGTTATCTTTAAATTATTAAATTCAGATTAACATACATTTAATAGAGCACAATTCAGATCACAAAAAAACATTTATTACTTATTGTTTATAAAAAATTTCGTAACGAATAGATATATCGTATCAAAGTCATTAAACATGTGGTATACATAATTCATTTATAAAGTATTGTTGATTAATTTAAACTACTGTTTTTAAAATCATATATATTATTAATAAGTTGAAATAATAAGGACATCAAGTTAAATCACAAAATATAAATAACTTGTTACACTAGTATTATAACCGAATTGTTATGATGTTCGGAATTAAGCTTGATCCGAACAAATCGTATTTTAAGTCAAATCAGTACACTCATCAGAATGTGAAATAATACATTAACCGAATTTTTTCCTGAAATAAAAAATATTTAACGTTAAATCTAAATATTTACAATTTACCGTCATTTTTTAAAACTTGGATTTGGATTTTAAATTAATATCTAACATCTGCAATCTTTATTATCCTCCACGACTTATTTGTTCGAGCATTTACTCTTTTATGTACATTGTGAACAGTACATATGTAACTGTTCAACACGAATTCGACAACTGTCGTACAATTAAACATAGCGATTAACATGAACGTAATCATTTTTATAAATCCGGTTAATAAACTATAATTAAACACATATGGATCCACTAGCTCTAGCAATAATAAACCTATTTTATCAAAAACATCTATAAACTTGCATATAATAATTATTTAAGATATCCATTATATTGTCGATACAAATAATGCATTCTTTAAATGTTCCAACTACTTCCTTTACTGTAACACTTTATACAATCAACTCAATTACATTATTCATATAGTAAACAGTAATGTATTTTTTACTCACAACTAATAATATGCACGTTTACATTATGTATAAGTTCATTCATGTTTGCAACTTGGCGATAATCTTAAATATTCTAGTATTTGGCATATATCACACTATAATTTGTAATGTGTAAACCTTTGTGGAAGCCCGACTTAAAAAAACAAATTACAAAGTCGATAATCGATATACGAATGTATAGTCATCGGGAATCGCACGTATTTATACAAATTCATCTACTCTTAGCTTAATGAAATAAAAATATATGGACGCATCGACTTTAGCGATAGTATATCAATTTTACCGTCGAAAATATCGATGAAGTTGCATATAATTATTTAAACTTACCGGTTATTGCGGAATCGAGTTTTCTTCACATTTTATTACTTTGGCTTCATCGTGCAAGAGTAGTATGTCTGGAATTTCTAGCGTCTAAGAGTAAAATAATGAAAACCGATATAAATACAATTCAAATATATATTTAACGCAAAAAAATTATACTGCACTGGCTTTAAATTATGTTATATAGTTGAATAATTACATGAATGTACAATAATGTCATAGTAGTAAGACTTCTTATATATATATATATATATATATATATATATATATATATATAAATATATATATATATATATATATATATATAAAAATATATATATATATATATATATATATATATATATATATATATATACATATATATATATATATATATATATATAAAAATATATATAATCATGTAGTCATCAGTCCTAAGATGGGTTTGATAATTTTCTCCACAATTGATGATTTGCTGTTTTCCTCTTCATATCCGCATATCCGATGTTACCAGTGTCTTCTATTATCTGTTGCATATATTGCTTTCTAGGGCTTCCATTTCCTCGTTTTCCATCCATTATTCCTTCTATAATTATCTTTTGTAGACTATCGTACCTTAGAATACGTCCAATCATATTCATTCTTCGTTTTATTATTGTTTTCCATAATGTTCTCCAATTTTCTTTCGGGCTTCTTCGTTAGTTAGTTTATCTGTCCAGCGTATTTTCAGCATTCACCTGTAACACCATATTTCGAATGATTCCAGTGATTATTTTTCCACCGTACTGATTGTTCGTGGTTCACATCCGTATAGTGCCGTATTCCAACCAAATAATGTTAAAAATTTTTCCTCAGATTTATGTTTATACCTTTGTTTGTTAATATATTTTTTTCGATCGTAAAATACTTGCTTTGCTTGATTAATCCGGTTTTTAATATTTTTTCCGCATCTCCCACTACTGGTGATTTTGCTACCAAAGTAATGAAATTAATTAACTTTTTGTATTTTAATACAATCAATATATGCTTATTTTCTTTCGACTGTTATTTTTGTCACATACCATAGTTTTTATTCATTTTCATTCCGCATTTCTTAAACAGATGTTCCATTACTTGTAATGTATCCTTCAGATGATTTTTATTTTCTGCTAGGACAGCTATACCATCGGCAAAACGTAATGTACTTATTATTTCACACTGTACTTGTAGACCATTTTCATTTTTTTTTTTATTTCTTTAATTATTTATTCCATATATATATATTATTCACTTGATAATGGCCTAACATTTTTTAGTGATTTTAACTTCTTTTTATTATTTATTATTATATTTTCATAATAGTTATTCTATTCTTCATCGTGAGCTCGATCTGAGTATCTTGAAATCATGGACCTTAATTTACCGAACTTTTTATCGCTACACGTTTTTGTTTCCCGCGTACAGAATATTCCTCTAAAGCGACGTGGTGTTTATTATTTGTTTAATTACATCCGTGTATCTTATGGACGCTTATTTCCATTTTCCTTCGACCATGCCTACGAGAATAAATATTTCATGGTTATCTTGCCGTATAATGTGGCCAAAGTATGTAGCTGTTCGTCCCATCACTGTATCGCGTAGACACATTTCATTCGAGATTGAGACCTTGGTTCCTTTTTGAGTCCATGTTGTAAAACATTTCAAACGAATTTATTCGTTAGACATCTGTTGCTTATAACGTCCAGAATTCCGATGTGTATAGACAGGCACAGAAGACCAGTGTTTTCATAAGACGTGTTTTAGTATTCATCATAACGTTGTGATTCTTCAAGTTGAGCCAGTGCGAGCTACTGTTAGATGCTGTGGGACACCAGTTTCATCTGCTCCACTGCACGTAATCAAATACTTTTTTTATAGCTTATGAAGCATATGTAAGCTTGAATATTAAATTTTCGAAATTTTTCTTTTATTTGTCGTATGTTAAGAATATGTTTTCTATATAATACTAAACATGCGCACTCAAGTATATATACATATATATACAAATCGTCACATATAAGTGCAATGATTTTAATTTTGTTAGAATTTTTTCCCTATTATATTTGTGCGACAATTATTTAGTCGTGATAAATATCAAAAACTGAGATCATTATAACGATGTTTAATGTTGAAATATACGAAAAGACCCATATAAGCATGAAACATAAGCTTTAAAACTTATAATCCGAACATTCCACTTAAACTGACGAAAAGGTGAAAAATGGGTCAAACAAGAAAAAAACTTGAAACAGAGGAATTTTTATTATAGTTTATCATATGCATATATTGTATGTAGAAGTCCAATTAAAAAAAATAATATATATATATAATAAATGTAATACTTACATGTTATAAATTACACGCTTAAGTGTACCTTGTAATATATAATTAAACATTGATTCTGTTCAATTACTTTATTTGGGCATTACCGACGTGTAGTAGAATAAATATAATCAAGATTTAGATTTTAGCGATACAATTAAATCTGTAAACTCGATAAACTTTTTAACATTATAGTTCATTTCTAAGTAATGAAAAAATAAGTCATATGGAAATTATAGAAAAGAATTCGATATAAATAAGACACCGAACTTATATAAAACGCGCTAAAAAAATAATAAATAGCAACTTTATTATTCATCTACAAAGTTGCCATTCGATATCAAACGTGCTGTCATTAAACAAACAAGACATATAGGAATGTAATGTAAATGAATCAACTATTATTAATAATCAAATTTATATATTTTCTAATCATTATAAAATAACGACTGCAGGTAAAAAATCACGTATAAATATATACACGTATAAAGATATAAAACGTAATATTTCTTAAAGTAAAAAAAATAATCTTAACAAATAAAAATATATACCTCGCCTGGCTTGAGAGCTTCGTATTGATGTTTGAATGTCTGTATTTCAAATACGCAGGCGATTATAGCGTTCTTTATTTCATTTATTACAATTAAATCACTTCGTATATCGTTAAATAAAGTACACGTTTCTTCAGTTGGCACCGGATTTATTTCTGTTAACAGTAGCAGAACGGGAGTAAAATATTCATATTAGAAAATTACTGAAAACAATAAAACACGGAAATATTGTCTTTGTACTAGGAAACTTCAATGTTAAGATAACTTTAGTCCCGCGGCAGGAACCTATTAGACAAGATGGCAATGAATGAGGAGTGTTTAAAATTTACAGACATTCTTTTAAAATCTGTAATACATGGATTAAGACTCACAAAAGATGGCTGTATACATTGGTCTAGCATAATTGTGAAAAAGAGACATGAGTGAAATGAATACACACGTAAAGAGCATGATGTAGCAATGCAAGGAAAATACTCTTATCATATGTATTAAAAAAAAAAAAAAAATGACATTCTCTGCGAAGATGCTAAAAAAGTTAAAGATAAATGGAATGATTTTACATTGACATCTATTATGGAGACTACAAAAAAAAAAAATGCAATTATCAAGTGAAGAAATAAGCCCAATTATTACTATTTGGGAATTGGAAAATGCTATAGGGAATGTCATAAATAACAAAGCAATAAAAAAGGACTAGGTGCCTTGCGAATTAATTAAGTGCTTATCGTTACGGTACAAAATAAAATTATTAAACTTATTCAGTTAAATATAAAATACACGTACGTTGTCAAAAGAATTCACCACATTAAGTTTCATACCTATTCCAAAGAAAGTTACATCAAACACATGCGAAGAACACTGCACTACCGCGTCGATGAGTTACACTCTTATTTGCTCCTTGATATAATAAATAGGCGAATCGAAAACAAAACGCTCAACTAAGCAAAACTCAGAGACACAAAATATGTCATAACTATTCTGAAGATTATTATTCAACAATCTTTAAACATTAACAGAATCTGATAACGTACTTTATTGATTACGAGAAAGAATTTGAAATAAGATATTATACCGAGAACAAATGGTAAACGTAAAAATAAAATGTAAATACTCTGAAAAACGATGTAGGATAATTAGGCGTGTTCATCAAGGTTGTCCTTTGTCTACTCACTGTTTAATGTGTACAGAGAGGAAATAATGAAGAAGGCAATATGTTATTTGGTATTTAAATCGAAAAATAATCAATCGAATCAGTTATGCCGATAAAGTCATAATAGCAGAATCTATGAAGCAAATGCAGGCAATACTGATTAAACTAAATGAATCAGTTTTAAAATGGAGTATGATTATAAATGCGGATAAAACTAAAATGAAATTCATAAAATCGAATAATAAAATTGGAATTTTGGAAATCAGAGAAAGATTGTAGAAAATGTGTATCAGTTTAATTATTTATGCATACGTTTTATTAATGATCGAATAGACAATTGCGATGGCAAAACAAGCGTTTGAAAATCTCGCTTCTGTATTAAAGGATAGCAAACTGAACATCCGATTAAAACTTATCGTTACGTCATGTCTAGACATTGAGTGCAGAGAACGCAAAGCGGTTACAGGCCTTTGAAATTAATATCTGAGAAGATTATGGCGAATTCCTTGGATAGGAAAACGAGAACCTATAATTATGTATTGGATAAATGCGTCCTCAAAACATCGACTATAATACCACGGTATATTATTCAGAAAACATAAATATATATAAGACACAAACTCAGGGAAAATCTTTATGCTCGCTTTACAAGGAAAAATTGAAAGGAGAGCTCCAAGAGGTAGATAACACCTTGAAATGATGACCGACCGATAAAAATTAGAAAGTGGCGAATATAATAAAAAAAAAAAAAACGATAAAGCTAGAAAGAATTAGATCATGGAGTAAGCCAACTCCTGTTAAAGTGACGCAAGAAGAAAAATATAAAACTTATTATAATCGAAATAAATTAAGACAAATAAATGAAAATATATTAATTTAGAAACGAAAACTCAAAATAGTGTGTTCATTTCCCTAAATTTATATTTTTTAAATTTATATTTCAAGGTTTAGTAATCATAAGCTTACGCTAGCAAGAATTACTAAAAAATTTAGTAGAACGCTCTTTTACGACATTGTAAACGAGTTAAAAATACAAGTATCCTCATTAATACACATATAGTTGCTGTTTGTTTAATATGATACCGAAACCATAATTTTTAATTCGCCGCAATTTTTGTGTATCACCATATTTAACTGAACACTACAAAGGTGCAACCTAAGCGTTTAGATAGTGTACTTATTGAAATCAGATTTTCAATTAAACACAGGGAATAAGTTACATATATTTCATTCAATGTGTCACATTTTGGTCATATCATCAGGGACGAAAAATATGAAATACTCCAGCTAATATAATACAAGGGAAGAGAAGTCATTTGAATGCAAAATATTATAAGCTGGACAAACAAGTCTTCTCTACACAGCAATTACTGACAGATGCAAGACAGCGCAAAGTCTGATCGACCTTAGTGATCGCCTACGATCTGTGAAGAGTATAGCACGATGATCATGATATTTAATTCAATGTTATAATTTGTTTATATGTTTGTAAAAAATTAACTTTTATATAGTTTAATAGACTTAAATAATTCACTTTGTCTCGATCGACTTTGTCTGTTGATAACTTGTATTACCTTTGTGAATAACCGTATCAGATTTATTCTATACTTTTTAAAGTAATCTACTAGTTATTGAAATTGTTCGTGTTGTCAGCTTATATTTATGTTAATACGGATAATAGATTATTTATATATAAAATAAAAATAAAAAGGACCTAAGATGTAGTTGACATACGGAGGAATCTTTGTGTTACTAAAATTATGAGCGATAGTATCACAAAAATCATATAATACTTTATCGTGCCCAAGTTTGATCTATAGCCAAACTGATAATCTAGCTAGATATTGTTTCCATTTAAGTAGATTCAAATAATTTTCATAAATTTTATCAACATTACTTTGCAAACTTTAAACACAACTGCGTTTATTCAATAATTAAAGTCATATCATAAAAAATTAAGTGATCGGATTCAAAATCAATAATTACCCATGTCTAATTCTTTTAAAGCATTTTCAATAATTTTAATTTTCTTCTGACCGATATTTGTAGGTAATTTCATTCTGGAAGAACGTAAACTTGCACCATTCGTGCGATAATCAGGAAACTTAATTCCAACCATTTCTAATTGCTGTAATAAAATAATTTTTTCGTATAGCAAAGAATCATTACAAAATCGTATGAGCAATATTAAGAATATATCTTTGTAATTTTAGTATGTCAAAAAATATTTAACTTTCTTATTAAACGAGCAATTCTTATATATATATATATATATATCATCCAAATAGTTAGAATCGTTTATAAGATAGCTCTCCCTCTCTAACTTTTTCTCTCACTATACATATATAATATATATATATATATATATAACACACCTGTAATTTGTTAAATAATTAAAATGTCCCGTATGGAAATTACGAATTCTGACACTTTAGACCTGACCCTCGAGTACACCTGATAAAATTTTAGAAATTTCTTTCTTCCCGTTATTTTTTTGATACTTATGTAAATATACGTTAAAAATTTCAATTCGATCGCATTAACAATTCGAACGTTCAAGCTTAGAACTTCATTTTTTATAACATATAAGTTGGTAAATATAATTAAAATTCAATATATCGAATCTAGCGGAAATATTTTTTAATCTACGACAGAATTATTTTAATAAAAAAAAAATCTGATCGAAAAATTTTAAAATTAATTTAAAAAAAGAAACACTCGATATTTGTCAAAACTGAAATTTTTGATTATAACTCTGAAAGTTTATGTCAACACCCTGATCAAAGTTACTCATACTGATTCAATTAAGTCAATTAGAGGGGCGAGTTATAATTTGAGAAAAAAGAATACAAATCTCAGCCACACCCTATATAGTTGACGATAATTTATTCCACATTCCATCGAGCTTATATCTTTTATAATAGAAGACAGTATAATAACATTCTACTTTTACGGCTTGCAATTTTGGTTAATTATATAAGAACAACGTAAATAAGAATGAACTTAAACATTCACCTATGGTTACATTATATGATCCGATGCATGAATCTCGTAACCGAATATTCTGGAATCATCTTCCCTATCTTGCGTTCAAATTTAACATACATTGCAATAGAGATATGATCAAGATTTAATATGCTTTGAAATAACGACGTTCGAAATCTTACATTTGTAGGCGGACGAGTTTTCAACTGATGCTGTACTTTCCTTCTTTGAGATGGTCGTTTATCTTGTCTGCGAGCTTCTATAAAGGAACAGTCGCCACTGATCAATTTTTGAAGATCTTGCGTCTTCTTCTCTCGTTCCTTTTTACGAGCTTCTATCTTTCTCAATTCTTGCACCAGCATCTGTTCTTCTTCTATCTACATAAACATCGTGTAAATTTATATGATTATTTATTAGCGCGTAAAAACGTTAATTTTCAAAAGATAAAATTAATTAGCAAGAATATCATTTCCATACCGCGCGTAATGCAGGAACATATTTTGCTTTTCAAAGTTCAATTATTTTTAACAGCCATACTAATTTTTCATAACGGTAATTAGTAAAAAACTTAGTTTTTTTTAATAAATTAGTAAGGATATATAATAACTAAGGATAATTAATAGGAAAAATCTTAGCAAAATTTTACACACACCGTTTTTTACGTTATTAACTATGTAATTCATTTTCGAAAATTCTCAAGTGTAGAAATTATTCTCCGAAATTTTGTTAAACCATTTTACTGGTTGCGATTATTGAACAGTGATAGTTAACATTCGGATTTATTCGTTTTGTAATCGGTTTTCCTTCTTGCGTTAATAGACAATTTTTAAAGTAATTTTTACGTTATTTTTAATAAAATTTAGTTTTATCTTTATTTTTTTATTATTTTTCTTTTAAATAATGTGATACCTCGAAGCAGCGATTTAAATACATAGACCTAATTAAAGAAAAAGGAAAAAAAAAAAACAAATTACAATTGTCGCCGACTCATCTTACCCATATTAGAACGTTACCAAAAAGCAAGCCTCGATGATATTTGTTGCTAATTTAGAAGGTTTAATACTTGTAAAAACATATTTAATAACGTACTTATGTAAGAACCAAAAACTTATCATCCTTAGGACGTAAGAAATCCAAAAAAAAAAAATCAGCTATATGGAATAAATCTAATTGCGAACGTGCTGCATAAAAGCACTGGAGTAAAATTAATCTATAAATATATCTTTTGTCCGCATATCCAAGAATATAGAAACAAAAAATTTTTACTGGAATATTGCATCGTAGTTTTCATACACAACCCATTGGAAATAAGTTTAAGACTCCAAAAAAAAAAAAAAAAAAAGTAATAACTAATTACTTCAAAAATTATGAAACAGAATGCAGCCATGATGAAATTGGAGAAAGAGTGATTACGTGAGCTGCACGTCAGAACTACAATCAATATACGATGCTCAGTTACCTTATTATTTTAACACCGGTTTGTAAAAGAGAGCTAGAGTCTAGACTTATATATTTCTTTCACAGCAGATACTTGAAATGTGTTCTACGAAAATGAGCATACAAATCCAGTTTATGAAGTCATAAGGGTCGAGCAAGATTACAACATCTTTATAACTACAAAGTTCCCCCTTTAATAATACCACGATAAAACTAGGGCAAATAAATAAGTTGACGGAAGATCAAAAAGATGTAAAATAAATGGAGGTAATAAAAAACAAGCAAAATGAATCAGGTTATTAAAATCAATTGACATTAAATCATCATCTCATTTATCCTCAATCGCTAGGTTGGTGGGCAATTTATGCAACTACTTACTTATACATATTTTGTTGTATAGTGTAAGTAGCGTACAAAGCAATTATAATGTAGCGCTAGCACAGTTAAACACACATACACACACACGGAAGAACTGACTGTAATCGCTTCGTTGTCACGATACAATTACGCGTGCTTTTATAGTGTACTGTATTATTACTAGCGCACGTATTTAAACGCGGAGGTTTGCAATTGACTTCCACGCGAGGACATTAGAATTATTTATTTACATTTTCTAATGTAAGTTTTACGTCATCGATCGTTCTCGAACCCGGTACCTTCCGCGTATATAAGTCCGTGCTCTTAGCTACTCGGCTATTCCGACGACTATTGATAGGTTTTAAAAATAACAGTATGTAATGAACAAACATGACTGATCGTGTAAACAATCATAGTTAACCGAATGATTGAAAATGAAAACCAAGGGCAACAATTAAAAAAAAAAAAAAAAAAAATAGAATTTGTCCGAGATACAAACAAAAATAAAGAGAATTGCCTACATTTGAAGAGGTGGAAGGCAATATCAAAACGAAAGTTCTGTACCTGATAGTGTAATGACAGAATTATTGGTTATTGGTTAAAGGATTTTGTCGCCCAGTTCGAGAGTTCACGGATGTTTCCATTGTGTTTTTAAAATTAAATTATCAAATAATCTCTTAGATTCATGAATATCGATTACAGAATTAAATAAGTTTAAAAATCACAACAAAAATACCAGTACCGAGAGAGATAATATTCCATATAAAACTATTCAGATTCATTCGTTCATATAGATTTGTAACTCTTTTATCATGTGTTGGATAAACGTTCGAAAATGTATTACAAGAAAGATTATTTCTCAAAAGTAATAAGTTCCCCCAAAATACAGTATGGTTTTTGCAGAGGGATCAGAGGTACCTGCAATAACAAAAAATTGGTATATGATTTCACTGTTTATCGCCATAAAATCTGTGTATGCTAGTATTAATTTAATTTAACAAAACAGTTAAAGGGGACTGGTGTTATAACAAAAATAACTCGATATAATTCAGTATACAGTTACGATCGTACCTTGTACCTCAATGTTCATACGGATATATATTAAATCTTTTATTATTTATAATATATACTCAAAGATTAGATAAGATACAAAGCAAACACATCAGATTAGTTTAATATGCCATTTCAAAGTATATTGAGTAAACTATTATTGGAAATAAATGTTGCAAAAAAATAAAAACGACGTTTACCAGTAAAACAAAAACTACTTAAAAATTAATTCGAATAAATGATAAATTAATATAATTTAAACCGTCATGTAAATACTTACGAATTTTGAAATAAATGTTGCAAAAAATAAAAACAACGTTTACCAGTAAAACAAAAACTACTTCTCCATTAATTCGAATAAATGATAAATTAATATAATTTAAACCGTCATGTAAATACTTAGGAATTTTATTTGATTCCAAACTGACGAGGTCGGATGAAATGGGACATCTAAAACAGATAATTGATATGTGGATAAGATATAGAGAGCTACTACATAAAAGCGGTAAGCAGATTTTGGACATCATCAAACATCATTTGACTTTTGTCGTTTAGGAATTGTCAATAGCTCGCCTTGCGATTATTTGTAGAAGGATTAATAGGACATGTGATGAGTTCGATCGAGAAAGATTATTTTTTAAAAATTACTACCAACATTAAGATATCTGCCCTTCAGCGTTATTCAAATAGTAATAAATCTCTATTATCTCGAGAATATGTATTTGTATCAGTTTATAAAAAATGCTAGTATAGAAATCTGGATATTTAAAGAATAAAATGAAGAAACTCCAGACTAGATTGCGTATGTTCTGTACGAAATAAAATAAAGATACTCAATATTTGGAAAAGTTAATATCATAACCATATTTAAAACGGAGAAAAGGGATCGCGAATCACCTGCCAGTTACATATTTCTCTCATGAGTCATCTGATGAAACTATTTGAATTTATTAACATTCATAATTAATGTTTCGGGTACAAAAACTACTGCTGAATAAATATTAAAAATTTACAGAGTAAGGTAGCAAATTTCGAACCCAATATTCAAAGAAAATTTTTCAAAATAATATAATCACAGGAATAATGATTTTGGTCTCACTGATGACAAGTGACTAAGTACTTTTTTTTTTTTGGCTACGGACTATTATAAATGCTTCATGCCACTTCATTTAAAAACGTTATTTAAAACGGAACAGCTGTTTTCAGAACTATCACACTCGAAATAATCAAATCAAACGTTATAACAACTATAACGCACATCAGTAGACATCTTCCTCATCCTACAACTAAATGTATAAGGAATAACCGAAAAAATTAACAATTTGTAAAATATGTAGAAAATATAAATATACTAATTCGAGAAATACACAACACGAAATTGAAAAAAACAGGGAAAGGAGTTGTAATGAAACTATGAAATAATTACACACGTTAATGCACGAACTCACTTGTAACTGCCTAGAAATAGAAAAAAAATCATCAAGCTAAATCCCCGTAAATGGACTTTCAGTGTGATTTGCAAGATCGCCAAATCGACAGTAGTAGCTGAATTTTAATAGTCGGCATACACATAGAGATATGGACATATGCGGTGTATTTCGTCAGTGTCGTTTGCAGATTAATAAATTCAAAACGGTTTCAACGTACTTTTACCAACTAGCTGATTTGCGAATAAGAAAGTCAATATTCACTTTAACAGCGAGTCACTTAAATACGAATTTTCCTCAAGTGCTTTTAAATAACCTGGATAGACAATTGACATATCGAAAACTTCTAGAATACGTAACGACAAAAACAAATTCTTACGATACCATAATAACAAGCAATTAAAAATTGTGAAAATAATGTTCATTAGAATTAAAAGAAAGTTTAACGCAGCAAGTATGAAAATTATGAAAATAGCGTATAAAAAAAACTTAAAAAACTATAAAAGAAATTTAAATTATTTGATAATATAATAAAGTAAATATGACAATTAACGTGAAATATAAAATTACTATAATTTAGAGCAGTAATTTGTTTATTCGATGCACATTCATTACTGATGTAAGAAATGTGTAATAAAATTTTTAATAATACGTGAAAGTTACAAATTCACACTGTATATAAAATATTTAAAATTTACGTATATTATGACGTCTAGACTATAATAAAATTAGCCACTTATTACACAACAATTAACTAAATAGATAAAACAACGAACACGATAAAATTATAACATTATTTTTTGTTACAAACTTTTATTTTTTATTCGTTTTACTTTTCTGCTCCTTTTTTCTCCTTTTTTCTTTATTTTATCTTACTTTTATTATACTGGTTTTCGTTTTTTACAGGTTTTGTTTTCAATGTCGAATTTAGCTTAAGTAAAACTCGCTTATAAATATATGTTTTAGTTTATAATTATTTCGATATTACGTAAACTTGTAATAATTTAGTTTCGAAGGTGATAATAAAAATTAATGGAATAGCCTCCAGTGCAAATCAAGTTGACTGCCTAAACTAAATATATAATACAATCTAAAGCTATCCAAACACGTGAAATTCTTGATTTCTTTTTTAAATGCAAATATTACAATTACTTGTTCTGGCGTACGATCAAATAACCTTTTTAACTGTTCCTTACGACGTCTTTCGTGGTCAGCATCAAACGCTTTCGGTTCTACATATGGCGTACCAGGTTTATGTCGAACCTACGACGAATTAACGAAAATATTAAATTTTATACATAATTTCGTATACAACAATTGATTCGAATATCATAAAATAAAGCTCTTACATTTTCGTACCAAGATTCAAATGCATTAACAGGTAGCAATTAAATGATCTCAAAAAAAAAGAAAAAAAAAAGTATTCTAATTTTGGATTTTTCTTCTGGATTTTGTCGTATTTAAAAGAACATCGTCGATAACAGATTATCCGTAAATTAGTTAAAAATTTTTCCGGAAATTAAACAATACGGTAGGAAATATAACATTCTTTATTGGAACATATTTTTTTAATTCAATCGCTTACAGAATTACATGCCCAGTTTACACAATAAACCTACCTTGTATAAAGTGTTAGTTATAAAGTAATATCGATCTTTTAAATCTTCTATAGTTCTGGGTTTATATTTATCTTTATCAAATCTGTCATGAATTATAACGAAACGCAGGTCGAACCTTTTACATAGATCGAATAAATGGTCTGTTTCATCCCGGCACCAATCGTCAGATTTCAAATATTGAATATATTCAGCATCCGTGTATTCTGGAATATCGATTTTCTGGAATTATGAAATAAAGTATAATAAACATCGTCAACGATGACCAAAAGTAAAGTTAGGAATGGATACACGTCATTTAGAATAATTATTTTTTTATTCGTGTTAACTAATTTTAATGCAGTTACAGGCGTTTTGAAAAAGTTTTCGACCAGTTTAATCCTATTGAAGTTCCATTTATTAAAACTTAAAAATATATAACGATAAAAATAAAAAATTATCGTATTTCAATTTAGAATAATAAAATTAACTCAATTAAAAAAAAAAATCAAATAAAAATATACAATGACCAAACTATTCGAATATCATAACGAAATTCATTGCAAATTAACATTAAAGAACACGACAAATGAATGAGCAAAAAATGATAATTTCCATACAAAACGAAATTTTTAGTTACGTTTGTAAAACAACATTAAATATTATTTATTTTTTAGCTGATCACTATAAATTTCATAATGTGAAGTAACAAATCGACTGGAAATATTTTCTAAAAGATTTTATGTCACGAGATTCTAATCGAAATGTATCGCATTTCCAGTTATATCTGTAGTGACCTCGATAAATATAAATCCGTAACAAAAATAGGAGAAAATTTACACGTAAAAAAGAATAATACACATAGAGAATAAAACTAGAAGTAAATAAAAATTTGAAAAATTAGAAATAATTAAATATAGATATAATAATAAATTATTAATATGATTAATAGTAATGAAAAATTAACAATAAAAAAATGTATGGTAGTATTATTTATAAATACTATTGACCACACCTACTGACTGGGTATAAATAAGTTAACATTTAGTTAATAGATTTAATTTATCTGTAATATTTGTACTATTAAGACATTAGTTTCATGTCAGATAATGACGTAATTGTAGAAAAGTTTCATGTTTATTATATATATTTTTAGTACTTTAATTTTATGTTTTTATTTTGTTTACATAAAATCACTACACTCCGGTGTAACATTTATTTTTAGATATATACATCATCATCATATTCAGTTGATAAACCGATATTTCATGGTATGGCTTCTTCATGAATTAATCACATATTTTGCATCATTTCTTCCGGTCTTGAGCAACTCTGGTCCAGACAACTCCCAATTTTTATCTGAACTCGTAATTCCATCTCATATGCGGTCGTCGCTGGGCGCTTTTCTCCACTCGTGGGTACCAGCGTGAGATTCTTGGTGTCCATGTTCGATCTGTTCTTTTCATTATATGACCAGCCCACTGCCATTTCATTCTATTTATTCCTTCTATTAGATCTGTTACTTTTGTTCTATCGCGGACCCAATCGATCGTCTTCTGGTCTTTTGTTCTGTAAATTTTATATTACTGACAATTGATTGTGTTGTGTACCACAGTCAGGGTCAGATAGTCTAAAGTATTCATAATTCATTTTGTGTAAAATTGAAAACTTAGTTTTAAATTAATATGTTATGATTTTATATTAATTAATTTTAACTGTATATAGCTTGACAATGGCGCAATTGCCGAAAAGCTTCGCATAATTAAAAATAAATTTAGTGATTTTAACTATTTTTAATAATCAAGTTAAAACAAGAAAATCATCATATAAATGGCCAAAGCGACCTATGGTACAGGCCAAAAAAAAAAAATTGTTTACCGTTAACAATCAAATAATAATAAATGAGAATATTTGGGAACATTTCTTTACTATTTCGTTTTATAAGCTGTCAGTATTTTAAATATAGCAATATTTTGTTACATATTTTATATACAAATATTTAAGATATGCAAAAAATATAAATACACATGTGTTTTTAAGGATCAGCTCTTTAATAAACTAAATAAAAAAATGCGGTTAGCTTGGATTGGATATAGATTACTGCAACATATGTTTGAAGACAAAAATCGAGAAAAATAAAAAGAGGCCGACAAACATATTTATAACAATTTTGTTAAAAGACATCACCTCAAATAAGTTAAATCGCGAAAAAAAAACTACGAAATAAAGGTAATGATGTAAGTCGATTATCATTACGAGGAAAAAGTCTTAGAATTATTAATAATAATTATTCTAATAAAATATTTCAACTTAAAGGACATTTCCTTATTAAATAAAATTCAGTACAATTTGTTGTATATTTGGTCGCATACCTTATTAAATTTTGCAAAAGGATATTCCTTCCCTTCGTCTGTTTCTCTTTTCCAGTGGTAGAACACCGCGTTGTCTGTGCGTGCTGGATTAGTGAAAGGAACCCATTTCCATGGTCGAACTTTTCTCAATCCTAATTTAGCTTTAGTATGTTTGTAGCTTTGATCTAAAATTAATATAAATACACCAAAATACATAATACCGTATCCTGTTCGGTTGACAAAAATAAAAAATAAGCTAAATAAATAATAGTGTTTATACATTGCAATGCTAAAATTTAAATTATTGTATTGTACTGTGTCGGGAGTAGTATGTATTAATAAATAAAAATATGTATTCGAACCAATCGGCTCGAGTGAAAATTAATCAACACCTTACAGAAGATCTAGAAATTGGGAAAGTAGTCGGACAGGGATGTATACTTTCACTATTATTGTTTAATTTTTATTCGGAGCAGATCTTCAAAGAAGCACTAGATCAGGTTAAAAAAGGAATAAAGATAAATTATATGATAATAAATAATATAAGTTATGCCGATGATGCTGTGTTATTAGCAACAAGTATAGAAGACCTGAAATACTTGGCAGATAAAATAAATGATGCCGGGAATATGGCATCAGAATAAACAATAAGAAAACTAAAATAATTAGTATAAGCAATAAGGAGATAACTCCAAAGCATGTATCAGTAAATACACAGCCAATACAATGGGTTAATAGAATAAAGTACTCGAGAAACTGGATAAATGGTAAATGGGACCCGGACTACACTATTAAAACTCGAATCGAAACAGCAAGAAGTGCGTTTCAAAAAGTATGAAATTTAGTGTTAAGATGGAAAATAACTAAATGCTATGTGCTTCCGGTACTAATTTACGGGGTGGAAACTTAGATATTAAATGTAGCATCGGTAAACAGATTACAAGCTTTCGAAATGTGGTTGTACAGAAGAATATTAAAAATACCATGGATGGATAAAGTTACCAATAAAGAAGTAATGTACAGGATGAAAAAGGAAAGAGAATTGATAACTATAGTAGAACGAAGAAAAACGGCATACCTAGGTCATATAATAAGAAATAAGAAATACGAGCTGTTACAAATTATCCTCCAAGGAAATATTGAAGAGAAACGGGGCCGAGGAAGAAGAAGAACACATTGGATGAAAAATATATAAGATTGGTTGAACATCGGGAAGGCTTCAGAAATTATAAGGATGGCCAGCAATAGATCAGTATCGTCATATGACCGCCAACCGCCTTCGAGGAGAAGGCACTTGAAGAAGAAAGAATCCATTTCATACCGCAGACACAAATTCTGTGGACGTGATGTGGTAGCAAGCAAAGAGACGAAATAAACGAGAATGACTCAGCTGGATTGCTATTTATTTTTTTATATGGCGTCAAAGAAATCGAAGTTATGATTTATTCGAAAAAATTATCTGATATCGCTGCATTCCAATCTCCAACGTAAAAATGATGAAGAATAAAAATGAAGGTACGTTTTAATAAATTACATTTTATGTATTAACAAATATCTTACTGGTTCGTCAAAAATTTAAGATTAGCAATATTTAAATATTTAAGTCGTTCTGGAAGGGAGAAAGCAAAAAGTATCATAGACGGTTTCATATTTTTACGTGTGTGTTTGTTTTATTAGTAATAATAATACCACTGAAATCGGGTTTATTCGAAAAAATAATGAATTTATTCCGATGATTAATATATCTCACTAGTCCTTATTTTACCAGTCCTGTATGTTGTAAAATTAATTTATAACTTAAAGTTTAATAATTTACCATTTTTCTCAAAGAATCTGCGTTTACATATTGTTTTCGTTACAAAATTACACACATTGGATAGTTACATTTTATCACACAGTAAAAATCAATGTTTTAAATATTTAAAATTAAAAGTTGTCTTATTATTTAAAACTACATCTATAAATTAATACAGTATGAATATGTTTTATAGTGATTAAATTTTAGACATCCAATAATCAACGAGGCATCTGAAAATTTCATAAACATATTTTAACAAATACGTAATAAAATAGTAAAAGAAATTTTACATCGGAGTAATTAACATAATAAAATAATAGAAACATATTCAGAGAAATTACCTGTGTCAGTTGGAATAAGTGTTGGGGTATCTTTGTCAGTACACAACAGAGCGTAAACTTCTCTTGCCATTCCTTCAGGTCTTTTAACTCTCACTGATGTTATTCTCTTGCTTTTTTCTATTCCAGAAGAAGGAATTGTTCGATCAACATCCAAAATATCTCTTATATCTGAAGCCATTTCTTATAACTAATTTGTTTCTCCACGAACGTGTTAAGCACTATAACATTTATGTAGCAATACAACTTCACATTCACATCGCCATATTTAAAGATCGAATTTGACAGTTATTAATTTGCCATATAGAAAAGGACTGTAAATTTATATTACATATTTGATAGTTTTATCAATGTACCAAATTTCGCCGGGATAAATTTATCGAACTATCGAATAAAAAAAAGTTTTAAAAAAATAAATATTTAATTAGTATTATATATTTAAACTTTGTTTTTATTATAAAATATATAAAAATAAAGTATTATTTTTTTTATGATTTACTTGTATCAATCTATGAAAATTATCAATTAAATTATAAGCTGTTTTCAAATAAAATTTTCCATTTGTACTCCTCCGTAATTTTAAATTAAATTAAAATATTTCTGCAATAAGAAGCAAATAAAATTGCCGGCGGTATGTGTTTAGTGTTTACTGTTTAAGTGTTTACATGAAACATGAAATAGAGATGTTTTAGATGTTAGAGTAGGTGATGTAATTTGATTAATTATTTATTGTTTAATGTATAAATAAAATTTGCTAATAGAAAATATTCTATTTATTAAACGTTAGCTATTAATGTTGTTCAGATGATACCTAAACGAGTTGTAGATTACTTTAATGAAATAAATATATTATGGAAAAAAAGAAGAGGTAAACTGCTCAGTGAACTGTTTTCAATAAGACATCGACACGTATATGATGAAACATTTCGCGTTAATTTAAATGAAAATGATATTAGTATTATTGAAGCACCTCTAGATCAGCTGGTGCTATTGCATTTCTCCGTTATATTAAGTATTACTGATCAAAATTATTTTGCAGCTCACGAATATCAGTACGATTTAACGCATAGTTTTATAAAGGTATTTCAAAATCAGAAAGGTCAAAACTGGCTGTTACCCGTCATATATACGATATGCATTGATATTCGTTTATTAGCTGGTAAAATGGAATTATTTTATTGTTCAAGTAAAGATCCTGCTCATATTATCAATACTAAAGAAATTTGGGAAAAAACTGCAGATGTAATAATGAGCGCCTTTAGAATTTGTGCGGCTGACAATCGGTCATCTATAAATGAAACGAAAAAATGGGGAATGATGCAGTTGGTGAATCAACTTTTCAAAATATATTTTCGAAACACGAAATTACACTTAATGAAGCCGTTAGATAAAGCAATTCAGTCTACTTCAATAAAGAATGAGTTTAGTAAGTTGCATCAAGTTACTTATCGATACTATATTGGTTGTAAAGATGCGTACGACGGTGATTATAAAAAATCCGATGAAAATTTGACGTACGCTTTTAATAACTGTCCTTCTTCGTCGAAAAAGAACAAACGATTAATTTTAATGTTCCTTATACCCGTTAAAATTACGGCAGGTTATATGCCTATTAAGGAGTTGATAATTAAGTACGATTTACAGCCTTTGGGAGAGATAGCCAATGCTATAAAACAAGGTAAAATTAAAAAAATCGAAGAAATTATGAGCAGTTGTCGTAATTTTTTAATGACTAATGGTATTTACTTAATTGTCGAAAAATTAAAATTGATCGCTTACAGAAACCTATTCAAAAAAGTATATTTATTACATAAAAACCCGATTCTCGATATGGCAGTATTGACAGCAGCAATAAGAATTGAAGATGAAAATTTCCCAACAGATGAAACGGAATGTATTTTATCGAACTTGATCTATCAAGGAAAAATAAAAGGATATATATCTTCCGGACATCAAAAATTGGTTCTCAGTAAAACTGATCCGTTTCCTAAATTAAGTACCACGAATAATTAATTGTGAAAAATAATGTTACAATAAAGACACGTTTCTCTGTAAAGTAAGTTTAAAAAAATATATATCTTGATTATCGGTCGTTAGCGATTATGTCAACGACTTTGACTCAATATTTGGTGAATATAGAATGATACGTCCACAAACAAATTACACTTTAAAATATTTTTACATTCTATATTATTTAATTGTTGGTGGTTTCATGACATATTTGTGTTTTGACTTTTTTCTGTGAGAAACTTATTTTAATATCTTAGTATCCTTTATTTAGATTTTCATATCATCATTGTACTACAATCTTAAGACTGTTCGCTTGCCATGATAATTGCCTTTCAACGATTCCGGTCTTCAGCCTCAAGTTTTAGTTCGACATAATTTCTTAGTCTCGTTTCATTTAGTAGAGTTGTTATGAAAGTGTTCCTTGGTTTTCCACGACTTCTTTTTCCTACAATCTTTCCTTCTAATACATCTCGGAGCAATCCGCCGTGTCGAAGTACATGTCCCATCCAATTTGAGCGTGTTTTCCAAATAAAATAAAAACAATGTTAATCACTATAAAATTTATTTTATGTATGCAAAGCTTTTCGACTATAAAGTAATTTTCAAGCAAATACAAAATAATGTCCGTGTTTCAGCGCCATGAAGGACTATGGACTTGTTACTATCCGTTTTCTTAAATTTAGTGGTATGAAATTTGTCTTATTATTCCTTGTTTTCTTTTGAGTACACTTCGCTACTCCAGTTCGATATTCTACCTCATTATCACAATATAGATCCTGTGATACTATCTGTCCGAGATATTTGAACCGTTGTACTTGCTTGATCTTTTCTCCATCAATTTCTATATGAAATGCTCCAGGCTTCCTGCTAATCATCATTGCCTTCGTTTTATTCGTGTTGATTTCCATGCCCAGTACCTTTTCAATCTCATTTAAACGTTGTACCATTATCTGCAGTACTTTAGAAGATCCCACAATTACTCCTTGGTCGTCCGCAAATTTTATCGTTTTCAATCTTTCTCCTCCTATATCAACTCCTTATTTGTATGTTAACATTTTATTAACTATTAACTCCAGATAAACATAAAACAGATGTTGTCTTACTCCCCTATTTATACTGGTTGGACCTATTAAATCGTCGTTAACTTTTATTATCGATTGTTGTCGTTCATATAGGTTATGTATAAGTCTCAGTATACGTTGAGGACAACCAATTTGTTTCAGCAATGGAAAAAAGTTTATTCCAGCGTACTTTATCGAATAGTCTATAAAGCGTCTATAAAGCACACGTAAACCTCACGATTTACAGTCATCGTACGTTCTCCAATATACGCAGTACGCCTATTGCATCGCGCGTAGCCTTATATTTACGGAATTCAAACTGAGCCTTATCTAGATATGATTCTATGTATCCTTCTAACCGGTTTTTCATTACTTGTAACATTATTTTCGAAGCGTGCGATATTAAACTTATTGTTCTGAAATCTTCACATTTCCTTGCTACTGATTTTTTCGGAATCGGTACTATTATTGATGTGCAGTGATCCATCGGCCATTTACATTTCCGGTATATTTCTGATAACTGGTATCAGGTTTTCGTATGTAAATACAAGTTCATTATGTTCAACAGACAATGCCTATACACATATTAGACTAATTTGATTTTCGTACTCCGAATAACAATTATAATAAACATAACATATCTAACATGTTATCGTTTAAAAATTATTACTGCGTTTATTAAAGTAGTTGAAAGTGGTGAAGAGAGTAAGTTCGACATGTAAATGTAAAATTTGTGATGTTTTGGCATGTTTTTAATTTGTTAATATGTATCATGAAAAATGACAAAAATTCTATGACTAAACATACCCTACGACGTGATACTAAGTATGATTACATGGGAAAAAGAAAAACCATAACACATATTTATAACATTTTTATTTCAAACACCTTAAGAGTGATTTGTTAAACGGATTAACATACATAATTAATTTGCTCGTGTGTTATCTTTATTTGAATTAAATACTTTTTTAATGTTTTTAATGTTTTACAATTTTATAGATTTGTGCGGATTGCTTCTCACAGTGGACAATTGTATGTTACAATATTAAAAACAAAAAAGAATATTCAAGGCATGAACGCTTATATTAAATGACACAACTTCATTAAAATACTATCACATGAAATAATTAAAGCAAATGTAAATATAAATAATGGAAATGAAAATATAATATTTTTTAATATAAAATTATATATATGAGTAGATATGAACAGATTATTTTTATCGGATATTTTTATAGTAACTCTGTCTTGGATGATTAAATCATCATAAACAGTTGCTGTTACGTTCAACAGTGTTCAGAGCATGTTTTATGTGATAAATTCGAACGCATCGTTATATCCAAATTTTAAAGTAATTTGTGAAGAACTTTCGGATATTAATTTACCTTTTTTAATATGAAGACTGTATTTCATATAAAATTACTACTATTATAATAATTAATTTTTAGAACTATATTATTCAATAGTTAAATAACTATTACATTTTATAATAAAAACGTATAGATCAGAAAATACGGGTTTGTACATAAAAAATATACAGAAAAACTATATTTATTTACCTATTAAAACAAATACATGTAAATAAATATAATCTCATGGAAATTTTTTTTTAAATATTTGTTAAAAAACAAAAGGGTACTTAATATTAAGTTGATGTTTCAAACGTTAATTTAAATAGCAGATATAAATTCTATGCGGATGTCGACCCAATTGTAATTTTATTTAAAATATTGTAACATATATAAAACATCACAAACTATGTTATTACTAAAATTTGGTACTTTAGGGTTTGTCCCCTCCAGCCCGGTTTCAATGTTTATTTGTTGCTGCCCTCAAATTTTAAGAAATAAATCCGATTTCAGATTATTATTACTAATAAAAGCAGCATACACATACACGCGCGCGTGCTTAAGTATGAAGCAGTCGGTAAACGCAACCGGAATATTATTGTGATTTGTCAGAGATCATTTTTTTCGAATAAATCCGATTTCAGTATTACAGAATTATTATTCCTAATAAAACAAACACACACACGTAAAAATATGAAACAGTCGGTAAACGCATGTCAGCATTTTCCAACCGGGATATTATTGTGTTTTGTCATGGAGCATTCCAAATATTTTCTATTCAGAATATTGCTGTCACCTCATGGCCTAATAAATTCAGTTATTTCCACTGTTTTACGTGAGCATCATGTCGTCTTTGTTCGAATTAATCCGTTCAATCGATAGTAAAGAAAAAGCTGTTGAATTTTTACGCGATCATGGAATTCTTCATCCTCAACGATTATGCCTTTACGGACACGAAATGCTTCTATCGTTATCCGATAAGAATGACCGCTGGCATTTGTATGAAACGCGAATGTCCTTACGAAGCAGGTTTAAAAATCGAAATGTGGTTACAAGGCAGTAAGCTATGGCTGGAAAAAGTGGTTCTATTTATAAAATCGTGGGCAGAAGAATATATCACGACAAAATGTTGTCACAGTTAAATTGAAATCGGGTGTATTCGAAAACTTTCACCGTGTGTGTGTTTGTTTCATTAGTGATAACAATACTCTAATACTGAAATCGGATTTATTTCTTAAAATTTAAGGACTGCTATAAATAAATATTGAACCCGGTCTGGAGGGGACAAAGCAATAAAGCACCCAAAATTTGGCGAAAACTTAGAATTTTTTATTAATAAACTTAATTACGTTATTGACAATGATCACTCATTTATGATATCATTGCCGAGTTCGAAAAAGCACGTATCTAATTCCTCAAAAACTAGTCATAATATATGACGGTTAGATCGTCATCCTGTTTAGTCGTTAATTTGTAGATGTTTTATTACTAAATTTAATTATATTATTGACAATAATCACTCGTTTATCATATCATTGCCGAGTTAGCAAAAGCACATAAATAGGGACTTCTTCAACATGCCAACATCGAAGCCAGATTTCTCAAAACCTAGTCATAATATCCGACGGTTACAACATTCTCATTCTGCTGATTTAGTACTTAATTTGTAGATACAATTGTATATCGGAGAATTACCTAGTGGAGTATTCCCTCCGTACTCATTTTTATTTTTGTACAAGTTAAAATGTTTGCAGCGTTTAAGTATAATACATATTGTTATCCGACGTTTAATATCTCAAAAGTCCGTAGAGCAATTAATAAAATGAAAACCTGAAAGGCTCCGGGGCCAGATGACATCTCCATTGATGTTTGGAAGATTTCGCAATTAAAGGACGATGCTACAGCATTGTTAACGGAGTATCTGAATACAGTTGTTCAGACAGGTGTGTACTTCCTGGCAGTTGGAAAACCAGCATCACCATACCAATATTCAAGAACAAAGGGGGACCCATCAGACTGTAGTAACTATCATCCAATACAATTACTATCATACTCTTTCAAAATACTGGAAAGAGTAATAAACGACCGCCTTCGAAACATCATAAATTTAACAACTAATCAGTGAGGGTTTGTAAAGGGACGCTGTACTACTGATGCAATTTTCACACTACGCATGTTGACGGAGGAGCACAAAGAAACGGGTAGGAATGTGCATTTGGTTTTTATAGACATGGAGAAAACATTTGACCGCATCCCTCATAAGTTAATTTGGTTTTCGCTAAGAGAGCACAGAGTTCCCGATGTACTGGTAAAATGGGTACAATTACTCTATAAAAATGTAATAACCAGGGTCAGATGTACTGTAGACGAATGTGATGACTATTCTGTTCGAACTCGGCACTCTCACCATTACTGTTTAATGCGATTTTAGATACAATCACGAGCGACATACAGATACCTATACCCTAGACTCTTCTGTATGCAGAAAATGTTTTAATTGAAAACTCAAAGGATGCTCTCTAAAATAGAACTCTAATATGGGTTGACCGGTTTGAAAAGTTTGGCCTTAAAGTAAGTGTGAAGAAAACATAATACATAACTACTGATACTAATACAATTGGGTCCATACAATTCCCTAGAAAACAACTACCCCGGACAAACAGCTTTAGATATCTTGGTTCCTGTGTGTAGAGTGACAGTGGCACATCCGAAGCAGTTCACAATTGAATAAGTACAACATGGCTGAAATGGAAATATGTGACCGGTGTATTATGCGACAAACGCATGCCCATTCGACTGAAATCAAAAATTTATAGAGCAGTTATTAGACCAGTTGCATTGTAAAGCGGTGAGTGCTGGGGGGTAATGCGTGAAAAAAATCGCTGCATACTATGGAAATGCGCATGTTAAGATGGTCAATGAGTATCCGTTTATACGAACGAATCTGTGCAGCAATCGTAAGTAAACTTCGTGAAACCCGGCTAAGGTGGTATGGCCACGTACTATGAGCTCAGCACACTGGAAGTGGCTCACTGATATCGTATACGTTTTAAGTTCGTGGTAAAAGGCCAGTAGGAAGACCAAAGCAAAGATGGCACGATGTTATAACGAATGATCTTAGAGATGCAGATATATCAGCAGAATTAGCAAACAATCGAATTGGATTTTGTATGGCATACCCCTACAACGGGAAATTGCCGCTGAAGAAGTAGACATATTCTTATTTTTTATACTCTTTTGTAGTAGGAACATTAAAATTATTATAGCCCAATGGCTGCCTAAAGAAAATGTAATCAGGTCGACTCTCCTTTTATAATAAAGGTATACCGAATAGGAGAAATTATGATTGAAAAAAAATAAGACATCATTAATAATTTTAATCACAGCATATACACGTCCTCGTGCAGCTATTAGCGAGCTTGTATTATGATAACATACGAGTAGGATCTTAATTAAATTGAATTTGCATATCACAAACTTATCAATAAAAATGAATATTAAACATAAGAAAATAAACATATTTTTATACCGTATTACTATATAAAACATAATATAAATAATAGCGTTCTTGTAAAGACCACAAATTTTAGCTGGTGGCTATCAGTAGCGATTATATATATATATATATATGCTTAGTTTTAAATAATTCCGAGATAAAAATTGTAATTTCATTCAATTCAAGTGTACAGTCAATTCTATACAACTGCCGACTTCATTACTTTTACAGTTGCAACATTTATTATCTTCAATTATATTTAATTTATTTAAATAATATCCAATAAAACATGACTAGAAAGTATCTGAGTCATGTAGTAATTTATTGTAATGTTTTTATTTTTAAAACGATTTGTTACGTTAGGTAAGAATTTATTTATTAGTTTATCTTTTGTTAATATATTGTATCTTACATTAAATTCATTTAAAATTTGTCTATCGAACTGTTTGAGAGCTATTTTGTTTATGATGCCATTATTCGTTTTTTTAGCATTAAAGATTAACGATCTTTTTTTGTGGTATATAGCGTTTTTGTATTAGAAACAATAATATACGAAGAAGTTAAATCAATTAAAAATTTACGACAGTTGAAGTACATTGTACATTTGTTTAATCAAATATTTGAAGAGACAGCGGCGCAATATGTGTATAGTGACTCTATTAAACCTTTATACAGAATTATTTTAGACTTATAGTTTAGTTCCTATAATTTACCTTCAAGTGTATTAAAAATATAATAATATTTGTTGACTTTATTTATATTGTGCATATATATATGAACTGATTTTTCCAATTTTTCTGACCACCTTATACATAATGAATATTTCTTTGATTGTTTCTAATTTTTAAATCTTACATGTTTCCATAAACAACTAGGTCATTGATTCCCTCGAAATTCTAAAACTAAATGAAGGCTTTTCAAGTTTACGTGCAGGTGGTTAACAAACAAATTTCCTGACTGATTCTTTTATTCACCAAAGGTTGATTTTTTACATGTTAGTTTATATCGATTTACTTCTGACAATGTTGTTGTGTTTATTAAAAGTATAAATGTATTTTTATTTTATTTTGTTTAATTTAAATATATATCACCAAAGAAGCACTATAGAAATACTTTTCGATGAAGATAACTGTATAAAAAATATAAATGTAATTGAATGTATAATAAATCTGAATAATTCACTATATTTTTGCAAGTGAATAGCATATAACCATGAAAATCACTTTATAAAATCGTTTATGTAGTATCACAAAAACGAATCAAACCATTTTTTATGTATTTACGAAAATGTTTGATTCTAGTTATAAAGTACGTATTTAAAATTGTACATAGGTCCTGATTACAAATATCTTCAAATATATATCTTTGCAATGTGAAGAGTTTCGCACTTCTTTTTATTGACACTTTTTGTATCAATCGTAAGTTAATTTTAGTAACTAGATTTTTGATGTTTTAGTATGACGTAATTCCGTTACAACGAATTAATATTTTTTAACGACTAACATTTTTTTAAAACTCACTTTGAAGGTTCCTTACGATAACTTTGAAGAACCGGATACATGTTATTTAAAGATATTGCTAAATCATGATGAGATTTTGCACCGGTAATAATAATTTTCCCATTAGCAAAAATAAGCAAAACTGTCCGCGGCTTAACTAATCGATAAATAAGTGCCGGGAAGATATCTGGTTCGTATTTTGCGAAATTACAATGTTTTCCATATAATGCGTGTAAATAAATTGGATGATTTACATTACATAAACCGACTACGTTATGTATACGAAATAAAAAATTTTCAGTATCAAATCCAAGCATATTGAAACATTTCATAAATTTTTCTGCCGCACACCGAGCTTTATTAAAATCAGTAACACCTAACATCACTAATTTACCGGATTCAAACGCAATTCCAGTTACTTTAGGATTAAACAATTTTATAATACAACCGGGAAATCGAGTAGGATTATACTCTGTAAATCGCAACCCCGAGTAAATACGATATAAATCCAAACGGCAATCTAATACTACACTACATACCATGTTTGTAATTCGTATTTCTGGCAGAATTTCTTCAAAAGAGATCGTATCTTCGTTGACTACATAAGAATATATTGTGCAGTTCTCAAGACACACATTCTCTTTATTAAGTGAATCATGGCTACCATTGAACATTGTATCCACTAAATTAAAAAAAAAATTATATATATATATATATATATACACTTTCCTCTTAAAATACTAAACAAAATATTAACTAAATTTTCATCAGTTTCGGTAATCATATATTTCAAATTGTAGTATTTTGATGATTTTAGACGTACTGAACAGTTTTGTTTTTAAAAAATTAGTAGTTTTCATGCTTAATTTTGAAAAATTATTTATGTCTTTCAAAGTAAAACTTATTATGAAAATCAAATAATCAAGTGAATAAATCTGCATAAAGAATTCTTGTTGCATGAATAATATACATGAGTATTAAAAAAATGTTTTATACGTGAAAGCGATTTATTCATTTCATTCTACAATATAACATATTTGTAAACAAAAATATGTATTGTATTATATAAATAATTTAATTTTAAACTCAAACTTTTACCAAGAACACAATCTTACAAAATTAATATTATAATGATGTATTATATATTTGGATGCCACTTAATAATTTTAATTTCTAACATTATAATAATTATATAATCAAAATGAAGAAAACATTACCAAAATTGTTTGCCGGGAACACTTTACCACAATATGAAAATAAGAATATAATATAAAGAAAGAGTAAAAGAAAACAAAATTACAAAACTTTAAATACCTCAGGAAATAAGCAAAAGCCCACAAAATAAATTTCTTAATCACTTAATTAGGTACTGACTGACGATACATGTTAGTGTTAGTATTTCAGTTTAACCTGCCAAAATAAATATATTGTTTAAGTCTTCAGTTCTTAAATTAATATTAAAAATACAAAAAAGTGGGTAACATGTGTCTAGTTTACTTACTTAGTAAAAGGGGGTTTATACTAATAAATTCATTATTATTACTACACTATGTTATGTTTAAGTATTCTGTGTTTATATTTGGAGTACATGAAACGAGGTTGCCATATGGCATTTAAGAAGACGAGCTTGTTATGGTACGAGCACTTATTGAAAAAGTCAAGTGATAGTTTTATAACAAAATGTAGAGCAGGTTCTAGAATAGTGAGGTGCATTACATCTGAGGCATGTATTTTGAATGACTTGTAATTTATTAAAGGTAGTTTATAATATCAAAGTCAAGGTAAGACAGTCGTAACAAAGTACTGGACTGATAATATTTTATAAAAGATTATACGGCTGGTAATTAAACAGACGGTATAAGAAGGAACAGAAAGCATTATTCGTCTCGATTGCGACATTATTTATGTGCTTAGTGAAAGTTAACCTATTGTCTAGGATCACACCAAGATAACGAACCTTATCACCACACTGCCACACTGCCACACTCTACACACTAATGTATTTCCTTGTGTACCATCAGATTGTTAGGTGGAATTATAATAATAAATAATGATAAAGAGGGAATAGTATTCTTCCTTAAAAAGTGTTATTGATCTAACAAGGCAACGACCACTATTCTGTCATCAAATGCTGTGTTGCTTGAAATTTTTACAAATGAATGGTTTTCATTGTCGATGTTTTCCATTAATTTTACGGTGTAAAACAACTTGTATGATCCATGTATTTATCTTATATGTTCACAAAACTTTGATATTTCCAATAAAATCATTTCTTTTTGAAATATCTCTGAGCCTATAATTTAAACAGCTATTATATTATATATATTAAGTAACATGTTCAAGATATACTTAAAATCCGTTTAAATTAATTTAGCAACTATGTAAAGCTCACAAATGACGCAGAATTTAATGGCAAAAAAGTGATCACCTGTATATATACTATCACCATTTTACCTCAACCGGCAAGTTTAAGATAAAAATGGGATAGATAACACAACTTTAGACCAAGTAGAATGATTTAAATATTTAGGAAGCATAATAATGAATATAGGAAGATAAGAGGACAAAGACTTATAGAATTTTGTGTACAAAATGACATGATAATAATCAATACAATGTTCAAATAACACCCACAGAGAATTTATACATGGAAAATGCCCGGAAATGTAAACAGATACCAGATAGACTATATTGTAGTCAGGAAGAGGTTTAAAAATCAAATGAAGATATGCAAAACATATCCAGGCGCGGACATTGATAGCGACCACAAGTAATGAAAGCAGAGCTATTGTACAAAAAGGAAGAAAATAAACAACAGAAATGGTGCATAGAAAAGTTAAAAATGAAAGATATAAAAAGTTTGTATCAAAATAAAGTCTCGCAAAGTTTGAAGAAAGTAAATGAAAATATTAATGACAAATGGAATATGATCAAAGAATCCGTAACTAGAGCAGCAAATAGTATACAAAAAACCATGGATAACAAGCGAATTGATAGAACTAATGGAATTGAGACGAAAATACAAAACATGGAAAACAGAACAAGATAAAAAAATGTATAACGAATACAGAAATATAGTAAACAGAGAAGTGAGAAGGGCGAAGGAAGAGTTTATAGAAGCGGAATGCGCACGAATAGAAGAAAATATCAAAAAAGGTAATATAGAAACAGTATAAGAAAATATTTTAAAGAATTTAGAGGTAAAACAAATGGAATAGAAGATGAAAATGGGAAAATAATAATAACAGGAAAAGACATTTTGTTAAGATGGAAAAGATACACGGAAGAATCATTCAGAAATAGTAGTCCATCAAAAGAAATGGAAGCCAACGCACCAATAACAGAGGATAATTCTGGTCCATCTATAACTAAAGAAGAGATAGATTTTGCCCTTAAACAATTAAAAAGAAAAAAAGCACCAGGATATGATAATATCCCGAGCGAGTGTTACTAAATTTGAACGAAGAAGCGAAAAGTTATCTACACAGCTTAATATTGGAAAAAATCAATTGAAAATTAGTTAAATCACTAATATTTATTTTCTTATAGAAAACACAAAGCTTTTCGGCATTTACGCCATTATCAAGTGAAACATTTTTATCATAATTTTAAAAATATAAATTCAATATAATTACTTTAAAATATTTGATGGTGCTTGTGAAAATATACTCCAAAAATGCTGTTCTGCTCCATTATCAGATTTTTTAATATTTATTTTCATTTTAATTGTTGTTTTTTAAAAAATTTTGTGTTTGTATATTTTTATACTTTATATTTTACTTTTGGACATTATACATCGCAACAGTAAATGAAAAATTTAAAATTGCACCAGTATACAACTTTTACAGAATCCGTGAAAATAATATTGAAGGAAAATTAATATAAAAAAACAAAATTAATAAACAAATATATTGATGTTAAATTTCAACAATTCAAAAAATATACAGAACGGAAGCAGAACACCATTTTTGGAGTATATTTTCACAAGCACCATCAAATATTTTTAAGTAATTATATTGAATTTATATTTTTAAAATTATGATAAAAATGTTTCACTTGATAATGGCGTAAATGCCGAAAAGCTTTGTGTTTTCTATAAGAAAATAAATATTAGTGATTTAACTAATTTTCAATTGTTTTTTGTAAAAAATCACTACATTCCACATTACATAAAAAATTAATATTGGAAATCTATGAAAAGGGACAGATTCCAGATGATTTCAAAACCAGTATTATGGTTATGATACCGAAAAAGAACGGTACAGTTAAATGTAAAGAACATAGATCGATCAGTTTACTCGTGCAAGCATCAAAAATACTAACAAAAATTATACTCAACAGGATTAACAAGAAAATAGAAGAAAATTTAGATGACAACCAGTATGGATTTCGTAAAAAGTCGAGGAACAAGGGAAGCAATTCTATGAATCCGACAGATAATAGAAAGAAGGTTAGAAATAAACGAACCAACATATGTGGCTTTTATCGACATGGAAAAAGCCTTCGATAGAGTCAACTGGAAACTTCTATGGAATACTCTAGAAGGAATAGGAATAGAATACAAAGATAGAAGAATAATAAAAATATTATATGAAAAGCAAATAGCGATAATAAAAAGTAACAAAAACGAAGTAGAAGTTAAAATAGAAAAAGGAGTAAGGCAAGGGTGCTGCGTGTCACCAGGCCTCTTTAATGTATCCATGGAAAACATAATTCAGGAAGTTATAGAGAAAGGTGAATTGGTGATGAAAGTGGGAGGTGTAAGAATGTCGGTGTTCCGATTCGCCGATGACATAGTAATTGTAGGGAACAATGAAAAAGAACTGGAAAAATTGATACAATGTTTAGCAGAAGTAGCCAATAAATATAATATGGCAATAAATGAAGAAAAGACGGTGGTAATGAAATGGGATAAGAAATCGGGAACAACAAACATAAGAATTAATGGGAAAAAGTTAAAACAAGTTAATAGTCAGAGATATCTCGAAAGCTTAATAACCCAAGATGGTAGAAAAGATAAAGATATAATAACGAGAATCAACCAAGCAAAAACGGCGTTTAATAAAAAAAATTCTTACTAACATCAAAAAGTATAAAATTGGAAACTAAGAAGCATTTCGTGAAAACATATATATGGAGCATTTTACTATACAGGTCAGAAACATGGGCGATAAACAAACAAATGCACAATAGAATTGAAGCGTTCGATGTGGAGTTGGCGTAGAATGCAAAAAATTAGTTGGATAGAGAAAATAAAAAACGAAAAATTATTAAAAGAAATAAACGAATCAAGAACTCTAATAAATACACTAAAGAAAAAAAGAACCAAGTGGATAGGACATTTATTCCGACATAATCAAACGCTGATTCAAATAATTGAAGGCAAAATGGAAGGCAAACGCTGCAGAGGAAGACCTAGGAAAGAATACATCCAACAGAAAATAAAGGATACAGGAGCAGCAAGTTACGCAAATTTAAAAAGAAAAGCCGAAATGAGGGAATTCTAAGACCTAGTTCGATAAACAGGGTCGCAAATCATAAAGGTTATCCACCAATGTACGGATTGAGGACAATAATAAGAAGATAAATTATCACTATAAGTGTTGTAGAATCTTAAAAACACCACTTAAAATTGTTTTTGATGACGTTATAGAATATAAATGAATTCAAAGTAAAATTTATATTTGCGATAACTTTGGTGATATATTTAGGATCATACATAAAAGAAGGTATTCGCAATAAAGCCATACTAATGTGGAAATATATATAATGTTAGCAGATTATACATGAAAATTGCTATATTTTTCTATTATTGTAGTTTAGTCACTTGACTTATTTCTTTTATCCCGTAATTTTTTTATTTTCTTACTACATTATAATCTCTATTCAATCAACACCATTAGTTATGATGATATATATTTATGTTGCTGAGTACAATGAGAAAAATTGTCCTCTCCCACAAATGTATGTAAAAAAGTGATGGACGAGTTTGAATAATAAAAACATAAAAATTCTATGTATATTACATAAATACTTGAACGATTCAAATTATTTTACAAAAATTCATTTCAAAATCTTTGAAAATATTTTCTAATATACAATTATTATATTATAAATCGACTCTATTATCAAATGTGCTGCTTATCTTGTATCTCTTAATAAATTAATTTAATCTTACAAATAAATATAATTAATTTAATTTTTTGTTAATAAAAAACAATTTATATTACGTTCAAAAATAATAATGCATGGTTTTCATTGCCGAACTCAAAATCCATGCAAATTTTCTTGCACAGATCTTGTTAAAGGAGCAGCATTTTGTAATATTGTTTATTGGTGTTTGTATTATTGTTTTGATGTTTTGTGTAATAGAAGTTTATGTAATTTAAAATTTTGTACTGTTTCTTGTTTTAGAAATATTTTTTATTTAATAATTAATATCCTATATAGAAGTAAATTTTATTTCAACCATTTAAAAAATTCTTCGCGCAAGGTAGATCTTCATTCCACGGATTTTATATTGTGCACATATTTTAGTTTTCCTATACTTGGTAAGACATATGTAAATGTTAAAATACTTTTATATGTATGTAGTAATTTATATATAAGTACTTGAGGAATCTGAATTCATTTTGTTATCAATATTTCGTTTCCGCCATAAATGGAACTAATGAATGTATGGTAACAAAATAATAGTTCGTTTTGTAGAAAAACAGTTGATAAAAATTTAAAACAATTGCAAAGTGAATATTTTCATAACTTAATAATGTTTCCAGGTGTTGTGAATAAACTTTTTGAATCAATTTTGTAAAATAGCACGAACTGAGTTAACAGATTTAGTTTTGGTACATGAAATGTATTAATTTATGTTCTATATTTTTTATATATTACTGATATAAATTAAAAAATAATGCCATAATTAAAATTAACCAACAGTCAACGTGATTTTCTATTGTATAGAATAATAAAAATAAATGTGCTTATATGAATCGCGGTATCCTATTAATAGAATCATTTATTTTTTTCTGCTTCACAATGCCAAATTAATGTGTATTTATGCATGTGCGTCAACCGATATTAAAAATGATGTAACCACTTAATGTTAGACCAATATTATCATCTAAATTGCACGGGATGGGAGGTCAAATATTATCCTACATTTTCAGATATATTCGTGTTCTCAACATTTTTTAAACAATTGTAAAAAACATTCAAAATAAATTAAACTTTTATTCGTGGGCCAATGAGGTTTCTCCATCATAGATCACTTATTTGTTTTAGAATTTAGACCAAATCATAGAAAAGTCAAGATAATATAATAAGCCAATGTATGGATGTGGATATCAGCTCTTTTTACTGAATCAGTTCACTTAAAAGAACAGATTTTTAAAACAAAAATTTTAGGAGCTGGTTTATGAAATCGATCGAAAGAATAATTTGCATCACGCACGTACTTGTTTACTTGTTTAATACTGCTGAGCTGAATGGTTCGTTACTTCACACACCAGTACGCTGCAGAACTGTTTTATGTAAATGTACACCCTGAATAGTGATGAGAGTACTCAAGTACCGGAATTGAGTAGTTATTAGTGATGGACGATTCGGGAAAATAATTCGAATAGTATTCGATTATTAAAAGTATGTTCAACCACACCGGAGCTATGTACTCTGCTGCCGAAAAAAACTAGAGCCAAAGCTGAAGTTCGTAATGTTGTTGCTGGTGCTCCCCAGTAGTTCCTGCTATTTTGTTTATTATGTTTATTCTTGCATGCACTTTGACAGCTGTGTTTAATAAGGTATCAGTAATAACATATAGTTAATGTTGATTAATTTTCATAAAAATTTACAATTAGATATAATGATCCAATTTTTAAAAATTTTGATAAATGAATAAAAAGTTATTGTATTTACATTCGTTAATAAACCTAATCTCGATGAAAATAAAAAAATGCTATCTTGAAACAATATAAACCACCAATCACTTTACAAAGTTTGAAAATTTTGTTGAATTGACAAACCTTGATATTTTTATCATTCTGAACATACGTGTTCAATGAATTACCAGTAAGGGTTAAAAGACAAACTCATTTTTAATAGCATTGTATGTAATTTTTAGAATTTCTATCCTGTTTTTGTACACATTTATACTGAAAAATAATTCTTCCTTTTAAATATTTCTATAATTTTCAATGTTTTTAATATATTATAATCTTGAAATGAACTCTAAAATAATATTTTTTTTTTTTTGAAAATGAAATACATACTTGGGACTATTCAAAACACAAAGATGCAAACTTAGTGGAATGCACAATTTGTAAAAAGGAATTAAAATGTTATGGTAGTACCACAAATGAAAGAAACATTTCTCAAAAATACTTCCTGTTTGGTGAAAATCTTACATTATTGACCGAATTAGAGGATAATAACAAAAACTAGAATATTGGGGAACTTAGTTCTTCATTTCGCATTAGCAGACCATGCAAGAGCTAAAATATATCTGTAAGGAATAAAAAACAAAAACAACTGAAGCTCTGGTAGATCCAGTAGCACAGAATCAAGTGAGCAATCCAAAAATGATATTGATACTAAGTTATTGAAGATGATTACCTTCAACTATCATGTTTCAATTGTTTCAGAGTCAGAATTTATAGAATGTTCAAAAAATCTTATCCCAGTTGCAAGCAATTGACACATAATTTATTAGGTAACACATGAAAGTAGCGACAAAATTATAAATAATTCTTAATAATATGAAATACGTTTCAATTACTACCAATTTATGGATCTATGGTTTTGACGAAATCATGTGTAACTTTAACATGCCATTTTATTCATAATAAAAAATTGAATTCTTGGGTTCTTCAATTCAAAAACAGGGGAAAACATTGCAAATATAATGTTTAATGTTTTAAATAAATAGAAAATAATAAATAAAATTGTAACTATTGTTTTAGATAATGGAAGTAATATAAAAAGTGCTAAAAATCACTATAATCCTTGCATGGCACATACTTTAAATTGATGTATTGATGATAATATAAAGTCAATGATGAATTTGTGTATTTTTTAAAAATTTGGGGCTTTAGTATCATATTTTAAAGTTAGTATGTCATCTGAGATGAGATGAGGTTTCTATATTAAAAATCAAAGCAGGTTCCACATGATGGAATTCTAGCTTTAAATTGCTGGAAAATCCGTTAATAATTACATAGGCAAGTTTACCAAAATCACCAAATAATTTGGATGGTACTGAATGGGGCATTGTTTTGGGCTGTATATCAATTCTTAAACCAATTAAAACATTTATAGTGGTAGTGTCAGAGGAAAAATATCAAGTAATTTCAATGATTGTTCCATTGATTAGAGACCTAGAACATAATCTAAATTATATAAACACAGTTACTGAAGCTGGAACAAAATTAAGGAATATATTGATAGATGTAATTGGGCAAAGACTTGATTCTCTAGAACAAAAGAAAATTATATTGAAAGCCCCATTCCTTGATTCATGTTTCAAAACTTTGGGATTTGGAACTGATGAAAATGCAAAAACTGCAGTGTCATTAGTGACAGTAGAAGTCTGGAAGTTAGTGAATAAAGATAACAATCAAAATATTATAATAAATTAAAGAGAACTTAATGAAAAGATGTATGGGCCTATTTTGATAATAAAGTCAGCAAAAAAAAAATATCACACCATCAACCATAATGATATTAATAGTAAGGAACAGTTAAATTTCTACCCATGTAAATGCCCATTTGAATTTTGGGAGGAGCATAAAGAAACATTTCCAGAACTGTACAAAATGGCTCTAAATTATTGTGTATTCTTATTCCTAGCGCATCAGTCCTTTCTGAAAGGGTATTTTCAAAGGCTGGGTTGTAATTAAATAAATTTAACTGATAAATAATAATTCAAATATATATAAAATAAGCAGAGAAAAAATTAAAGGAATGAGAAAAAAGACTACCAAGACTAAGAGAACAATATTTAAATGAGAATATGATTAGTGTTAATGAATTAAAATAGTATGAATAAAATACAAACAAGAATATAGTAGGGACAAAGTACAATAAGAAGGAAGAATACCAAAAGAAAGAAAAAGGAATTTGATAAATACCAAGGTGAATTGAGGAATGTTTAGACAATACTATAAGTTTCTGGTTGAAGAATTATTTATGCATTCAAACCAGTCAGTTTTAGTATTTCTTCTGATCATGTTATGGAGGTCGCTTGAGAGAATATATGAAAGGTGATTGCTATATATAAAAACATTTTTTGCCAATATGTCGATTCTGTAGTTCATGGAAATCCCACAGTGACTATGTATCCTGAAAAATTTTACAGTACCACTTTGTTAAGTAATAATCTAGCATTTAGATTTAATTTGAAGAACAAAAGGAAGAGCCTTATAGATGAAACTGCTGTCTAAAATAGCTGAAAGTGTACTAAAGCAAATAATATTGTCATTACAAAAAATAATTTTAATAATATATTCACAAGCCTTATCAATCATTAAAAGCTCTACAGTAAATATAGGTAAAGTAAACTGTTGACTAAATATATTTGGAATAAGGAACGCAACACTCATATTCTGTCTAAATTCTTGTAACTTACAGCTATTGGTGAAAATATGAATATAATGAGGATATTTTGTTTCAGTAATTGAACAGAAATAAGAGTTGATTGCTTCAAATGGTAAATTAAGTTTAGTTAATTCTTGACAGGTTTGAATATCAATATGTGTGATGAAAAAATTAATTTTATAGGAAAAATTAAAATACAATGGTAGAAAAATGGGAATTAAAGCTGGCTTATATAAAATTTATCTGGAAATATAGCAAGAAAAGGGATTTTAGTATCAACAAACCTTCATCTACTGTAAAGTCCATTCTATGAGTGGACGATTTTGGAAATTGCAATATTTAATTTAAAATTTACCTGTTAAGATTATTCTTCTATTATCTAATGGAGGAGTCAATGTCTTTATTTGGAGTCACATTGTAGAATTTCCAAAATCGTCCACTCATAGATAATATTATGTACTTATACAGTAGATGAAAGTTTATTGATACTAAAATCCCTCTTCTTGCCATTCCAGATACATTGTATATAAACCCGCTTTAATTCCCATTTTTCTACCATTGTATTTTAATTTTTCCTATAAAATTAATTTTTTCATCATAACATTGTAGAATGTGACCTAAAGTTATCCATAATAAGCCTTAAACCAATATTCTGAAGAGAATACACTTTTTTGAGATTAGAGGGTGCAACAGATTCATATAAGTCATAATCTAGCCGAGATATTAAAGACCTATGTAACAAGCTTAAAGTGACAGGATATCCTCCCTAAGATGAGTTATCATAGCTGAGTAGATAGAGTTTTTAAATGATAAGTCTCAATCCACCGTATTTATTTATTTTTGATAATTGTTGCAAATGATTTCTTAAAGTACATAGTGAGAGAGATTGGCCTGAAAGAAGATACTTTAGAAGATTTATCATGTTTTGATAATTAACTATTATTTATTTAGTTTCTATTTTTCATTTGCAGATAATGTCCGATAGTGAAAGCAACGTGTCAGAAGATGAGTTTGTGGTCGAACGCATTTGTGATAAACGAATTAAAAATGGCAAAACGGAGTACTTTATAAAGTGGAAAGGCTACAGTATGTCCGAGAATACATGGGAACCAGTAGAAAATATGGCGTGTCCGGACATAATTCAGCAGTTTGAAGAGTCACTAAAAAAGAAGAAATCAGCAGCGGTAACCCCGACTACTTCAAAACGTAAAGAACCCGATACAGCGCGACAACCAAAGGAACCACTTGTTTCTAAAGTAAAACCTACATCATCCTCATCTTTGTCACTGTTGTCATCACCATCATCCTCTTTGAAAAAGGAGGAAGTCACGAAGAACAAAGATAAGTCAGAGGAATCCGACCATGATGAGTCGGAAAAGAAACTGATTACGTCGATGGTGAATGGAAAAGAATCAGAAACTACAAATGACGAGAACGGGATCAATGATGATGATGAAGTCCAACATACACCTAATGGGTTTGAAAGAGGTTTACTAATCGAAAAAATTTTAGGCGCTACCGATTCGTGCGGCGAATTGATGTTTTTAGTTAAATGGCAAGGCGTTGGCGAGGCCGAATTAGTAGCAAATTCGATTATTAAGGATAAAGCTCCACGCATATTGATCGAATTTTACGAACAGCATTTGTCATGGTGTAACACATCTCAAAATTAATTTAATATTAGTACTACGATGCAGAAATAATTTTTATTATTAGTCCCTCGAAATGATTAATTTTTCTTTTTAATCTTTTATGAAGTTGATGGAACATACGGGGAATTATTAAAGGGTTTTAAAATTTGAAAGTTTTATCATTACTCAATTATCGGACTTATTCCGTATTATTTTAATTTTGCTCTCTAGAAGAGTCTATATTAATTTGTAAATTAGTGCACAATTAATAATACAATATAATTGTTAGACGATAAACTATATATGAACATTTTTCTATACATTTATATATAAATAATTGTATGTATCTGTATATATTTAAATAAGGTGAAAAATCCGTATTGTAATTTTTATCGTTTTATACATTGTTTTAAATTATTTTCATTGCACCTATTACACGAATTGTAACATTGTTTTCTGTATTTGAAAGACGATTAGTATAAATCATGACTGTATCCTTCCTATTTTGTGTTCCAGTAATATTTTTATTTTTAAGAATGAGGAACCACGATATGTCAAATTAGCCAACATACGCAGGGTGAATAGATATGTAATATTCTTTTTCATAAAGAAATCAACTTAGTTATTTACGTCATCATATCATAATTTTGACACACATTAAACAATGTTTACATGAATTGAACTTTAATATATTTTTATGATCTTTAAATTTAGAAGATTTCCTTTTATGAGAATTTTAAATTTAATACATTTGAACATATATCTAGATGCGTTCAACTCAAATTTATAGCACTAGTCTTAGTAGTTTTAAGTTACTAAAAAACCTCAGACAAATAGGTAACGGAAAATTTCTAGAATATGAAAGATGGTTTTTAGACACCACTTAATTTAGTATATGTTATTTATATTCTTATTCGGCCAAATTAATATGTAATTTAATATACGCTGCTTTTTTAGTAATTATAAAATATTTCATTTTGTTTGTCCTGGCGAACTTTGGTTATGTCGTATAAGATGTATATTAGTGGAATACAATGCTATTTATCTTAAAGTATAATAAAAAAAATTTAAAGCAAAATGTGAAACCATAAGGTAAAATTTATTATTTATTCAGTGCATATAAATATTACATTTTAATTTTTCTCTGTACGATATTTTGTTATATGTCAAAGTAAGCGCTGTTAAAAGAATTCGTTATTTACACTGACTGAAAAATAAAAATAAGGTGTGTGATCGATGTGATCATATTGTTTATTAATTTTAGTTTAGTTGTAGTTTTATTGTTATTTGGTTTAGTGTCGGTAAAATGTGACTATAATTAATTAATCTATTAAACTGTTTTCAGTTTTGGATTTAAATCATTTTTTGAAACTACCATTAATTTCTCCAAAAGCATCAAATAAGTGTATTTCAAATTGGGCGTTAACCGTGTAAATAATTCATGATTAAATAATTTTTTTAAATGTTATTTATTAAGTTAATTTATTTTAGGAAGTTTTAAAACATTTTTAATTAATTGCTCAATGAAGTTTTGTAAAAATAATATATTTATTCGTGACTAATTGTAACATTTATATTTTTTACTTTTGTTCTTTGTCATTTTGCATCTATGGAGTCCCTTATTAAAATTAAAAATTATTTTGTTATAGTAACTTGTTTTATTATAGATATCTTAATGTTGCTTTTGGCGAGAAATTTTGGTTTATAACTCTTCAGTTCTGTGTTATGATACTATTATTGTGTTACATAGCAGTTTATTTTTTTAAACGATTATTTGATTTTCCTTCAATACAGTATTTATTACAGTTTTTCAAAACTGAAAATTTTATTTTTCTATGTAGATTTCGATAATTATTAATCGAAAATTAATCCAAAAAATCTCATTGTCATCAGTTATTAAACGTACGATCTATTGAGGTTATTTTTTATAATTTGCAATTTATATGATACTTCCTGATTAGTGCAATATAAAGTGACGACTAGTTTGTGAATTTATGTTACGTTGATATATTTGAAGATCAATCTGTTGAGATATAGAATATGAAGTTTGACAACTGAACCTAATATATCTTCTTGAGGAAGTTTAAATGAAATGTATATATTCGAATTCGATTGTCTGGATAAAATTATAACGATTTTAGGAATCGTTTGAAGTCTAGGTGTCACGGGGAAAACGATGGGTATGTGCCTCTTTAAGTATGATAATATTACATTCGATAACACGGGTTTATTGTAGAATGTTTTTTTGAAAAACGAACTAATTTTTTTGCCACACCGGCCAATCATGAACATAATTGACATTTCTCACTTCTAAAATAATAAAATAGATATTGTCTCTTCTTCCAGTGGACAGAAGACAACCATTAAATAAACGGATTATTAACTCTTAGCTAAGATTGATTAAAATTAAACAAATTAAACGTTTGTTCTCATAAAAAGTAAGGCCGATCGGCTATCGCATAATATTCGCTATTTATATTGTTTTACGTTGGATTTTGTCCCAGCCACTTATCTGTCGGATATTTAGAAGCAGATATATTATATGCTACCTCACTACTCGTGGGCTAGATAAAGTTCAACGCATACTTGACATCTTAACATCGTTAGACGCAGGGCATTTATTCTAGCGGATGATGTGTACTGGTTATGAAACCATCATTAGTAGGAAGGGCGTCCCGAAACTATCTGATTTTTAATCTTCTAGGATTGCCCGGCAACGTGTATCTAGACATCCGAAGTATATTCAGATTATCGTTTAAGCCAAGTTTGTCCAAGAATCTTTGATATTGTTGAACATGCACTTTTAAAAAAAAATTTGATATCAAGGTCCTTGTGAAGAGTGTGGTTCGAGTAGCCGCGACTATCATAAGAAGTATTTTTGATTACTTCTTTGAATTAGTGCTAGATTCCTTATTTTAGTATTGTCGTATAGTTCTGGCCTGTACCTTCAGATTGGTGCTATAATCGTGAAGTATATCCGCTTTTTAAGGTCTATACTTGAAGTGGATCTTCTTCCTATTAACGAAGAAAGCATGTTGGCTCATACCAAGATTCGTTTACCAATTTGCTGTACGCCAGTAAAGTCTGAGATCCATATGTATTCCCAAATATTTCACCGACGTGATTTGTAATATTTCAGAGTTATTTATTATTAGCTTTGTAGAGGTAATAGATCTGTCTGTAAAAGTTATGAGTTGACATTTTATAAAGATCTGGTGTAAGTAGATGCTTCAATTTAAATTTTAAACCTGAGTGCAAAATATGATCAAAAGCTTGTTCCACATCCAGGACGATTGCTGAACAAACTTGTTTGTTTGAAGCAATCTGTGGCATTGTTGAGTAGTAGAGTGCTGCGGTCTAAAGACAAACTGATGATTTGGAATAGTCTTATTCTTATCTACAATCACACAGATTATTTTTAATAGCAATTTCTTGAAGAACTTGGATAAGACACTAAATAAACTTATTGGTCAATAGGAGCATAAGAAAGTTTGAGATTTTCCAGGTTTCAAGATTATTAGTATTATTTTTTCCATTGCTCCTGGTAGTATCTTTTACGCTAAATAGAATTAAATATGTAACAGTAACCTCGTCAGTATTTCACCGGTTAATTTGTCTGCTCCAGGAGATTTTTTGCATAGAGTTGATTTTAGGTAGTCTGGTACTTCTTTCGTGAGAATGGCTTTGTAGGGAGCTGCATTTGTAACGGACTATCTAGAAAAACGTTTATATAATTTATGTGTGCAATATTTAAGTCGTCAAAAGAAGTAAGGATTTTTTTCTAGATTATGATTTTAGATTATATTCTGTTTCATTATCGGAGTAATTCTGCATATAATTAAATTTTCCTACTGTGTTAATAACGTATCAAAAGATTAGTTGTGATGTAAAGCTGTACGGTACCTTAGATTTCTCCAATTTGCCTGGAAAATGTACGTAAATATATTGTGCGACTTGGTACATGTTTGATCAATTAACGTAATTATTTTGTTCCTTTTGGGTGATTGTTTTTTCTTAAATAATGTTTTATGTTGTATCTTTTCTTTTGAAATGGGGATTTTTAGAGAAATTCCAGCCAATTTCTAATTATAAACATTATTTGGAGTTAAAAATATTACGTCACAGTGAAAATATTTGTAATAATTTTCGTTCGTCTGCTGATGATTTTTAAAAATCTTGTGCCCTGATTCTATCTCTGATATTTTGGTATTAATATATTTCGGAAAGGGATGTTCGTGTTCTATTCTGTTTGTTTGTTATTTTTTATATACAGGATATTTAACACATTGCTGTTTGTCATTTTTATTATAATGATTGCTTACTACTGTAAATGGTATTTCTACTTTACAATTATGTATAGTTGTATATATTTTTTATAAGTTCTGTCTGTTAATAGCTTCTTAAAAAGTTTTCAATAAGTTGATTTATTAATTGAAAAAGTAACATTAGGAATCATTAACGAAACTACACCCATAATAAAAATAGAATGGTTAGAAGAAATTTCAGGCACTAACGTTTTATATTTAGAACATGTTTTTGTAAGATTTTAAACTATGCATCATGAATTTTGATATTCTGTATTGATAATAGGCCATGATGGAACTCTTATAACGATAACTCTTATGAAATTTAAATATGATTTGTAAGAATGGGCCTTTTAAATGATTTGTGTTAAGTATAAGAACACAACTATGTATATTGTCATTAGGATGGTTAATATATTATATTTAATGTTTATTAAGGATAAATCATTCTCCGTAATTTCATTGAAGTATTAACCTACCTTTTATAAATGAATATTTCTGATTCTATTTGCTTATTTCGTAACTCATCAGCATCCTATACTGTGATAACCACAATTACGAGTAGTTTATTTTATAGTGTTTTTTTTGTTTTGTTTAAATAACCGGAGATTTACTACTTTAATAAGTAAATCTAAAGTTGATTAATAATTTATTTGACGTCATATTAAGTATACTGATTATATTCTAATTTAGTACAGCGATATAAAATATAAAACTTTAATGAAGAGATATTTGGAAAATGAATACATTTAGTGATGTTCTTGTTACATGTAATTCTATCAAATTATCCGTTAGAATAATCGCTGATTTTATGTATATTAACACTATATATAATTATTTTTATTGTGCACAATATGTTCAAGTCTCAAAGGAGGGCTTTTATTGGTCATCGATATTAGACGTCTAATTTTTGAGCTGTGATGCTAAAATTGTTATTCCGCTCTTTAGGTGCTAAATGCATTATAAAACAACAGCTGATAAGTTCAATGATAAGAATACTTATATTCCTTATATATAAGTCATTGCATTTGTAATTTAATAATTTTTATATTCAGATTATTTGATGGGCTGAATTAGAGAAGTGTAATGTTCATTATTACATTTGTAAAAAAATATTGTTTATCACTGGTTTAGTGTTGGGAAAGTATTAATTTGTTGGATATGTTTTTATTGAAATATTGAGAAGTTATTTCATAAGTATTAGAACTTTAATTTCCAATTATACAGTTATAATAGAATATAAAAAATAATATAATTTTTAAGATTAGATTTCGAAATACGGATTGTCACAAATTCCAAAATTAATTTTTGATAAATGATTAGATTAAAAGTTATTAATAATTTCAAAGTCAACTATTCATCATAATTACTGGAAATAATTGTACTTTTTTGAAAAAAACCTTTTGCTCTGGTAATCAAGTTATTTATCCAGTTTTTACAGTTTCATTAATTTACTTATTATATTATAGGGGTTTCGTAATCAACATGCGGGAGAATTTAATTCTAATAATTTTGTTCATTTATACCTTTTCTTCGCAAGCTCAAAATGAACCTAGTGCTACTCCAGATGAAGTAAGTTTTCCAGATATTCGGAGACGCCAATCATCCGAAAATAGAAATTTTGATAACGGTGCTACTACGTGGGAGAATGACCGAATCATACTCGCCGAAACGTATGTTTTTAATTTTCTATTTCGATTTCATGTTTGAATTAATAATAGATGTACGTTGGGTGTAACCATATGTAGATCTTTATCTCTGCACACGTAAACATACATATAATTATATGTATACGTGTATTATATATTGATTCCTGTCATATATGGCCATTCTCGAATAATTATAAGTACTTGTAATTGGTATGTTCATGACGTATTGTAACGAATACTCTGTTGTCCTCGTTATGTCCTATTATATTAACACTAATATTAATTTACTTATTAGTAGTGAAATGAACCTCTATTTTTATTCCACATTACTGTGAGTATTGAGTAAAAAAGGACTTTGAATTTATATAAAGTCTGGCCTGACAATTTCAGTTATCGTTATATATGTTCCTTATATTTAACCTGTACTTTAATGTAAAAGCTATTGCTCTTAACGTAAAAAAGAGAACATTTGCCCCTTTATCGATAGAACCAAAGTTATAGATCATAATAAGTAAAAAAATGTAAACCGATATTTTTTTCCAAATCGTAATCTATATAAGGTAGTAATGAAACGAAACGTGTTTTTTGGTATCACTGAAACACGATTTTATGAGTATTAGAGGTTGAATCGATCTGTAATTTGGATGTATTCTTTATGAGCAAATTTAATAAGACACAAAATATCTGTTAAGGATGTATAAGGAATGAGCACACCTCTATTCGAAGTGGACCCGTCTTCTACATCAGCAACAGTATTGGCGAGTATGCCGGGATGTTCAGGAATCCAGGAGAACTAACGAAAATACCAGACAATGCACGGGGATTAACTGCTAGAGATTTTAGAGCGGTTAAACAGCTTTTCGAATCGGTAAAAATAAGGACTAATGACGTTAGATAGTGTTTGATAAATTTGCTTTAATGCTGGGTATATTGTCGTAGCCTGGACAGTAAAAAATAGATTAAAAACGCCACAGAACGAATTTCTTAATAACGTTTAATAAAGAAAGAAAGAACTACGAAAGCAGCATCAACTTTATTATTACACTTGGAATCATCTGTATAAATTAGAGGGGAAACTATTCAGTATTTCCCCAGTAAAGTATTAAAAATAGAATTGTTAAAATCATAGGTGGGATATGTAGTTTTATGAAAAGTTTTTAAGTTTATGTCTAATTTTATATTATTAATAGAGAAAGAATCGGAAAATAAGGAGAGGGTGACAAAGGAATAATAATTAAGTTATGACAGTTTGAAAATCGTTTAGAAGATTAACGAAGAATAGGAAGTTTATATGATGAGAACCTCCATTTGTTATTAAATAAATAAAAAGTTATTATATGCTGACTGATATGTAGTTGTGAAACTTTTTACAACATGCTAAGAGTCTTCTTCGGACATGAAGTGGAGGGGTATTTCCAACTCTAAAGTAGAAATTGGAGTAGTAAGAAGTGCTTCCAGGCAGTAACGAAGGCAAGCATTTTACAATTTATTTAAAAGATCCAAAGAACTTGACGAAGTATTACCATAGAAGAAGCTACCATATTCAAACATCGAACGAATAAAGGATTTATAAAGTAAAATTAATGTCCAAGTAGTATGACTGAGCGACTTAAGAAGACCCATGCGTTAAAATACGGTATATGTAAATTCCGTTTAAGCGTCCTATCCAAAATTATACTTAAATACCGATGCGAAGTACAAAAGGAATGGTATGGCTATCGTGGGATAATCCTGTAATAGTTGGTTTTAGCTGTTTATAAGGAAAAAAAAAACCTACAGAGGAACATTTATTAATCGCGAAAGAAAGTCCGAAATCAGTTAAATCTTAAGATAATGTAGTTTGTTGTATAATTTCATAATTAATGGAGTAAAAAATGACTATAATTAATCAGTATAAATTAACATAACTTTTATATCGAAATAAAAATTGCAAAATACTTAAATACCCTAAAATTGATTAGTACTCTTTTTCATGGATTGTTGTTTTTCACTGTTTGCTCGAATATTATAAAATAAGTATACAAAACAGTGTTCATTTATAAAAATTTACGTCGCTTTTTCATATGCGGTAAACTAGTAGTTCCTCTCTTAGAAAATTTTTATAGATGTTTCTGCTTTTTTGTTCAAAATTTTGTGCCATGTAATAAATAAGCGACGAAATATCAAACTGACTTATTTTCAGCGATGCAATAAGTTTTACAAAGAAGATGGTGTTCTAGTTTTACTTATTTATTTTAACTTATATATCATCTGTTATAAAAAAAACTACATTTTAATATTTACATATAAAAACGTTCCTTACATTTGATATCCTAGTTTTGCTTATTATTAAAATTCATTAACGCATTTCAAAAATATGTGACCATAGTTCCGCCATCAGAGTACTGAATCCACGTCTACGCGTTATCAGTTTAATTTATTTTGTAATGTTTACTTACTTCTAAAAGTAATTAAATTTTTCAAAAATTTTCTATTCGTGATTTATTTAATTTCTCTATATCGCTACTAATTCTATTGCGTTTTAGATCTATCTAAAGACATTAAGATCGAGGTATTTCGATTGAAGATATAAAAAAATATGTTATGCTACAGTAATTTCGTAATTTTTGGAATTCAATTATTATCTCGGCATTATGTTATTTATTGCGTAGAACGTACTTCATCGTAGCCAGTCGTACAGTAAGACCGGGCCAAATATATCGCGTACTGGCAACTGTTTATAAAGTGCCTCATTCAATTACCTTGAGATCTTCCATACAACGTAATGGGGTCGAGATAGCGTCCGATTCGTGTAACATAAAGGAAGGCGTGCCTGAAGTACTTTTAATGAAAGTAAGTGATTAAAAAAATATTTTCTTGATACAAATATTGGCGTTTATTTCAATGTAAAAAAGAAGGTAACGTGTTAATTTCTTTTAGGTACCTCCTGTGAGTGTTCCAGGAGATTACAAATTACGCGTTGAAGGATTATATGGCGGCATCCTCGGAGGAATTACTTTTCTTAATGAAACTAAACTAACATTTTGGCAACGTTCTATGACTATATTTATTCAAACTGACAAACCGATTTATAAACAGGGAGAAGAAGGTAAATGTTATAATAATTATTTTCTTCTCTTGTGCAAAAATTAGTTATTCGTTTAATACATTTTTTTAACGTTTAAATGTTAAAATGTTTGTGATTATAGTACATAGTAGGAATTTAAAAAAACAATAATGCATCTAAAAAAGTAAAGGGTCATTAACTAGTAATTTTTTTCATTTATGTCACGGCAACTTATATAAATTCTTAAATTTTGCATGTGTATTATTTTAATGCTATATTTAAAAGTAAGATAAATTTATCGATGCAATAAATTACATTTCTATTCATTCTGTCAGAATAAATGAACACGATAACGCAATTTTTGCGTTTTCATTTGTCAAATGATGCATTGATATTTCTGTTGAATAAAATATTGATTTTGTATTTCGAAAATTATATAAGTTTTGATATGTTCTTAGTGAAATTTCGTGCAATTCCGGTTACTCCAGATTTACGAGCCTTTGATGGAATAGTAGACGTTTATATGCTAGATCCTAATGGTCATATAATGAGAAGATGGTTGTCCAGACAAGTAATAAATAAATACATAAATTAGTCAGCTAGTAATGCACGAGCATGAAAATTTTTGTTAATATTGCATCTCTTATTTAATATTTTGTGTGAATTTTTCATTTTTAGCAGGTAATTCTAATTATTTCGTTAAAACTCTCTTAAAGTACTACGTACGTACAGCTTAAGAATCTTAACCTATGATTTTGTTTGTTTTTATTTTACAGTCAAATATAGGTACCGTAAGTTTGAATTATCAAATGTCTGATCAACCTGTATTTGGTGAATGGATGATTAAGGTGGTCGCTCAAGGTCAGGTTGAGAACTCCACATTTTTGGTTGAAGAATACTATCAGTCGCGCTTTGAGGTAAGAAAAAATTTTCGTTTCGTGTATAGAAATATGTTTGAATATTTTATAAAGGCGGATGCGAATAAGAAAAATAAAGGCTGTTACGTTTCTTTATTAGATCTGTGAAAATTTATTATAACATGAACTATTTGATTATTAGTTATTATCAATGTTGTGTATTTATACGAGGCTCGACAATTAAGTAATAAGACTGATTTTATTGCTGCGCTTGTGGTAACACTGCGACCTTGAAATTTTTATGGTGTATATCGGCATCCTTCCCCTTTCCAACGGTATGTTTACGGTCGCTCCAGCTGCAGTAGTTCGTCCGCTGTGTCGTGTTAAGTAAACATGTGTTTTTAGTGCTCGTCACGAAAATGGAAGAACGAAATTTAGAGCAACGCGTCGCGATAAAATTTTGTGCGAAATTGAGCGAAACCGGTAAAGAAACGTATTCCAAAATATTGAAGGTGTATGGTAGTGCTTCGCTTAGTTGTGGCCAGGTGTTTTTATGGCACAAGAAGTTCAAGGAGGGTCGTGAGAGTGTGGAAGATGAAGAGAGAGCAGCGAGACCGATCGCCGTCTGACGGTTCGAATGTTGGCATCTGAAGTCGGTATTAATCGTGAAACCGTTCGTCAAATTATAAAGATTTCGGGATGAGGAAGTTGTGTGAAAAAATGGTCCCAAAAAACCTCACTACTGAGCAAAAACAGCATCGAATGGATGTCGCAGAAGACTGTCTGGAGCAAGTTGAAAACGATCCCACGCTGTTTGATCGAGTAATTACAGGTGATGAAAGTTGGTTCTTTCAATATGATCCAGAAACCAAGCGTCAAAGCTTTCATCATGACAATGCGCCGTGTGACCCAAGTTTTTTTGAATAACTTAAAAACTACTTGACCGAAATTTTTGAATAAAATTTTATTTAAAAATAAGAAAACGAGAAATTGGCTTGCAAACATTTGTGGAACACAATATAGTTCAGATGTCCGCCATTTGCAACAATACATTCGTTCAGTCTTTTTACAAAATTTTCGAACACTTTTTCTAGCATCAGGGCTTCCAGATCTCGTGGGTGTGTTTCGTAAATGCGACATTCTACAAAAAAAATCTGGAGCGGTCAAACTGGCGAGCGCGGCAGCTGTACGGTTATACCAAACGCTTCTTTCATTACTGCGAGCGTTTCTGCAGTGCATGCCGCACAATGTTGTTGAAACCATGTACGACCCAGACGACGACAAAGTGGGGGAAGGAAAAACGAGTTTATCATCTCGGTATAGCGCGTTCCGTTGACAGTACTAATGAAAAAATAAAGATCTACAGCCCAGACTGTTATTGCTCGCTGTGTGACGGCTTCTGTTCGATTGAATTCGGATTTGATTCGACCCAGTAGCGACAGTTCTATTCGTTTACGAATCCTGATAGCTGAAAATGAGCTTCACCGCTCATCATTTTCAGCATCGTTTCAGAAAAAGTTTTCGTTGTGAAAGGTCGGTACTTTTTAATTCTTGAGTTATTACCAGTTTATAAGGATGAAATTTGAAGTTTTCCAGCAATATACGGCGAACAGACTCTCTCGACAGGTTTAGTGAAGCAACATGACGACGAGCAGAGTGTCCGAGACTCCAAATGGTCGCTGCCCGAACTCGATCGATGTTTGTGGAGGTACGGTTTTTTTGCCCAGGGCGTTTTTTATCCATTGCAGAAGCTGACTTTTGATAGTTTTAAACCCACATTAAAATTGAATTGCGAGATGGTACAGGTTTACACCACGTAACTTTAAATTCTTTTGGAAATTCCTTTTGCACTGTCGGAATCAATTCACACCGAAAATAACGTTCGAAGCAAAACGCGCGCTCCTCATTATAAGATGCCAAAACGAATCTCTCGCGGGTACACTAAACGTGGAGCACGTGGTTTGTATTGGAGCAGTGTTACTGGCTGCGCTATTCAAAAAACAAAATCATCCGTCTTCTCTGGGTTACCCTATATAAACATTTGTAGATAAATACGATTAATCATTGCTCTTTTTGTCTCGCGCGCAAATCATATGAACGACTTCGTTTACATGGTCATCGATTTCCTATGTCGTTTTACGTTGTATATTCATAACTTATTTCAAAATATGTCATTTGTGTATTTATTTTATTTTAAAAATCATACGTCTCGATTCGAATATAATATGGCGGAGTTGAAAAATGTTTTCTCAGGTTTAGTTATTATTTTAAAACTTGTGTATATCCGAATTTTACTGATTTCTTTTGTCACTAAAATTTGTAATTCGATTTGTTATGTGCCGTTCTGTTTTTGTTAAATAAACTAGAGCATTTTAATTACGAAACAATTGACACGGAAATTGTAGTATCCGATTAAGTGGCGAGTTATCTAGTTGTTAAATTATGTTTGTTACAGGTTAATGTAACGATGCCGCCTTTTGTCTTTCCTAGTGATAATTATTTAACCGGTTTTGTTATGGCTAATTATACAAGCGGAGGTCCGGTGGATGGAAATTTAACTTTAAAAGCTACGGTTAGACAGTACAAAAAACGAGCAGATCACAGTTCGGTGACTACGGTCATCGCTGAGAAGTACTTTAATTTTGTAAGTACACTCGATGGTTCGAACATGTTAATACGAATTTACACTGCTGGAAATGATTAACACGAGAGTTGGATACACTATACACGTGTAAAGATGACAATAATAAAATTAGATGATTTTTAAGGAAAACCGCGTTAAAATTCGGTTTAGCTTCCTTATTTGTTGTTGTAATAATTGTGATAACATTAATCTTAACATGTTTTAGTATGTTCCTATTGTTGGTTTCAGCAGATTATTAAGTAATAAGTAGTAATAAGTAATATATTTGCACATTTAAATATTTTCTGTTTACAAAAAAAAGTAAAGTTACCATTCAATAGAATTTTCTGTACCGGAATATATCAACGATTCTTTCCAGAAAAAATTAATACAAAATATAATCTTGTAAAATATTATTTAAATTGACGTATTATACGATTGCAGAAAAAATTTTAGTACGAAAAACCTGCTCATTTAAAATAACAGAGTGCGTACACTCTTACCGTGTCAACAATATACTTAAAAATATCTTAGCTTATTTATTAATACTAGAACTAGGATTTGTAGCTGGCTTACTGTAGAAGGATGTGTTTTATACGCCTATGCTTATATCTTTTATACCTTTGTCGTAAAGCTTGGTAATCGTAATCTCCTATAAAATTTACCGTTGGAATGTCGGAATATCTACAATCGGCAAAAAAAAAAATTCGTTTTATCATTAATCATTTCCTGTACGTAAGGGAATTTTGACGCATCATGGAGAGATTTTATTGAAGTAAATCGCGAGGTTTATTCAAAATTATTCGAAGGCAATGGTTTTGGACCTTTGCACGTGGTTTATATTACTACTACTGGTATAAGACGATATTTGGCAGACATAGAGTAACTTTGGTAAAATTACCTTTTTGTATAATAAAAATTTGTTTGCGTTGAAAGCGCAGATATTTTATTAAATTTAGGAAATAGACAACCCATTTTCCGTATTGTTCTACTTACACAATCATTAATATGTTTTGTAAATGTGAGTCTTCTGTCCATGATGACGCCTAAATGCTTCACATGTTCCTTCCAGTCAAGTTCAACGTTTTTTATTTTAACGAACCGATTTAATGAAGGCCTACGTCTGGTAAAAATTATTGACTCTGTTTTCTCATCGTTAACTTTTATTTTCCATTTATGGTAGAATTTAGACATGACGTCAATTGCTTTAGTTAATCTATTACTTATAGTGTCTATTCTATAAGAAGATACCATTAGAGAGGTGTCATTAGCATAGAGATTTATATCTACTCCTGGTATTGTCGGTAAATCATTAATATATATAATAAAAAGGAATGGGCCTAAGATACTGCCTCGAGGCACCCAAGCTTTAACGTACCTTATGTCAGAGTTTTGGTTTTTCAGTTTCACATAGAATTTTCTATTCATCAGATAAGATTTAATAGTAAAAACAAGATATGGAGGGATATTTAATTAATTTATATATGATTCCATCATGCCATGTTATGTCAAACGCTTTTTCTATGTCCATCAAGACAACATCCGAATGTTTATTCTGGTTAAAGTTGTCAGTAACTTTGTTACAAACACTGGCCAGTTGGATTGCCGTACTTAGTTTTGGTCTAAAACCGTATTGCGAATCAGCTATGATGGATTCTCTGTCACTAAATGCCCTCAATCTTACTAGTATTATTTTTTCAAAAACCTTACTTATATTACTGAGTAAACTCACAGGTCTAACATTTTGAACCGAAGATGAATCTTTCCCAGCTTTTGCCAAAGGTACCGTTACCGATACTCTCCACGACACAGGATAATAGCATAGGCGTAAACATGAGTTAAATAGAACCTCCACAGCGACTATTGCTTTTGTTGGTAGATTTTTGATCATTTTTATGCTAATTTGATCGCGACCAACTGAATTTTTCAGCCTGAGAGTGGAGATAAGGCTTTTAACCTCTTTAGGTGTTGTAAGATCTACGAGTGAAATCACTGCAGGAGTGTGAAGTGAGTAATTGTTTATCGTCTTTTTCACCTTACGTTCGTGATACTATGTTGACATCAACACATTTTGACTATGAACAGTACTAAAATGCTCAACTAAAATTTCCGCCTTATCTTCAACGGAATAAGCTATCCTACCCGAATTAATTGGGTCTTTAATAGGCGGTAATTCGGTTTGGCCTCTACAGAAGTATTTATTGACTCTCCATAAACTATTATCAATTGGAGAGGTGGAATTTATCATACTGTAAATTTCTTTCATTTATTAGCTTTGTTTTGACTACCTTATTTAATTTGTTATACAGCTTCTTATACTTGAACTTATTTAGATCATTAGATCTTTGATAACATTTACGAACGTAGTTTTTAAGTTTAATAATAATTTTTGTATCTTCCGAGATCGAATTCATTTTCGCCTTTGTAACAACCCGTGAAATAGGAATTTAGATGTAGAATGTATTTATCTATAGATTGCGGATTAAGTAAAGTTTTTGGTATATTAATATTTTTTTGGATGTGTTTTTTTTTAAATATGTTCCAGTTTGCCCTGGAATAATTGAAAGCATTAGTTAATTTATTGTACTTTAACTTACTAGATATAGTAAACATTATCGGATTATGATCCGATGATAGTTCACTTAAAGATAAAGGGTTACTTAATTGATAGTAGTTCTTGGCAATAACAATATCAATGATGATAGGCAAAAAAGTTGAATTCCCGGAGAAAAATGTAGGCTCTGATGGTGTTTTTATCTGAAAGTTTAGTCTGTTGCACATGCTTAGAGGAGTATGTTCCCTGCTCTATTAGCATTATGACAATTCCGAACTCTATTCTTTGCATTTAATCTCAAATTACTAAGACATGTGTTGATGTATTTAATAAGGATCTGATATCACTTTCGAGACTAGTAGGTTTTATCGGCGGTCGGTATGCTGCAACGATAACTAATGATTTGTTTCCTAGCTGAAATTTTGTTCCCACAGCTTGTACATATAGGCAGAGGGGTGTAGTGTAAACTGTTGTGAACTATTAAGGCTACTACTCCCATTTTGTTTGTTAAATCATTTCTTAGTATTTTATAGTTAGATAATTTAAAATTTCCATCAATTTTTGTTTCCGAGAGACCAACAATGTATATGTTATTGCTCAGCATAAACTGTTATAGTTCTAATATTTTATTTCTAATAGAATTAGCATTCCAGACAATTACATGCACTTCTTCACACATATACAGATATACACATTTATATGAACGTGTCGGTTACACATTCGATAATTATGATAATTACGGTAACTATATCAGAACCACGATTTGACTTTAGTTTAGATATGATACGTTTGATACATCGTAATATGTTGCTAATACGTAGTAATTTAAATGCTGTTATGATATACGATAAGTCACTATTACTTTCGCTATCAAGATTGCTTTCTATACATATATTACTATTTAGAGCCTGTGCATAAGTACGTGTCGTTTTATTAACATTTGTTTTTCTTAAATTATTATTATTATTATCATTAATATGATTATTTCTAAAATAATTGTTATTTATATTAATTCTATAGTTGTGATCGTTATTACTAGTGCGATTATTATTAACGTCATTTATGGGATTCTTATTTAGTATATTATTTGATACGGTTTCAAGAACTCGGTTATAAACCGGACAACTTTTCGAGTTAGCTGTGTTCTCATTTGCACAGTTAGCACATTTTACCTGATTATTTTCGCCACTCTTTTTAATAGAATGCTGGCCGTCACATTTTAAACATTTTATTTTTTTGAAACAATTATAAGATACGTGCCCATAAGCCTGGCACCGAAAGCATTGTATAATTTTATTACTGAGTTTAAATTTTTCCCAGGATACTATACAATAACAAAAGTTGTTTGATATTTACAATATCTTAAATATTTGTGTTCGCTGGGAATATAACATTAAAAATAGGTAGCTTAATTATCTGATTTTCAGAATTTTTTTTGGTAAATTGTTTAATATCATCGATCTTAATTTTAGATTCGATTTCTTTTCTAATTTCATTTAATGTAACGTTAATAGGTGTATTCCTTTTAAAACTATTTTTATCGGTTTTCTATGTTTAGGGGTATGCGTGTAATGCTCTATTTCCATTTTAGCCAAGTTATTCATTACATTGTCATAATCTTCAATACTATCAGTATATATGTACGTTTATTGGATATTTTATTTTTTAGACTTATTTATAATACATATACATATTTACCCTCGGAGAGTTCTTGTGGTCTCCGGGCTGTAGCTCAATCTGGAATGGGACTTTCCAAGTGACACACGCTATAATGTCCCGCAGATATTAGCTGCGAATAAGGCGTTGGTCTAATAAGTAGTCGCGTTTCAGGAACGGCTACTAATGCAAAATTGCAGGCGGAAGTATGACCAAGGTAGTAGGCATAACGAGCAGAAAGACAGGTTGGGAACTGGCTATTGAACTGTGTCTATCTAAGAAAACATAAAATCCGGTTGAAAAACATCATCGCATTCTTTGTTCGGAAAATACGACACGTGTAAGAAATCATAATTATGCTGCATTCACGGGGGTATTTTTTAGTCATTTTATTAAGATTATTGTTTAATTAGCTATCTCTTAGTTTTTATGTTATTCAAAAATATCATTGGATATTTCAATAATTCGTTTACTGATTCGAGTATTATTTTGTATATAGGACGAATCGTATCCATTTTGGTATCCTCAAGAAACTGACGATAACACTAAGGTTCCTCATTTAAAGTGGTTTCACGGTGTGTATTATTTCAAGTATCCGATGTACGAACTACTTCAAAATGTCGCAGTTCTTGAAGAAACCGAAATAATGGTAACAGCTACCGTGAGTGACCGATTTTTGGACGAAGTTATCGAAGGATATGCTGTAGCGAGATTTTTCAATTCCAGTGTAAAAGCTTTTTTTCTCGGAGGATCTCCTCAAATATTCAAACCAGCTATGGCTTTTACATTTTATGTAAGTTATTATCTTTCGCATTTTTAAAAACGATTACGAATATTAACGCGAATTCTATTAAATACAGTAAAATATTGGCTTTATAAATTAGCATAAATTTGTAATTTTTTTTAGCAATTTCCGATTTCCTAAAAGATGTAATTCTGTCGGTGATGCCAGAGAGCTCTATCTACATTAGCGAAAATTTAAGTTATTACTTAAATGAAGTTTAAGCTTACTGTCGAAAATTTTCAAATACTCAGGTTTACCGACATTTTTATTCAAAACAACACATAGAGATAAACTAAATAAATTTAATGAAAACGTTAAAAGTAATTTTTAAATTAGCTGTTTTAATGTTATCAAGTACTTTGGATATTTGTTGATTATGTCAAAAAAATAAGCAATATTCTTTCATTATCATGATTATATTGAGGGTAACAACATTGAGGTTTCATTAACATTGCAGACGAATGTATCAGTGAAAAATTTCTGTCGTGTGGATGTAGGATGTAATTAGGTGTGTATAACTAAAGGTACGGTTTCGATAATTTAAAAAATAATAATGTTTCGCTCAAAAATGTTAATAAAGTATGATTATTTTTCAAATGTATATCGAATTAATTCGAGCGCAAATTTAACCCATTATTCGTTTAGTTAGTAACTTGGAATATTTCCATTGGTACTATGTTGTGATATATAGAGGTTAATTTAATGTAGAAAAGTATTTGAACATTTTTTTTTTTTAAAGTTTGCAGTCGCTTTCCAAGATGGCTCGCCCTTACCATATTTACGTTTGAGGGATGGCACTGTAGAAATTTATGCAGAAGTATATTTGAAAGCAGGTGGTCGCCAGATAGTTGACGTGAAAGCTGAAAGTGTAACTGATAACGGAATTTGGCCCATAAAAATTGATCTGCGGTCTCAAATGGGTTAGTAAATTTATTATATTCTAATGTTTGATATTTGTTTAAATTTTTACCGAGTTACGTATAATCAGCATTAAGTCTCGATTATAGTAAAAGTTATCCTAAACGCACATAATTATTAATAGAAAAATTAGAAATCTGTCATTGTTCTTTAGAACTATCCTAATTCTAGAAGTCGTGCCCACTATTAATGCTAAAATTTTCACATATGTATCATGTATGAAGAATAAATTTGAGGAAAACCAAATGAAAACTTAATACGGATAATTATAGAATTTAAATATTAACAATATATCGAATTAACACACTTATAACTCTTGAAAACGTGATTTAAGAAATATCGATTTGATAATAGCGTAATTTCCTGTAATATTTATACGAAAAAAAAAAATCTGATTAAGTATATAGATGAAGCTTATTTTACGAACGAAATAGGTTTAATTAGTACATAGTTTTTAATTAGTAACTCGTATCAATATTGTGAATCAGTTATAAATTTTTCTAACAAGAAAGAAACCATCTGCAAATATTTGAAAATAAACGTCTTCAAATAGCATAAGGATGCAACCGAATTGTTAAAATAATAATATTAACATTACAAATAATAAATATTTTCGAATCGGTAATTACTGGTTGAATTTTCTTTTAAACAGCTCGTAATAACATGCAATAATGAGTTAATTAGTTGCTCACTTTATATATATATATATAATTTATTATATATAAAGAGTTATATAACAACAATTACTGTATTAACAAATTTTGAAAATATTAAATCCGCGCCAGAAAATAAATTGAAATTAAGAATCAATACAATATTTAACATAGTTGACACACAACAGCGCATTAACTTTCGTAAAATTGATCGTTATAATTACATTCTGTTTAATTGATATCGATTTTCAGTTCATTTTTTCAATTTTAAATTCTTGCCAAACCGATTATTAATTTAAATTACAAAATATTCAAGAATTATTTTAATTTACATAAGTAATACGTCAAATAATCGATAAAAAAACTATTTAAATGTTATGAATTTGTTTTAATTATTATTTTCTGCATGTATCACGTTTAAATTGTAATTTAATAATCTTATTGTTAAGTACTGTTACAAGTCTTTGAAAAGAATGTTCAATAAAAAAACGGTTTCAAATCTAAAATATTTATAAATTATATAATGTAGTGATTATATTGGGTCATAGCAATCATTTTAGAAATCTAATGTCGATTTATTGAACATTATAATTTTATTTACATGAGGTCCAGAATGCGAACAAAAAAAAAATTCAAATCATGTTTTTAGTTTTTGTTTAATTGTGTCTTTTGTGTTATGAACACCTTATTTTTAAATGAAATAAACCATCGGATTTTTTAATTGGCATATATATTGGATTAAACGTTTTGAAAAAACTATATATTACTATATTTAACATTTGCATTATAATAAGTTTTTAAAGTGCAAGTAAAATATAATTTATTTTTTTTTCTTTCATATTTTTATTTGTTAATTTGAGACAAGTATGTCGTACTCATTTTCAGAATTAAAAAATTCCAAAAAAATGTTCATTACTATGTTTAACATTTGCATTATAATGAGTTTCTAAAATACAAATAAAAACTTTTTAAATTTGTGATCTTCCGTTAGTCCGAAAAATGAGCCTACGAAAATTCATCCAAAAAAGTGGGTTATTTCGTAAATGTTAAAAAAATTATTTACACCTCGAAACTTGATATTTCATTTATATTCGGTACCGTTGTTTTTACTATTTTCATAAATTATCGAATATATATATCAAAATTGAGTATATATTGACTGTATTAAGAACGATTTGTATTATTTTCATTCGTGTTGTCGCTTGTATATATATATATTCATTCCATCTTTATTAATTAAATTTAATCTTTTGTTTATAAGCAATAGGCGTTGACAAAAAAGGTACAGAAATACTGCGGGACGTTGAAAGGATGCGGATTTTAGTAACATTTAAAGATTTAAATGGAGAAAAAAGTTCAGCTGATTTATTGCTATATTCACATTACTCTCCTACAGGTCATTTTATTAAAGTATACACATCGACTCAAGATGCCGTGGTAATTTTTATATATAAATATATATGTATGCCTCTGTGTGTATTAATATGACTGAGATATATTAAATAGATGTAAATATTGTTTTGAATCAATGGCTATTTATTATGAGACAAAATTGATCTTTCTATTTACGGAACTAATTTTTTAATGAAGGAATAATTAAATATAAGAAAATATTTTTATATATTAGGCAATAATTTATTATTTATGTCGCTTTCATGTTCGCATGTATTAATCATTATACAAATGTGTTTGTTAATTTATTATTATAAGACATTTATCATTTTATTGATTTTGTAATTCCATTTTAATATTCACAAAAATGTTCGTTTATTGATGTGTGTATTTTTTATTTCTTCTTAGGTTGGGGAGTACATAGTGTTTCACGTTCAAACTAATTTCTACATCGAATATTTTAACTACTTGTTGATATCAAAGGGTGGTGCTATTTTGTATTCCAGTCAAGAAAAAATGTCCTACGACATTTATACATTCGCGGTTACCTTATCTGCGGAAATGGCTCCATCGGCTACGATTATCGTTTATCATGTCGGCAAACAAGGAAGTATAGTTGCGGATAGTTTGACATTTCCTGTTAACGGTTTATCTAGAAATAGCGTATGTATTTAAGTAATGTTTAATATTGCATCGTAATATGTGAAAACATTTTAAGTTGTCTACGATCTAATTCTAGGATTGAAACTATTTAAGTTCACGAGACAATATATAGTATCTGCACGTTTGCGATAATTGATTTGTTTTTATTTTAGTCTTATTTTTATAATGCCGTATGTAATTACCATTATGTCACTGGTGGTTTCACAGTTGGATGTAGTAGACGAGGTTAGAAGAGGAAATGAATTGTATAATCGAATAAATAGTTGCAGGACTGTTGGACAGAAACCAGATCGATAGGGGGATAATAAAAGAGTTTGGGAGTAAACAAAAGGGACAAAAAGCAAGGGGTTGGAACATTGGAGTAGATGGTCATGTGAGAATGATATGCGACCAAGGCGGCTGAGTGCTAAATTTGGTAGTCAGAAGCCAACATTGGGTTTGTTAGTAAAAAGGGAGTTATAGTGGTATGATTTTCACTTCTGTTGCCAGTTGTAGCGAATGAAGTATTTGATAGCTGTGTTTAGTAGTGGAGATTGCAGGTCTTGGGGAACATACCGATTAGTTTCCTTCAATTCCCTTATGTTCTGGAACCCATAAGAGCGATACTTCATTTAAAAAAAGCAATTACGTGGTGCAACATTAGATAAAATTACGTAAATTTGTGCGTACACGATCTTCGATTAATTAAATGTTTAATAAAAGGTATTTATCGATTTGGTTTTTGCAGTTTTCCGTTTTCATTAATAATCGTAAAGCTCGAACTGGCGAAAAGGTGGAAGTTGCGATTTATGGAGAACCTGGCGCTTATGTTGGATTATCGGGTATCGATATGCCATTTTATACTCTTCAAGGTGGAAACGAACTGACATATTCGAAGGTATTTTTTCCGAAATATCGAAAAAGTATATTTTAAATATCGTTTTAAAGTATTCACAATACATTAATGTAATTAATTTCAAAGAAATTCTTACGTTTTTCAACTTTATATATAAAACAAGTCGAAATCTTTTGTTATGAATTACGAATGTAAAATACTTTTATGTTACACGAGCTGATGCAGGATACTATCGAAGAAGTTGTTTAAAAAATGTTCGGGAAAATATTAAAATTGAACAGACGAATTATAAACCGTAAAATATGTATAAAAGGCAAATAGAATGGAAATAGACATTGTCAACGCGATCAATACATTAATAGTTGTAATTTTACACGTTTATGATAACGTAGTAAAAATATATGCGAAAGTAAAAAAAAAAAACAAAAAAAAAAAACAGAAATATAGGATTTGCATATTGCGTTGGAAAGAAACGAAAGAGAAGAAAAGTTAATCGAATTTTGTGTAAAATTTAATTCGATACGGTCTGTATAAGAATTATAGAACGAAAAAATATCTAAAAGTATAACTGATATTAAATATATTAACTAACCAGAGGTTTAGAAATCAAATCACAAAAAAAAAATACCAATACTCCGACGCACTATACGGTTGATTATAATCCCGTTTTTATTTAACATTTAAGAACCCGAATAAAAATAATATAATGCCGTTAAAAGTAGAAATATTAAAAAGTATCGCGGTGTATCTGGTATAAAGTATTAATCAGTAGATACGGAAAAAACTACTAGAAACGATTGTAATTAATACTGTAAATGCTGTATTACGAAAATTTATAAACATACCAAAAATAGTCTGTCTGTCGTAAACAATTAATTAGTAGATGGTCTAGTAACTTCGTATATCGATGATTAATTATCGGGAATATGTGAAAATGTCGACACGATGAGAAAAGTGCTAAATAAAATGATTAAAATTAGACTAATCAACTTAACTTACATTACGTTATATAAAACGCGACTGAATTGTTTTCTAGAAGTGTTTAGAGAACTAAGTATTTCGTAAACTGACAAGTAATAAATGAGGCGACTACTAACAGAATTACTATCTAGAAAACGAAAGGGCTTTTCAAAAGCGTATTATAAACAAACGTACTAGAGGTCCTATTTATAAAATTAAATGAAAAACATAACTGTATACGTTCCAGTTGATTTGAACGGTATAATAGGAATTACGCGGGAAAATCTTACTTTATATAATGTATGAAACGTAAAATAAAGGCAGATAATTCATATTGTTGATTAAAACAGTCGTTCTGTATAGTAATGCCCTTGTTGGAATGATATAATTCATAGCGCGAAACAATTTGAAACGCTCGAAGAAATTAATAATATTTTTATTATTGATATATTAAGAAATAACGGGTATCTAACGACAAATCAATAAATGCAAGATAAGAAGATCATGGCGAAAATTCATCACCCTTAAAGTTATATACAGGTGTATAGACGTACCGAGTATTAAAAGAAGGCGCAGAGCAGAGCGTTTGACCATCAATCGAAACATCGAGGAAAAACAAGAATAAAACTATTATTATTATTTCGAGTAGAACGGTTTAAAGTGTAATGTATAATGAGCGAGTTCTTTGTAAGATCAAAATTTAATCTTTGTAAGATCAAAATTTAACCCGACAAATAGATATTACGAGTTCATTATGATAGAAGTACATGCGACAATAGGAATGGATTTATATGTTGCAGATTTCATTCAATAACTTTAACGCGAAATTAAATTGAAGCTGATACAAATAAAAATATATTTATGTTCATTGCTTATTCGGTTAATAAATTATACGATGTTTTATACTCTATCAAGTTATTTTTAGGCGTGATTTTTAAATTTACGCAAATAATGTATGTAGTTAATTTTAAGACAATGTTTATATATGTATAGTACTTGACGCGTTTATATGATAGTGATTTATTTTATTTATTTATGTGACGATATAAATTGATATTTATCTATTTGACAGGTGATAACTAAACTAGATCGTTATGGGTCAGACGAAAATAACGTGTTTAGTCATACGTGGCTTTCACATTCAGGTGCACCTGATGATATCGTTATGTACCCTTCAAATTCGTACGGACTTGATGTTAATCGTACTTTTGAGTATGTTTTTTTTTTTTTTTTAAATAAATTTATAGGTAATTTAATTAAGAAAATGAATAATAATCGTCTAGACCATTTTTACAATATTCAATTATTTCTATAATTATTATGTTATCGTACGTTTAAGTTTCGTCTAGAATAATTCAAAAGACACGAAGAAATAAGGCGAAGAATCATTTGTCTATGTTGAGTTAAATATATAATAAGTTTGCAGACGAATCGACAAAGATGTAAAATTAAAATCTATCTACTTTATAACGAACGGCGAAGCAAATAACAATTTTTACGATTAATAATATTCGCTTCTATAAAACTGTATGAGATCTTTAAAAATATTTTTGTTATATACGGTATGTTATTATAATCTTTTAAGTAGAAAATCTGCTATGTAGTACAGATACAAAAATTACACGCCGCATACATGAGATGATCTATTCCATTAAAGAAAGTCGCACACTAATTTATATCAGCACGTATTTACAAGATTTAATTCTATAGACGTGTTACGTTTTATTCGTCTGACGTCACCGCTTGTTGTCTAAAAGGTGAATACACACTAACTTGTTAGTGAACTCGTTTTTAGTGATTAACTGTATCGCGTGTAATAATTTCACTTTGTGGTATGCGTACTCAAAGATTTAAATTAATTTAAATTAATTTAAACAAAAAAAAAACACATTTGAAAATAATTAGTAATTCTGCTTACACCGTACAAGAAAGAATTAGTCGGGATTTTAAGGATAAATAAATAAAATCTGAAAATTTTGTAAATGCATTTTTGAATTAAAGTCATTTTTTTCTCCGTCCCTTAAGCAATATGTAATTTGCATATATGTCGAATAATTGTTAATAGAGTAGATAAAGAGAAATCTAAGAGAAAACAAATAAATGCGTGTCTTATTCTTTTTTGACGTGTATACAGAACTTGTATTTATATATCGTACTGGCGTAAACTAGATATTAAATTAGAGAAGTGAAAATCCACAAGTGATAAAATTTGCTGTAGATTATCAGGTCATTTTTTGCAGAGTTTCCAAAAATATTAAATAGATTTGCACGAATCTTAAATCATACAGAAAAACGGTTTAGAAATAAATGTAGAAAAAGGAAAAATCGCGATTGTAAGTTAAACAATCTCATAATTTTCAACTGGAAATAAATGTTCAGAAAATTCAACGAGTACAAAAATTAGTTAATAATGACAGAGAATTGATCTCAAATTATCTCGTAATCGTAGTTCCGTAATTTTGTAATTTGTTGTCGTTTTTTAATTTTTTTTTTTATGTAATAATTTCAATACATCAGATTATTATGTAAATAACGTTTCCTAATTACATATAATACTTTATACTCACGTTGAAACATTTTTATATTTCTTGTTAATTTTTTCAAATTGTACAGATTATCCGGTTTAGTGGTATTTACGGATATTACATTACCGAGAAAACCAAGTTTTTGTAATAATTCGGCCGGATTATTAGAATGTTTGAGTGGTCAATGTTACAGATCAGAGAAAAAGTGTAACGGAATTATTGATTGCGATGATGGCACCGATGAAGCTAACTGTAAGTGGTAATATTATTTATAAAAAAACTAAAAATAAGTTAAACGCGAAAGATGACTTGTTTTATAATAAACAATTGACAATGCTTAAAAATAATTTTCGCTAAAGATGAACCCTTACCTCGCCTCACCGATCAATTTAACGAATGGTGAATTTTATGAGGTCGTTATTTTATTCGGTTTAATTATATTTCTTTATTAGTGTACGCATATGTATTGAGAGTATTGATTCTAATTATATTTTCGTTTTTACATTTAAAATTTATATTTACACTACGTTGATCTGAGAAAATCCAACATTGCGATTCTTCTATGTGCCATGTCCTCGAAGAAGGTTGGCGATCATCTGCTTGACTTGCTCTTTATCCATAATTTTTCGGAATATTTCAATTGTATCCAGTTTGAACCACTTCTTTAAGTTTTCCAACCACGTTATTCTAGGCCGACCACGTCTACGATTACCATTTATTTTACCCTGCATGATTAGTTGAAGGAATTCATATTTCTTGTTCCGTATTATGTGTCCAAAATATCCCAGTTTTCTTATTTTCACTGCATTAATAATTTTCGGTTTTTTGTTCAATTGTCGTAGAACTTCGGAATTTGTTATCGTGATTACGACAAGTATATTTATTTTGAACTGTTTACGAAGGTGTAGAGAACTATTATACTATATATGCAATATGTGTAAGTGTAACATAACGGTAGTACGCTTGTGTGGTACTCTCTGTTAATATACTTAAATAAGCGGACAAGATGTGAACATGGTCAATACTAATAAAGTTATTGTGTAGTTAGTATGTAAACATACGAAAAAAGGAAGCAACGAATTGACTTATAAAAGAGTTACGTTAAAAATATCACGCTGCTGCTCATGCAACTCATCGTCTGGAGTTGACCGTTGAATTAGAGTATCGATAATTTTATTGATTGCACAAAGTGAATTTAAAACTCATCAACAGCATACTCGAGAAAGCCAGTATGTTTTTTCTCATTAATTATAGACGTTACGGATGTCAGAAAAGACAGGGTAATACGTTGTATAGATTTATGTAAAATTACCTCCTTTTAAGTAGGCTCAAAGGGGAAAAGGTAGAAGATACTGATACAAGACGTGTTCGTATACTAAAAAAATCAATGGTAATCGATGATAATTGTACGATTCTTCTTCTATACGCCTTTTCCGTTGGAGTTTGGCGATCATCACGTGGATCTTTCAACTCTTGTAGCTCTCCTTTCGTGTGTTCACAATATTGTCGCATATCACCTTCTGCCCTCTGTTTTACTATTTACAATAAGCTGAAGTAGGCGGTACTCTTCCGAATGGATATGTGGCCAAAGTACTACAATTTTCTAAAGTGTGTGTGTGTTGTAACAGCTCAGTTTTCTTAGATACAGAACTTCACGTTTGTCACATGATCTATTAAAATTATATTCAATAAAACTGAAATTATTAATTGAAATAAAATCTCACCTTTCGAACGTTTAAATAATCCATTAATAAGATTTGATGATGTTGCTCACTGTGTGAAAAAATACAAATTCGCTTTGTTCATATGTTACAAAAGTTTAAATCATGTATATCAGTTGTAATATATACCGGTTGTCGTAATTTACCAAACATATGTGTGTTTTTAATATATATATAACTTTTAATAGGCGCTTTTTATAATGCTACGGAACTGTCGGCGTTTCGAAAGTCAAGGTTTAACAGAATTCAGAGACATTACGAAAATGTTTGGCTGTTCAAAGATATAAATATCGGTCCGCACGGTCGGTATATATTTGAAGTTTCGGTTCCACACAGACCAGCTAATTGGTTGATCACTGCATTCAGTGTTAGTCAATCGTATGGATTTGGAATGCTTCCTAAACCAATAGAAGTATGGTTTTTTGTTTTTTTTTTACAGTTTCGTTAAGTAGTATTTATCATTGCGTGATACCAAAGGTATTAAATTATTTTTCCCACCATAATACTAAATATATTGCAGTATTTTGGCAATGCTATCGGAATAATTTTGTGGTAGTTTAGTTTCCTCTTATATTTCGTCGTAATAGTAATTTAGTCAGTTATAAATTACGCGAATAATTTTTCTATAGTATTTTTTTTTTTACCCAGTAAAATTTAAGTTTTTTCCATTATCTGAAATATTTTAAATTTTCTTTAATTTATCTAAAGTTATTTTAACTTTAAATATTGCGCACATTTAATTATGATGTCAAGATATTTCAAACTATTTATTTTTTATTCGTATTATATTCCTAATTTCTTTCCCTAATTCATATTTATATTTAGCATGCGCCGTATCATCCTGATTTTCTATTACATTTGTTTTTAAATATTCAAAAAATAGTTTTCAAGTAGCTTGTAACTGAACAAATTTTATAAATAAAAACAAAAAATAAAAATATACATATTTATGCGCACTTTTTGTTTCTAACTGTTAAACGTGTATAAAATGTTCAAACTTATTTTATTTCAATCAAATCCATAATTTCTACTAAAATAGTTCCAACAAATCGAGACCTAATTTTTAATATATATATATATATATATATATATTATATATATATATATATATTGTCCCATCGTTAAGACTATATCGAGTTGGTTACATTTGATTCATCGTAATTAAATGAATTATTGCATTATTTTGTATTTAACATTTTTACGCCTGGTTTGTTATTAAAATTATGTACCAATTGTAGAATTATATTATTATTGTATATTTCATTTAATCTCTTATTCCGTCAAGGACGTCAGCTTTATCCTTAGTATACTCAGCGGCGGAGTACATGTAGTTCCAGCATGGCTCAACAGCGCCCACGTTAAGAAAATTGACGTCGATCTCAACTCAAAGTCAACTCCGGTCGCGTGGTTGCCAGTTCTGAGAAATATATTGCCGCCGAATATCCGAAGAAAGAAGACTGCAGTAAAAGAATAGATGAAATATAATAACGAACCCCTTACGATACATCTAGACACAAACGTAGCAGAGTGACTTAAATCAAGGAAATCGGCGCATAAATTCGTGGCTCAACTAATTTCCGAAAAATTCGACGAAATTCAGGCTTGGACACACAGCTGTTCTGATGACAGTCCAGATAAACATAAACTCATCAAAAACCCAAGCGTCGAACCACTATGATTTGATCTACCAAGAAATTTGTGGACTAGACTAAAGATTTTTTTTTATTATAACTGTTAAAATAGTACAATCTCATCATACGACTAGAAGTTACTCACTGCTTTGCCTGTTTTTTTTTTTTTTTTTTTAAATACAATATCGTTGTCTCTTTTATTACACGAAAGCAAAAAATCCAGAACGAACCGATGATGCGGTAGTCGGTCTACTGGTTAATAGATGTACTGTTTCCCGAGTGGCTGTTAAATTTTAAACGATTTGAAACAGATGTTGCTGTCTCGTATTTTTAAAAATTTTAAATTGTCGTAATTTCTGTCCTATTTGTGGTATCAATGTGAAGAAAAGCTTAGAATGAATCCGATAATATAGGCTATAAGATGTGCGAGTTTCATCATTATTGCTTTAATAGTTTTTGAGTTAAATCGGGACAGACAGACAAACATTTTTAAAAATAGATTTTCTGTTTATGTGTGATAAAAATAGCCCAATACAGTGATTATAATGAAAATATTCGCAAATCACAGACAGACACAGTTTTATATACTAGTATAGATAAATAGGTATTAATTATGAAGTAGTAATATTAACTTTAGATATATATTTTACATGTATACGAACTATTAATCATTATAAATAATGCGGGTTTCTTTGCCGAAGGCGGCCTTAAATCAAAATGATGACAATGTGTATTTTGATTTTTTTTTCAATAACTATTTCTTTCTTTTTTTTCAGTATACCGGTATTTTACCTTTCTTCATAAATGTCGAAATGCCCTCGAGAAGTCGTCAGGGCGAACAAATCGGTGTTAGAGTGACCGTGTTCAATTATATGGAAAACAACATAGAAGCGATTGTATTATTGCACGGTTCCGATTCTTATAAATTCGTGCACGTCGGTAACGAAGGTATCGTTAGTTCGTATAGACCGGAAACTTCATTCGGCGAACATCAATTTTTCGTTTATATAAAAGCGCAAGACGCGGTCGTTGTTTATCTGCCGATAGTACCGATTCGTTTAGGCGATATGGAAGTGACAGTTAGCGCGTCTACATTGATCGCAAGTGACAGAGTTACGCGAGTTCTACATGTTGAGGTAAATTTTTCAAACTGCACGATTATATGCCGTTTAGTTTTTCATGGAAACAAATTATTAATACGTTAAATATTTTGTTATTCCGATTAGTCAAATCGATCGTGATACGGTCTAGCGCTCTGACAGTTTGGTGTTGAAACTTCTTCGGTGTCGCGTACAAAAATATAAAAATTATATCATTTCGTATATAATTTAAACAATCCGCTGATAACACAATCTCCGATATAATCAATTGCTGCCCGTTCTACTTACCTAGTTCTCGCCGCAATTACTATATATTGGTTCCCGGCTTTTACCTTGCCGTCGATATTGCATCTAGTAGTTATTAATTGTAGGATCAGAAAGTATGACAAGTTGTCCAGTTCGTGCGCTATTCAGCCATATTATTGCGCTTTTGTGTGTGTTTAGTGTTATACAGAGTGAATGAATGTTAAATATTTTCAAGTAAGGTACTTTGAAGAATATTAATTTAAACGTAACTTTACGTAATCAATGAATTCCGTATTCCAGATTACGTTTTCTATATACATTCTCAAGCCGGATTTTCACGCGTCAAGTTTGGTTTGACTGATTTTAGTTGATCAACAAAAGTTGAATGAAGAAACTTGGTTTCAATGGAGTTGATCAACTTCATAGAGAATCATGAGAAATGTTATCGAGTCGAAACTTTTTTTCAAGTGACAACGTGTTATTCGAGTATTGACACGTGTGAAACCTTCCTCGCTTTTAGTTCGCATCGACTGTTGGTATATTTATTCGCTTCGCGTCCGTTTTAAAATAGTCAAAATGAACGTAAAATGGTCGAAAACCGTGACGTTAAAATTTTTACTTATTGTCCTTCAAACTATCGTTTAAATAATTATAAAAATACAGGGACGTGGAAAGATGCTTTGCTAACTAGAAATGAACATTCCTAATTTAAGCATTTCTGACCTAAAAACGAAATATTACTTCATTACTGTGTCAGATGGCGATTCTCTCTAATTTTTTCTAGCAAAATTCTCGAATTATTTCTATATTTATCGCTCTCTTCTAATGTCAATATCTCCGAAGCTCCCAATCGGTTTCTTTTGAAGATCCACTGTTTCACAAAATGTTACTACGTTACAGTTTCACGTTAATTTTCTATAATTTTTTCTTACAATATTTTGGATTATTTATATATTTATTAATTTCTTCGAAGCGGCAATCGATTTCTTTTGAAGATCCACTGTTTCATAAACTGTTACATTAATTTTAATGGACTCGAATCTTTGTGTCAACTATCTTATACCGTTTTTTCTATATGTAACTTGAGAAAGCCTCTTCTGTCCCCTCCATTCTAAACACGCAATCTGCAAACCCGATCATGTTTTTTTGTAATGCTCCGTCATGTCGCCGTTACGTACTGAGCTGTACATTATCTTTTACTATGTTCCCCATACATTACACCTCTGTATAATATCTCGTTTTTCTCCATTCCCTCGCATAGCAACATTTCTAGCCTCTTTGATTAAAATATAAACAGTCTCTCGGCATCACGTTAAAAGCATCCCCATTTTAAAAAAAAAAAGAGGGAGAGAGAGAAATAAAATAACAATACTCATTAATTATTTATAAAAACGAATTAAAAAAGTGTTTATCTTTTTTATCGATTGAAATGTACGACGAAGCCAATAAAATTTATATTTTCTATAAATTATAATATTGTGTTAAATAGGTTAAATGTAATGATTGTGAGTTTATTGTTTTCTCGGAATGCCTAACTATTGCTAAATTGTTGATACAAAAATGGAAAATTTTGAATATGATCCTTTTATTTTGTTGTTGTTTATATTTGTAGATTATTTGATGTTAAATTACATCTGTATAGCTTTCGAACGATATAAATATGTGCTGGGCAATTTACGGAGCTTGAATTTTTTTGTTTGTTTTAAATTTATCCGATATGAACGATTTAGTGAGGTGTTCGGCTGGGTTAAATAATTGCGATCATTAATTCCGCTTACAACATTACTATATCTCGGAAACGATTAGACAGATTTTGACGATGTTTCGTGCGTTAAACTCGCATCAATATGTACTTTCGTTTTATACATATAATTTAACTCCCCCGGTGTGACAGAACCACGTATAGCTTGTAAAAACTCTAAAATCAAATTACACAAATTAAACCGGTTGTAAGTAATTAAGAAGTATTTCCATTTGCAAAAATCTAACATTGAAAACTGCCTAGGCGGAAACTCCTAGTTTTCAGAAATTATAAAAATAAATTATAATCAAATTTTATTAAATATATCAAGTATACTGCTTATAAAATAAAAAATTACGGATGGATGGAATTTAATGAATTTATTTATGAACTTGACGGTGACAGTCTTTTGATTGTTCGTTTATGTTTTAATAATAATAATAATAATGAAACGTGCGTTTAGGCTGACGGGTTACCGCAATATCGACATCATTCCGTTTTGCTTGATTTAAGTAGTCGAGCGTTCATAGTTCAGTACATGCATGTCAACGTGACCGAGGTTCCGATTATACCTTACGAAGTTGAACGGTATTATATTTTCGATTCGAACAAAGCCGACATCTCGATCGTCGGAGATGTAGTTGGACCTATATTTCCAACTATGCCCGTCAACGCTACTTCTCTATTAAACTTACCAATGGTAAGGAATTTGTAATATATATATATATATAAAGTATCGATATCGGTTCCTGTAACGTTTTATATAATGCTCTTGATGTTAATATTATTTCTACGAATTTAGGACGGAGCCGAGCAAACTGTATTCGGTTTTGCCGCGATGATGTATACAACAATGTACATGAGATTGATCAATCAACGTAATCTTACACAAGAAAATTATTCTTTTTATTATATGAACATCGATTATCAACGTATGTTATCGTTCATGAACGCTGACGGATCATTCAGTCTGTTTAGAAGTGATTGGTATGATCTTTTTTTTCACATTTGTATGATTATAAGCGCGTTTATTCGTTATGTTTTAAACGTATAGACTAACAGTTAAATAAAACGAAATTGGTATATTAAAATAAGTAAAATTTATAGCGAGTGAGAAATTATGACGGATTCTTAGTTATCGAGATCTATCGTTTTTTTATAATATAAATGGAATGAATAACATTTTATATATATATATAATATATATATTATATATATTATATATATATAATCATCATTAAGTGTCGTCTAGACGACTACACTTAGCTATACAAATTTTGTTGTATAGTGTAAGTAGCGTACAAGATTAGCATACACACACACACTCGGGGGAACTGATTGTAATCGCTTTGTTGTCAGGGCACATTGCATCCCCGCGTGTTTTTATAGCGTACTATATTATTACAGCGCATATAGTGTTGCGCGTGGTGGTTTGCCATTGCGTTCTACGTGATAATATTAGGATTATTTATGTTTTTATTTTCTGATGATAATTTTTGTGTCGCCGATCGTACTCGAACTCGGTACCTTCCTTGTAGAAGTTCGTGCTTTATCCACTAGGTAATTCCGATGATTATATATATATATACTGGAATTTTACTCACGACTTGGCCTGTGTAATAATTTTTTTGAATATAATATTGCTGTCTTTTTTTTTTTTTTTATTACACGGACGCTACTATTTCAGAAAGGATCGTTTTAATAAAATATGGCTGTCTTTCTTTTAACAGTTTTTATATATATTACGTCTGTTATTTTGTCAACAGCCCTAACGCAACAAAACGTGGTTTATGGGTGAGTGTTGGTAGTAGAGGTACATTCGAACGCGAAAACGTGGTTTGAAAGGCGGATGTTGTTGGTGGAGGTCTTTAAATTGTTGTTTTAATGATTTAGTCTGCTAATTTTTTTCAATTACGGGCGATTATTAAAGACAATTAGAATAATGGAGGGATATGCGAGGTTTGCAATATAAATGTCGTTGTCGATTGTCAAATGTTTATTCGGTATAGGATGATTACAATGAGTATATTGTGAAAGGTTATCTTATAGAGAAGTATTATTTATTTAATAAGGTATTTATAATCTTATATTTACAGTTCCTTTTATTTCCTCTACATTTATCACACATAAGTACACCCATAAAATTTTCGATGATAAATAAAAAACAACTACAGTATAAATTAGTCATTATAAAAATAAAGTATTAGATAAAAGTTAAAAATTATAAAAATTTATGTTAATCTACGATTTTAAAAAATATAAAACTCGCGAAAATCGTCAAAAACAGATTGACTTTTTCAGAGGAACAAAGTTAAGTTTTATAAATAATATCAACTGCCTATTAATTTCAAGTCTTGAGATATTTAAGTTGAAATTTTTTTAAAGATCAAACTTTAATATATTTTCCGTGTCTTTTTTTTTTTTTTTTTTTAATGATTACTTTTTAGGGGTTTGGCTCCTAAAAGCGTCTGGCTAACATCGTATTGCGCGCGGATACTTCAAGAAGCAACATTTTACGAATGGGAAAACTATATTTACATAGATCCGCAGGTATTCAGATGATTTTTATTATGTAATCTTTTAACGATGTGAGCATCAAATATTTTTCCCACTAGGAAAGACATAAAATTTCCCCCACCATATGGGTGTCGATTTTAATGCATAATATTCTCCTACCGGAACAATGTCAATTATAATATGTAAAATTAATCTCCTGATTTATTTCTAATTTACGCAGTAGTGTGAAATTATTAGGATTCAGGAGCTTTACAAATAAAATACTAAGTGCGAATTCTTTGATTCTCTATATTACATTTTATCTGATTAAATTAAAAATTTACGTTAAATAAATTGTTAATTATATTTTAAAATTCGTAATATCTTTTAATTTATCATCGACGGTACACAATTATTTTTTAAAGTTTCGTCTATAATTTAATTTTCAAAATTATAAATCGAGGATTAATATTTATACAAATTTAAACGTGACTTTAATATTTATATGTGTTTTTCATCTTATATATTCATACTATTTAATGTATGCCATACTATGAATGAGACCGTTAATAATTTATTTTCAGTTATTTATATAAATATACATCCATATACATATATATATATATATATATATATATATATATGTATGTATATATATATATATTAATGATCGCGTGTAAGTCTAAATTACTTTTATCATCCTAAGATTACAAAATATTTGCATATGTCTGGTTCTGCAGGTAATTGAAAAAGCTATGTCGTGGGTTGTGAAACATCAAACAGAAGACGGTTCCTTTTATGACGTAACATGGTTACCAGATCGAAAGGCAAATATTTCCATGTATTACAACGATCAGGGTACCATTACTTATAGAAATATTTCATTGACGGCGCACGTTTTAATTACGTTAGTGTCAATGAAAGATGTAACGGGGGTTAGTATATAATATACTTTTATATTATGCAGCTATTTGTTTCGTAATTTTGGTTATACATTAAAATAATACTCTTAATTCATTTAGTAATGTGCAATAAAAAAAAGTTATACATTACGTATAAAAATTTGTTAATAATATTACTTAATTGCTTGTGAACGCTATATGTTAGCTTCAAATTTTGTATCTGTTTTTTTTTTTTTTTTAAACTAATTTTGGTAATTTAAAGATGAACGCGTAAAATAGTTATTAGTTCGTTATGTAATTTGAAGCTTTTTTTTTTATGAGCTAAAGTAGTGGTTATGGTTGTGTGTTTCAGAACATTCTCTAGTGTGTTGCCCAAACCGCATTGTTTCCTAACTAAATTGAAATTTTGGGCACTTTAGCATAAAGTGTGATACATATTTCTATGATACAGGTTAGTATGTTGCTGAACGTGTAGCAATATCAACTTTTTCGTTGCATGGTATGCCTACGTGTGTAGAGATCTACAAGAAGAATGTTCTGGCAATTTAAAACATTAAGATGTTTCAGCAGATAATGGATTTTTAGTATCAATGAATGTTTCCTGTGTCTGTTGGTTAGCGTGGTTAAATCTTGTAATGAACCTAGCAATCAATACCCCTTGTGAGCTCTGGTTCATAGCGTGTAAATGCTGGAGGCAGAAGAGTATTGCATGTAATTCATCGTCTAAACAATAATCGCTTAAACTTGCGGAGGCAATAAATTCAAGAATTTCATATGAATCAACAGAGTGATTTTAAACATCTGTGGGATAGTTTATATATTAGAATTATCTATGAATAGCGTCACAGATACAGACGGTCGAATACAGTCAGCTATATCATTTATATAATCTGTGAACACGGTTGTGCCTAAATCAGAGCTTTGTGGAATTTTATTTTCTGTTGAAAGGGGTTTAAATATGGATGAATCAACTTTAACTTTGTACGTCCTATTTATTAAGGAACGATGTATATCTATCATATATTTCGGAAGATATAAGTTTCAAGATCAGACCGCGTCGTCATATACGATCAAATGCTTTTTTATAAACGAAAAAAAAAAACAGCGTATGTTGTTGTCGATTGTATCTGGTCAGGATTTGCCTTTATTATACATAATTTTTCCGTTAATATCGAGAGAGATGGTAGACGACTGTTGGTACCAATCAGTGATTTGATCTTTGATCATGCTTTGTGTTTTGTAATATTTTGTGGAATTGAACACGCAAAGAGATTCCGAATTTCTTACTCTTTTTCTCGAATGAGAGGACGAGCATATGATATTTCACGAAAATGATAAATTCTGTTAGTATTCCAGATGCTTTATATTTTCTAAGTACCCCCGTTTGCGTTTGTTTGTGATTTCTCGTATTTCTTTGCACCAACATGGGACTCCGTGGATTTGTTTTATTTGAGTGGTGTTTGGTAACATGGATTAATGCTATTAAATTTTGATAATCTTATAAATGTCAATTATATTGTGAAATTTTTAACACGGTTAAACGATAAAATAAAGTATAGTTAAAGAATGAAATGTAGTAACTTTTACTATTAAATTGGAAATATATTAAGAGAATTTTCTTGCTTCTTCGTAGAAATTAGGCGTACAAGTATCACTAGCCACCAGTAAGGCTATAAAATGGTTAGAAAGAAATTTAAAGGCAATTGAAACACACGGGCATCCTTACGAAATTGCTATAGTAGCGTACGCGTTAATGCTTGCTAAGGCAGCTTCTTCTGAATATGCTTTTGAAATACTAGCGAGGAACTCCAGAGAAGACGGTATTTTTTTTTTTTTAATATTACATTTCAAATATATAATATTGAATTGTAGATTTCAGGGTAGATGCGACGCAACGATCTCTTAATGACCAAGATACGTGATTATTTAATTTTTAAAAATGTGTAATTTTTTTGTTGAATTAATTTGCGAGTTTTCAAACGGATACTCCTGGGTAGTGTTTTCGCTAAATGATAAAAACGGATTAAGCTTTCGAAACAATGATTAATGACGGTTAAAAAAAAATTATTTCAGAAATTTTTTCTTATCAAAACGTAATTCAAAAATAATAAGTACTTTTCCGTATAAATTTATTATATGTTGGATACACGTATGTGTATGTGTGTTCAACTTACTTTTTCAAAACGTTATAAATATAAATTAAATTTCGTTAATTTAAAATTCAGGTGGTTTCATTTATTGGAGTCAAGATGAATTGCCTACTCCGAAAGTAAAAACGGAAAATCAGAAATCTTACTTACTACCTCGTTTACCGTATAAATACGATTCTATTAACATCGAAGCCACTTCGTACGGTCTTTTAGTTTATGTAGCCAGACAGGAGTACCAAATGGACGGAATTGTGAAGTGGTTGAATTCGCAAAGATTGACGGAAGCTGGTTGGTCTTCCACACAAGTAATTTTGAAATTAATCGTTTTTACTTTTAAGTCAGTTTAGTCGCAATTTATAAAGTGCTTACTCGCAATAATTGCATTTATTATAAAAATATATATGTTATATTTCTCTCGCGAATTATGATGTTTTTTTTGGGGTACGAAAGTTTTATTTTATATGTTAAGCTTTCCCAGATTTAGTAAGTCATAAAAAGGAAATTAGACTTTTTCCTGTTCATAAGTTTTTTTTGCTATAAAATGACGAAATTAGTTATCGTCTAAATAAACGATTGCCAATTATCCGACTTTGCACACTAAAAATTATTATTATAATCTGAGTGTTTAACATAGTTAATATATTTTTACTAAACCTGCACAAAAATACAAAAGAAGTAGCTGGTATATGTAAGAAAATAAATAGGGGGGATGACAATTTTGGGAAAGCAATAGTTGAAATATCTCGGAACAATTTAATATATGGAAAATGTACTTCGTTCAATTATTTAATGTTAGATCTTTAGAACCACCGGATGGACATCTCGAATGCAAAAGCTGAACCATGTATGAAAGAAGTCTTATATGGCATTAAACGACAAAAAAATGGTAAAGCAACTGGTCCGGATTGAATACATGAAGAGGTGTTTAAAGCTCCTTCGGAGTGTGTTCAACAAAATCTACACCGCGAGAATAACTCCGAGGGACTGGCTAAAATCAACTTTTATCGGCTACACTAAAGAAAACAACGGTTTCTAATTGCAATGGTTACCGCTTGATCATTCTGTTGTCGCATGAAGATTTTCTTAAGAATTATACACACAAGAATACATAAACGATGTGAAGAACAAGTATAACGCAATTTGGATTTAAAAATGGAATGAGTACTCGCGAGGCTCTCTGCATACTTATACAGCGCTGCCGAGACACGAACAAAGTCATATATGCATGTGTTATTGACTATCATAACTCGTTTGATCGCGTAAATCACGAAATTCAAATACTGAAGGGGATTCTTATTGATAGAAATTACTCTTTATAAGCCAACTGTACCGGAAACAAACAATAAAAGTAAGAGTCGAAGCAGCTTATAAACGACCAAATATTTTAAGGCGTGCATTCTGAGTATTCCCGCATATAATAATGTCGTTTATAATGTTATCTGAATTCATTACATTGTGATTCATCTTTTGTAATGCTGTCGTTTTCACTTTAATCTAAATTATTTTAAGTAACTCTGTATATCAGATACGTTGCTTTCGTCTAAGCAGACAATTCACATTTAGTGCATTCGTTTCCAGCATTTCTTTAGTCAACATAATTGGTAAGTTATTGATTTTTAAAAATAGTTTTAGTATAAAATATCTAATTATTTAAACAGTAAAGGGACAATATTCCTAAAAATTACGGATCATATTATAAAATATTTTCCAATGCGAATGTAGAACCTTGGTAATTTGGTGTGAAATTTAATATATTGAAATTATTTCAGGATACAGCCATGGCGATGAAAGCGTTAATGGAATATACTAACAGACAAAGGATTAGGGACGTGTCTAGTTTATCGGTTCTCGTAGACGCTACAGCACTAGCTGGTTCAACAAAAATGTTACAAGTTAATAAAATGAATTTGGCGCAAATACAGAAAATTGAGGTAATACAAAATAATTCATTAACCTTCAAAAATCGTAATGTTCAAATACAATTACAATTTAAAAAATAATATTATTTCTACAGAATGTAATAAATTACAATAAAATAATAATTTAGGGCTAGATTGACTAAAAAGTCAATAGGAACATAAAACTTTGTTGATATTTTTGGATGGGTCTAGCTGAGAGATGTTTTGTTCTGTTATAGAGCCGATCAAAATTTAAAAATGAGAACGAATTAATTCAGTTTGAAAATAATGAAATTTTGATATGTTTGGTTATTACTATCATTCTGTAATTAAAACGTCGATAAAAATGAAATCAGCAAACTTGTAGAAAATCGTATATAATTTTTATATTAAATTTTCGTGTTAGTGTACATTATATTTTTCTACATTATGAATTGAGCATTTTATTAAACTGTTTTATTTAAAATCCATTTGTATTTCTCAATATTACTTTCCGTATGATCTTTTTTTCCTAGATTCCTCATGCCTGGGGTACTGTTAAAGTGCAAGCTAGAGGAGCTGGATATGCTATACTTCAAATGCACGTGCAGTATAACGTGGACACAGTGAAATATCAAACATTGCCACCAGTTAACGCATTTTCGTTGGAAACTAAAGCTGATTTCTTTGGAAGAAATCAATCTCATATCACTTACCATAGTTGTCAAAGGTAAATATTTTATTACCGTATAAATTTAAAAATACCTTAAATTTGATTTTATATAATTTTCAATAAAAAAATAAAATAAAAAAAATATATAGTTGAAATCACTAAATTTTCATATATATAAAACGATAAAGTTTTTCCGGTATTATTACCAAGTGACTATAAAAACTAATCAAATATAAACATATATAACAATTTATGAAAAATGTAAAAGGGAAAACAAAAATAAAATGTAAGAAAATGCTTAATTTAGTTGTATAATATTACTAAAGTAGCACAAAGTGAAAAACATTTTTTTTTATATATATAAAAATTTAGTGATTACTTTTTTGTTGTTTATTTTTAAAAAATCACTACATTTCACATTTTTCAAATGTTTTGTATATATATATATATATATTTGTTGGAGTTGAATTGTTAAGAATAAAGTAATTTTTATGTATTAAAAATTATCTACATCAAAACTTTCATAAAAGTATAAACACAAGATGATAGAAAATAAATGGTATTAACCGGGAGTATGTATTCCGTTTGGGTAACTAAAGTTATTTTGTGATTGATGTGAGATTTTTTTGAACTTTATAAAAATGTTGTATACATTTTTTTTATAATGAAAAATGACAGTGAGCGTATATATAAAATAAATACATTTTTAAAATAATGTTACATTAAAAACATGGTAAATTGATTTTGAAGTTACATAAACAAGAGCTCAAAGTATTTAGTTTTATATATATATATATATATATATATATATATATATATATATATATATATATACAAAGCTTGAATACAATTGTTATGGTTAGATGGACGTATACTCAAGAATCTGCAAGATCCGGAATGGCTGTGTTGGATGTAGCTATACCGACTGGATATTTCGTTCAACAGCAAAAACTAGACACCTATGTTAAAAATCAAAATGTGCGAAATTTACAACGAGCTAAGTATCTCGATCAAAAGGTCGTATTTTATTTCGACTATGTAAGTGAACAATGTTTATTTATTCATATTCGTGTACATTAATGTTAACCTTAAATTTTATATATATATATGTGTGTGTGTGTGTGTGGCTGTGTACGCGCGGCTACGTTAACTGATATTTTTTATTCGTAAGTTTATCATAAAACTATGGATTTAGAATAAATTTCGCCTAACATTGAATTTAATCACATTAATCGTTCGTTTAATGTCGTTAACTATAGTGTAATAGTAGTTAGTGTTAAGATCAAAAATTAGTTGTAAGAAGCAGTATGCGTAAGGACAACTAATATACTTCTATTTAATAAACAATATAACGCTACAGTAGTAGAGGGACAATGTTATTGTTCTAATTATATATTTATGGAGTTAAAATTTACACGTGGAAAATGAAAAATAATAATCATGCGTTTGTCTGTCGCTGGTCAGAATGTAAAGATAATTTATTAAATAAAATGACAGACTAAATCTACGTTTAATAGTGGTTCTAATCTTGCAATACAAACACGCTTACGTGGTTCATATATAAGAAATACTGAATGATTATTAATACAAAGTTTCTCTTATAATTATAATTTGCCAAATTTATAAAAATGTACATGATGCGTAATTTTGATTAAACGAGGCAGGAATAATTAGAATACGAAAGAATAAAACATATTAAAAACTGTTTAACCGCCGCGCCAATTCGATTTAAACAACATAAGTGTCGAACTTGGGATACGATGAAAATTAAGAAATTAAAACTAATCTACTTATAAGATTAATATTTTAGTTTGTGCTTGTGCACTTGTTCTTTATTAATACGACTATCGTGTATGAATTTGAATTTATTTTAAAAGGAAAAAAAATATTTTAATCGGGAGTAGTATATGGCCATACAATCAGGAGTGTAGTCTAGGTACTACCTTATTAACTTGAAAATTCGTATATTCATCTCTAGAAACCTACCATTATACGAATTGCATAAAAATTTGAATTTGTAATTTTTTTTGTCTTTTATATAATAATATTAAAGCACAATGTTACATAAAAACTCCAAAAAATACAAATATTTCGACAAGTTGGACCAAATACTGGCCATTTATCGCTCAAACTATTAAGCGACGCTCTAATCGAAAGTATACAAGAATTTCATAGTGTGTATTTAGCATTGTTAATGTAAAAACACGAAAACTCCGTAAATTTGTCAAGTGGTGTGACTTGTATGTACGCGGAAATTTAAAATGTTTTCAAGCCTCATTTTTATTATATGTTCAAAAATCTTTCTACCGTTATTTATAAAACGCATTGATATTGTTATTTTTGTAATAATGAACGTGATTTTAGTTTCCGTTATTTATTTTTTAAACTCTGTAAGTATTGCAGAATAGTTAAAAAAAAAAATTATTTTAATGTTTGTTCCGATTTTTAATTTTAACAGTTGGATAACACGGAAACGTGTGTAAAATTTACTGTGGAACGATGGATGCCCGTTGCAAATATGTCCAGATATCTACCGGTTAGAGTATACGATTATTACGCGCCGGGTATGTACTATTTAAAAAAATTATTATAATAATTGTAATCTTATTAATTATCTGTTTCGTCGTTGACGTTCTTAGATAATTGTAATTCTACCGTTTAATTATAATTGTTAATATATTTCAACGAAATCACTATATAATTAGAAAAAAAAAACCATCTTCACCATTTATGTATGATCTATTCGAATCCTGTTCAGGTGTCCGTTTATGTTTTTCTGCAGCGATTTGTATTAAATAATGCTTCGTAATGTTTTTCAGGGAAGGCTTTTAGGATTATTACATATTTTTGCAAAATTGATCAATCTATAATCTAAATCAATAATTTATTTCTTGAATTAATTTTTTCATCGTAAATATTAAATATATATGTATGTTTCGCTGTAATGTGTCAAAACGCGTGTGTGGCCTTGTGGATTGATCATAACACTTAGCGATGATCTACGCGCGCGTATTTCAAACAAGCGAAATTTTGTATTTTGCTAGTATAAACTAGTTTGCTACTTACCATCAAGAAGAGGATTTATATAGTAATATTCCAAATCGTATGTTACTGCTGCTCACGTACATATTTAACGCGATTATCAGAAAGCATGAAAAAAATCCATCATTACCATGGAACTCAAACCGAATAAACTAGAAAATCCATATCACAACATATAGATGTACTAGTTTCGCCTGTGTAATTATTTTTTTCAATACCATATCACTGTCTATTTCTTTTAACAGGTTTATATATTAGTATTACATATATATATATATATATATATATATATATATATATGTCTGACATTTCGACCACGCCCCTAACGCAATATAGTATTCGTATGTATATGTAAATATTCGTCCGTTAAAAATTTTAAATTGTTGTAATTTGTCCTATTTGTGATACAACGCTTAGAACGAATCCGACGATAATATAGGCTATTAGCTATGCGAAGTTTATCATTATTGCTTTAATAGTTTTTGAGTTAAATCGGAATAGACAGACAAACAGACGGGCAAAAATTTAAAAAAAAAAATTCTGTTTGTGTGGTGAAAATAGCCTAATACAGTGATTATAATGAAAATATTTCACACGCTGACGTTACAGCTTTATATATTACTATAGATTAGTATCTTGAACATATCTAAACTACTGGATAAGTTAATTTTAAAGAAAATTTTACCAATAGTAGAACAGAAAAAAATAATTCCAGACTATCAGTTCGGGTTTTAAAGATGGATTAGTCGATGCTGTATCGTCTCTTGCTTTTGAAAAAGTATATACACTGTTCTACAGTTTTTCTCGACTTTAGTCAAGCATTTAACACAGTCTAACGCTGAGGCTTAAGATACAAGCTAATGGAATGATACCTATTGTTATCGTTTTATCTAGAAAAAATCACATTTAAAATGGCATATAATTGTGAATTCTTATACTGGTGTAAAATCACAACTTCAGTTTTATAACGAAGTATTTTTGGATCGTGTGTTAATATTACACATGTTAACATTCAAACGTATCAACGATACAGCAATCATTGACTTCCATACAAATCGTAGATTGGCATCTCAGTTAAAATTTAATTTACAAATCCACGATAAAATGGTCTACAGAATAGCGAATAAAAATCAATCCAACCAAATCGGTTAACGCAACGTTTACTATAAACAATAAAACCGGCGAAATTTGGTTTTCGTGTGTGTATATATATATATATATATATATATATATATATATATATATATATATATATATATATATATGTGTGTGTTTAATTTTAAAGATCAAATTTGAAAAGTGCTCTATTTTTTTTTTTTTTGCAGAACGATACAACGAGACCATCTTCGACGCTTTAAATACTTACTTATTGAATATATGCGAAGTGTGCGGTAGCAGTCAATGTCCTTATTGTCCGATTTATAATTCTGCTATAAAACTGAATTCTTCCATCGTTGTGTCCACATTATTCGTGATGGTAATTACGATTGGCCGTACGATTATTCCGCGAATGACTTAAATTTAAGGACCTTAGTCAGGTTTGAATTTCACTTTTATCCGTCCATTTTTTTCCCAAATTTATAGACTTTTGTTGTAAACCGAAGAATCTCAGTTTATGTACATATTATTTTCTACTCGTTTATTTGTTATTTACCGTGCGATATTTTTTTCTATTTATATAAATTCCTTTTTTTTTAAAAATATTATATATATATATATATATATATATATATATATATATATATATATATATATATATATATATATATATATATATATACGTAATTTGAAAAAATAAAACAGTATAATTAAGCGATGTAAAATAAATATAAAGTTCATCAACAGGCTGGATTTATTTGTTTCAAATTTCATTCGGATAAATACGGATTTTCTGGTTTTAATTTCGAGCGGAATTTTGCGTGTATCATTTCGAATGAAATAATCCGTTTGTTTTTAAATTTTATTTCATCGGTATTTTTTTCTTCTTTTTTTTTGTGGGACAAAAATTTAAAATTATTTCGACTCATTTTGCATCATACGAGGGTTGCTTGAGCTTTGGGTTTTCATTTTAAGAAATAACAATTTGTATATCAGAATTTTAGCTTTTCACTTTAAAACAACATACATATCATGTAGGTAAAAAAAAAAAAAAACGTTGAAAATAAGATACCGTCCGAAACTTTTTAATATATATTTTGTTTTTAAGTTTCATATTTAGTCGTTATTTCAGTTCATGATTCATTTTATTTCGTTAATGTAATACAAGCGTATAATATTTTCGATTAAAATTGTTTTTATTGTAAAGTTTAATGTTGTTTTATATATATATATATATATATATATATATATATATATATATATATATATATATATATATATATATATTATTCGTTTATTCAATTATTGTCCAGAATTTGAGTTCGATTTTTATCGTATTTGATCGGTAAAGCAATCGTTACGTAGAATTGATAAACATTAATTTTCTAGAATGGAAAATAGAAGAATTTTGTTAATTTTTCGAAATTACTATTCGCTATTTAAGAACCTTCTTATTTAGAAACAACATTCTCGTCATTATAATTGAAACACAGTTTGTTGCATATAATTCGATTACACGTTTGGTAAAAATTTCGATAGCACGATTAAATAAATTATCGATTATTTCAAACTTTTTTTTTTTATTGGGCTTTCTATTCATTGTTATTATTATTATCAAATTATTTCGATGATGATAGTTCGTAGTCTTCTGTATTTACATTATCATGCGAGGAAGTCTAATAATTGTTTTTAGTACACTTCTAAACTTTCACGGTTGAATTGTTTGTTTTCATGTAAGTAAAAAAAAATTTACGCTGAAAAAAAGTCGTGAATTGTTAAAATATTATTAATGGGGCTTTTAATTTCCAGGTTTTTTTTTCTTTCTGATTCGTCAACTTTCGTCTTCGTTATTTATGTTCGAGACGGTATTTTAAAAAAGGTTCCAATTATATTTCGAAAGTATAATATGATGGTTTTCTTATTTAATGTTGTCGGTATATATATATATATATATATATATATATATATATATATATATATATATATAAACATTTATTAAATTTAAATTGTAATTATGAAAGTTGCATTAGGCGTGTTACCTAGAATATTGTACGATTGTTCAAATATTTATAGAATCTTGTGATAATAATCTGATATGTGGAAAATAATAAATTAAGAACAAATCAATGAAAATTGTCTGTAGAATTATTCGAATCACGTAACAATTAATTGTCGTGATAACTGGTGAATAATTTTTTCCCGATTTTATACTATTTTTTATTTTATAATACAATATTACTTTCTGGTTACGTTTTCTTGTTTCTGCTCTAAAGAAACATATACGCGTTAATGTATTCATGTATATATTTACCAATTATGTCTTCCGTTACTATGTATATCTTATTTGTTAATTTATTTAAAATTTTATATATATATATATTATAAATACACGAACACTTTTCTGTTCTAAGTGAGAATACAAGTTATTTAAAAATGTGATTCTTTCTAATTCATTAGACTGCACAGGACTGTTAATTCTCATTTTAAATAAGCATTTAATTTTTCGTTCACGTGTAATTTTTATTATTTATTTTTGCTCCGAACTCAAATTTTTTTCTTATAACTAACCCAAGATGATTCTAATCACATATAAGTGTATAAATATATAAAGCTCAAATTAGGTTTTAAAAATTATATTTTTGATATTCATAATTCGATATAACAATTTCTTTTTTTATTTTTTGTACGCGGTTATTCCGTTATATTTTTTGTTTATTCTCACTTTAATAGAATTCGTGTAGTCTTCTCTATATTGCAGACATACCACGCTAACTGTGTGTGCCTTATTTATTGCATTCCTTAAATAATTGTTATTAACATGATTAATCGAAACTTTGTAAACTCTTTTACCAAAACTCCCGTACGTTACGTGATAGTTGTATTTTTTTTTATTATTTTTTATATATATGTATATATATATATTGTACTTTTTAAACGTATACCAATTTTGTTTTCCGTATTATATAAATGGAGGAAAACGTGTGTTTCGTTTTGTAGAGCACAATGAACAAAATACAATGTGCAATATTGACGTTTGTTTATTTATTGATCGTTTCTATTTAAACGATTCGCTATTACGTAAGAAATTGGTTTAATGTAGGAGGCCAAATTATGTACGGACGTTGCGGCGGCAGATGCTTTAAGCGCACGATATCGATATGTTAAATATGTGTGTAGTAATTGTGAAGAGAAACACTATTTTACGAAATGTTTAAAATCGCATCGAGTATAAATTTTTTTTTTTGAAATAATAAATTATTATTGAGATTCGAGAATGAGTTAAATTAAAATGGACTTTTAATTTTTCCGGAACTTATTGACTAGCCTATTGTACGTTAACTTTTTGCATACAAAATGGGCTAACATTCGAAATGCTAAAATATTATACAGAGTGGAATGCAACTCTACCTTCTAGATGATGGTTTTCGCGTTGCGACGATTAAAATACGCGGCGGAATTACGTGCTCTTTTCCTATTGAATCGAATTTAGACGCGAGACGATGAAAAACATAATATAAGAAAAATCGAACCTCCGACAATTACCGATTTAAGATGGATTCTTGGTTTTAATGTAACGAGATTTATTCACCGTACAATAGTAAAATGATTTAGTAATATGCCGAACAAGAATCAATGTTATTATTAGTCTAATCAATTTTACGTCGACTATTTTTTGATTTAATCGAAGATATTCGTTACGTTTTTTCGTGATACAACTGAAATGTTTGAATATATCTTAGTATATAAACGATTCATTTAGAAGAATCTTCATATAGAGTGTACGCCGCGTCAAGTTTGACATAAATTTCTAACAACTGGATGTGACTATAAGTTAAATTCGAAATAATGATCAACTTTTAATGGAAAATTAAAAATTCGATAGGAAATATTCGTCTTCTAGAGACTTTATATATAATGCGATAACTTTTCATTTATACTATATATATATATATATATATATATATATATATATTATTGAATCTGCACAAATTCTGAAGTTATTTTTTATGTCCATTTGACTCTGTTCTTACTCGTTGGTAGTAGATATTGCGACTATAACAAATCTTCTACCTTCATAGACGACCATTTTTGAATATTATCGAGCCATGCAATCGTTCTTCTGTCAGCTCTTATTTTTCCTCGATTATATCCTGCGGCAGTACATACTGTGGGTCTCTTAATATGTGTCCGAACTACGCTGTTTTTTTTTCATTTGGTCGTACCCAATAATTCCGTCTTTTTTTTTTTTTTTTTTTTTTAATATATCTAATACTTCTTCATTTTTGTTCTTTTCTGTCCACGACGGCGGTAACACCGCATTTCGGAAACTTCTATAGTGTTTGTCGATTTTCTGTGTTATTTCGTTAATAGATTCCAGGGATAAGATTTTTTTTCTCTCTCGAATGCGGCGTTAATTAGTATCTAATCGTTTTAATCTGCATTGGGAATATCGTTATTTCTCGCAGTATCCACAATAATAATAATAATAAGACTAATTTGCAAGCTATTTTTAAAAAAACCACCTAAATGGTTTTTTATTACAATCTGTTCAATATTTGAGCATTCGGTAATATTCTAAAGTAATTATATTAATTATATATATTTCAGGCTTTCCCAATAGAATATTCCGGTATTCTTCTATACGTATTATTATTTGCTCAATTCATAGGGTTTGGTTCTTTGTTAACTTAATTCATAAAGTTGCTTCGTCTCTGAATTTGTATGATTCTGCAATCTTAATTCGTGCTATCTTGCTAGTTCCTTTATCACTAATGATTTCTGGTACATGATGTGTAGATATCATTGTTTCTTTCGTATATTGTCTGGCATTAGTGCTAATTCTAACCACTTTGTTTTGGAACGTCTGACCTTTTTTTTTAAGTTAACTTAGCTGACAACCCCATAGCTGATATCGTGTATATAGAATTCATCTAGGAAAAAATTACAAGTTCTTTTTACTCTTTACCATAATTCAATTGTTACTATATGACACCGTAGAGTGTTATTGGCAAATAAATCGTAGATGAATATAATTTCCTATTTGAATCGGAGAAGGGAACAATTCGAAACTATTGCGAGTCATTAAAGATTGTAAACATTTATAATTCATTCGTATACAATGGATAATTTTGGTTATTTAAGCTCAATTATTGTAAAATAATTTATAATTCAATCTGATACAAACACGCGACGCACTATAATAGATGAAATACGCGGGAAATTATCACGCGCAATAATAAATGCGAGGTGACGGCGTTAGTTAAATATGTGTTGTTTTTCTTTTAATCTATTTATTTATTTATCGGTATTACGTTCTAGTTTTATTTTATTATTATTTAAAACGCAAATAACGAAGCTATTTGCATTATTAATAGTAATAATAAAGTTATTTATTGAACGCGATAATCATCGAATATGTCAATATTTCTTCATATTTACCCAGAATATATATATATACACACACGATATTTACATAAAGTAATATTTAAACAATTCTCACGACGGAATTGTATAAAAAAATAAACAGGTCGCTTTTGTCATCGCCTTTAATATTTAATAATAATAATAATAATAATGTTAATTGCGTTTATAGCCCGATCAAAGTGTATTATTGTTATTACGTCGAATTGAAATATTTCCTTTATTAAAACGAATTTACTAAACACTAAAAATAAACAAAACAAAAAGGAACCCGTGAATAAATAAACCCGAAAATACAATGATTATTACGAAAACCAGTATTTAATATTTAAAAATAATTATTTAGATAACTTTATATCAAAATAGTCGAGAAAAAATTTTAGGCGAATTTATTACCAGTAATTATTACCGTGAAATAGTATATAATTAAAGATGGATCGGTTTCTTTTAAAATATTTATATTTCTTTTCAAAGATACCTAAATGGAAAAAAAAATATATCAACGGTTTATTATGATAATTATGGCGGTATTTAAAAATAAACAGATATTTAGACAACTTCGAGTAAAGGATGTTCGATATTTTTCTTGTGAAAAATCCAAAAAAAATTTCATTACACGTTATAATATTTCATTAATTAGACTATCTTTAAAAATTGTTATTTATACAACCATATATAAAGTATCTTAGTTTTTTTTTTTTTTTTTTTAAATTCGTATTACGGGCGACAAATTTTTGTAAAATAGTACTTAATTAAAACGTGTTAATCTTTAAAAATAATTATTCAACTTTAACGATATTACAAATTGTTCTCGAAATATATACAGTAAAAAAATTGTAGGCATACGAGGTAATTATTATCGTTAAATGTAATATTTTATTAACGACCGTTTATTAACCTTTTTGTAAACGTCATTATTTAAACAACTTTCCGTAAACGATGTTATAGATTTTTATACCTAATTTTTTTTTTTAAAAAAAAACGGCAAGCGAATCTATTACGAATAATTCTTATTATCGTAAAATATCGTATTTGATCGTAAATGTTTTACTCATTTTTTGTGAAAAAAAAATAAATAAAAATCCATAAACGATGTTACGCATTTATTTTTAAAAGTTCCCCTTATAATAAAAAGGGACGGTATATCGGAGTTTTTATTGCGATAATGAAGATTTATTTCATTTTATTTATAAGGTTCCCTACAGACGAGATCATTTTACGATTTCTTTATATATAGTTCTCTATTTATTTCTTTCACACGGGCGTGTTATAGCTCTTCTACTCTGCTCGACCAGTCGATACACAACATATACTACAAAGCCGAGTAAGTTCTGTAAAATTTCGAGAACTGTGTCGAATTTTTGAACCGTTTAAAAGAATTTCTAGGTGTTTGCGACGTCCTTTTTACGGTATTTTTAGTGCAGTTATTATTTCGGGGGGGGGGGGGGAAACGCGGTAACAATTGGATATATAGTGAAACGAAGTAGATACTACATTATGAACGAATGAGATAATAGGACTACTACTAAAGCAGAGAGAAAGACAAATCTTTGTGTATCGTTCTATAGGGTTGTTTCCGATTAAAGGGATGCGCCGGATAATCGTTTTTACAGGAGACAGAGACTAGAAGACGGTGTTGAATTCGGGGGGTCAGTTTTGAAAGAAATACTAATCGAAGCAATATTTTTCGATAATCCTTTCGTTTATACACAAGACCTATTTTCAAACACGCTTCCATCCATGGATCAGGTATTCTGAAATCAGATATATCTTTGATATACCATAAACATATTTTACGATAAGGATATACACGGGTCTTTGGTTTAAACTTATACTTCATTATTCTAATTTCCATTTTTTTTTTCTAAATTTTTACTTTAATATTCGTTAAATGTTCAACGGGTACGCGATGTCGCTGCTCGTATACATTATATTTTTGATCGTTCTACAATTTGTACTATGTTGTATGCGCTGGGCGTGTGTTTCGGCATGTAAGTAAAAATTTATATTGTTTTTATTAATCTGCCGATTCTCGGCGCGTTTATTTGAACTAGAATTATAAATAATGAGTATTTTAATATAAGTGAAAGTTGCGAATATATGCGGATGGTTTTATCTGTATTTTTTCCTTCTTTTGGTAATTTTAACAGTTATTCATCGTATTATGTAATAATATAATTTTCGTTTTAATTGTTGCGTCAATCACTTTATCGAAATAGTTGATTTGATCGAGTACGGCCGAAGAGGAATAAATTACTGTCCGAGGGAATTTTGCGGTGGACATTGAATTATAGCAATTTCCGTATCGGAAAATAAAATCCATCGAATTATTTTATCTTATAGCCAAATCAATTTCGTAAACTAAATATATTTTAATAAAGTGGGATCGAATTTCAACTTAATATTTCGAGAACGGAATTAAATATTTGAAAGTTCTCAATTTGTGCGTGTATAATGTATATATATATATATATATATATATATATATATATATATATATATATATATATATATATATATATATATATTTAAAAATTTCGACGACGTTGAACTGTATCGTCATTATTTTTATTTTCAATTTAGTAACATTATTTTCTCATAAATTTTGTAACATCATTTACGGAAATCGTTACCTTATTATTATTATTATCGTATCATTATATTTATTATATTATTTTTTTTTACCCGCGAAACGTTTTTGGAAACGCTTAGTTGTAAATACGAACAAAAAAAATCTAATATATATATATATATACACGTGTGTATTTGCAAACACCGACGTTTATTAACAACAAGCGATCTTCTTCGGCTGCTGGTTTACGAGGTCCACCGTACTAATGATTACTAATAACGATTGTTCATCCGCAAAGTCTTCGGCTATAGTTTGAAATAGTTTGTCTATTTTTTCAAAACAAAATAATATATTTTAAAATTGAAAAATTGAAAAATTGAAAAATTGAATTGCAAAAAAAAACAACACATACGCGTTTATATTCATATATGAGAGTATATTTGCATAATATTTACTCGGCTTAATTCAAATTTTGATTTTATATTCTGATCGATATTTTTATCGTTGGATTTTCGATGTATTACAAAATTTCTAAACGGTTGAAAGCACAACGTCTATGCACTATTTCTGTTCGTAATAAGATACAGTGTTTACAAAGAGATGTACATATATATGGTATAATATCATCGTCATTTCTCCTCAACCGCCAGGTTAGTGGGCAACATGGCCTGCAGCTAAGCGAATAATTTCCTTTCATCTTCACATGATTCTGTTCTTTTATCACGACGTCCATAAATCGGGTTCTCGGTCTTCCTCTTCTTAATTTTCCATTCGCTTTTCCTTCCATTAACTTTTTTTAGCCATTTATAATGTCTGATTTGATGACCCAATCGTGTTTATTATCTCTGTATTATTTCGAATATCTCCCTATTTGTGATTTTATCCATCCATGATATTCTCAGCATCCTTCGATGGCACCAAAAGCTTCGAAAGCTTGAAGTTTTAATCTTTCTTTTTAAGTTCATGTTTCGCAGCCGTAGCAACGCTCCAGACAAAAGTTTTACCTAACAGCTTCCTTATGCGTAATGAGATATTTTTCGATGTAATAAGCGTTCTTTCCTTTTAATAAAAGCATTTTTAGCCTGCGCGCTGTTCTTTTTTTTTACCTCTTTTTCTATTTTTCCGTTGGACGTTATTAAACTGTCAAGATAAAAAAAAATTCTTTTACTCGAGTTATTCGTTTTCCATTGAGGACTATGTCTATATATCTTTTGCGACTTCATTCGCGCATATCGTTACTTTTGTTTTATCTGCATTTATTTTCATTTTACATTTTTCTATTAATACAGAATTTAAGTAATTAAGATATATAATGTTGAATATATTGCAGATTAGTGATTTTATAAATTATAAACCAAACAAAATCATAAGACAAATCACCAAAAGTTTTTTTTTTTTTATTGCAAAGCTTTTGGTGATTAAACTGTGTTATGATTTTGTTTGGTATATATGTATGTATCACGTTATGCCGGTATTTGTGAGTAGACATATCACAGACATTTCCGACGATTTCTATTTTACGCCCACTCGGATCCAGTTGATTCCCAGTAATTTGTACGCGGTATATTGAATCGACTAAACTGTTAGTACGAATATAAAACAAAAAACGCATTCATATTTGAAAATTGTTGATTACCTGCTTAAAATTTAGTTCAGAACAAACGAAAACGAAATAATATAAATTTACTAACCTACGTTTTCACCGGTTTTGCTGGACGTTTCGAAATACGGTATATTTATACCTATAAAGAAAATTTTTATAATTTATAACGAAAAATTATTTAAACAAATTTCCATAAATCGCGAGAAAAACGTCAATTTATTATTAGGAGTAACTCGTATTATTATTGTAATGTAATAATTAATTAAAGACGTCTTAATATTTAGAAACAATTATTTATACAACTTTACAATTAGCATGTACGACTTTATTACCGGTAATTATTAATTATTGTAAAATAGTCATTTTTACTATTTTTAATTTACTCCTAATGAAAATTTAACCCGTCTTTAGTGATATATGACGTAATACGGTTACGTAGAGATAATTTAGGCAACTATAATAATAAACTGAAACGGACTTGTATATAAATTTCATATTATCGGATGTGTTTTGTTTATTTTTATTTTAGTCGCTATTGTGTTTGTATAAATTTTATATTGCTGATTGTGCTGTTTATCGCATTATCGGATTATTTAAAAATACCGTTTTACCACTATAATTTTTGTCAATTGCGTATCTAAGTAACATTTTCTATATATATATATTTTTATAATTTACATTTTTATATTCACTTGATAATGGCTTAACAGACGAAAAGGATTTTTCATGAAGAAAAAAAATATTTATCCTATAACTCATTTTTGTTTCTTTTAATGTATCACGTTACAGATTTTTTAAATTTATTATATCACTTGGTCGAAGTGTAACGAATAATTGCGAAGTAATAAGAAATTTGTTATCTCCGTCTGAGAATTATAAGTTGTTTTATATTTTATAATTATCAACTTAAATTAGTATTATTTATTATTATTAATTTTACTACTTTTTATATTTAGAGTTATAATTATTTTTATTACTCTTATATATATCCTACGTACTATTACATTTACACGGTAGCCATATGCGAGGATAGCAGAGAAAACTATTTTTTTTTTTTTTTTTTATTTATTAACTTTCCCCGTTAAATGTTCTTCATTATTTAATTATATTCGTGCAGATCTAACTTTTTTCGTTGCTATAAAAAATTAAATTTAGTTATTATTAATTATTATTCTTAGTAAATACTTAAAACTATTAATTTTATTTAAATAAAACTTTTCGTGTTAATAACTAAATATAATAATACTAAAGTGAGTTGAAAATATAACCGTCTGAATTTTATTTATTTTAATTTTTTTATATAATGTGGAATGTAGTGATTTTTTAAAAAAAAAAATCAATTGTAAATTAGTTAAATCACTAATATTTATTTTTTTATAGAAAACACGAAGCTTTTCGGCATTTACGCCATTATCGAGTGAAACATTTTTTAAAATAATCATAATTTTAAAATATAAATTAAATATAATTACTAAAAATATTTGATGGTGATTGTGAAAATATACTCCAAAAATGCTGTTCTGCTTCTGTTTTGTCTATTTTTTGAATTGTTAAAATTTAACATCAATATATTTGTTTATTAATTATATTAATTTTTTCTTCAATATTATTTTCCGGATTCTGTAAAAGTTGTATACTGGTGGAATTTTAAACTTTTCATTTACTGTTGCGATGTATGATGTCCAAAAGTAAAATATAAAATATAAAAATATACGAACACAAAATTTGTTTAAAAAAAAACACAATTTTACAAGTAAAATGAAAATAAATATTAAAAAATCTGATAATTAATTTGATTTATATTTTAAAATTATGATTTTTAAAAATGTTTCACTTGATAATGGCGTAAATGCCGAAAAGCTTTGTGTTTTCTATAAGAAAATAAGTATTAGCGATTTAACTAATTTTCAATTGATTTTTTTAATTTTATTTATGTAAAAGTAATGTGTCGTAGTGGCATAATTGTAGAGCGCTCGATGGTAATATAATTAACTATGCTACTGTGTAACAATATATACTTTTTCGCTGTTTTTATAAATATAAATTTTTTTATACTGTATTAAGGACGCAAATGACCGGAGTAGTCGAGCGTAGTTTAAATAAAATATAATAAATAAAACATAAAATCATATGAATTTTTCCGTTCAATCACATAAATTTGTTCTCTCATATATATATATATATATATGATATCCCGTAAAACTAATAGGAGGTAGCGAATGGAAATAGGAAGAATTATCGCAAGTACCATGGTTATGGGATAATTATTTTCATCGGCAATTCTTTAAATAATTTTCTTTATTTCGATGAAAGCTACCTCTTTAATATTTCACGACTTTACAGTATAGTTGTAGTATGTTCTATACCTTCAACACTAAGAAACAGTCAAAATATAATGCTCTATATTGTTTTTATATTCTGATCCTCAAGTTGTAAGAAAGTATTAGTATGCATTTGGGTTAGTAACACGAGAGGATTAAACGTACCAGCAGCAGTCTGTTTTATCTATAACTTTGTTATTTGGTATCAGCTACTCTACACGATTGTACGAAATATGTATATTAAAGTTTTACCTTCCGTATAATACTGCACTATATGTTTCGGAACAGCTCTTTCATTTTTCGGCTCTTCCAATAAATCGACCTTCGTACCGCATACGTATATGCGACAATTCTAATCGACGTATATAAAAAAAATATATAAAAATTAGGGTTATTTTTTTAAATATAAAAATTTATTAATAAGCGATAAAATAAAGAAAGTCTTACTTTAGGAGATAGACAACGTTTTAACCGCGATTCAAAAATTTGTGATCGTACGATTTTTTTTGTTCAACGTATGCACTGAATATAACAAATGCGTTTAAAATTTAATTTTTTCACTACCGGATAATAAATAAGAAATCGGACGAAATGAACCTGTCTACGTAATAATTAAATACGAGTTTTTACGTATGTGACGAAAGTTTTATATACATTTAGAAAATATATAGTAAAATAGTAGACTGCCATCAACTCGAAAGTTGGTAAAGGAATGTAATCGATAACTCGAATACGGATAGAGGACCGGGCAAACAACGCATTCCGAACAAGACCGGGTGATTTTACATTGCCTTCGCATGCGTTATTACGATATTTATTTATTTCTTGTAATGTATATAATTATTGAATAGTGTGCGATGATTTAAAAATCACAAAGAACCGAAAAATATAGAAAAAAACTATGTGTATTCACAAAATTTAAAATACACATTATTATTCACATTACTCCGAATAAACGCACGCATGTTCCAAAACAGATTGATAAATACAATATAAATTTGCACTTGCATACCGGATGTACATCAACGAAGGAATATACATGCCCAACACCCATTGCAATATAAAAGTCAACGCTTAGATATGTAACGTATAGAGGAGTAGCGACATCGAGTACACATTTTGAACATTTAACGAATATTAAATGAAACATTTTACAAAATAATATTACGGAGTGCAGAACACATCGATACTTTAAATAATAGCAAAAATCGTATCCTCGTCAGGGCGAATTTAAGTGCGATGACTAGACCCAATCCAAGAGACCGGCCATTTTAAAAATATGTTTATAAAAATATACACGACGATAAATCGTGTAAAAAACTGACTTTTATAAAAAACATAAATCGGATTTTTAGGTCACTTTATAAAAGTGTGATTCTTCTTCATCTTTGTTGTCACGCCGTGAACTGCCGCCTAGGCCAGAGGCGTGGGAATATATGAATTAAATGTATCGGAATAAGTTGGTCATTTTGAGGAAATGAAGGAGACGTTCAAACTTTAATACGATGATCAGACAGCATTTCAGAGATGGTGGACGATTGAAGAATTTGTGCTCGGTAGGCATTATAAATTGGACAGTTAACGAGTAAATATTGTAACGTGGGAATTGCAGTTGGAACAGAGTGATATTCATGGATGAAATCAAAGTAAAAATGGTATATTAATAACTATATATTTTATATTACGTTACGTCGGGATTATAATTTCCGTATTAACTACTACCTCGAGATGACCGTTTTTTTTTTTTTATATAATTTATCATTCGACGATATACAGTTCTTTTTTCAAGTATCATCTAAAATTTAATATTTGAAGCTATAAATATTCACACTGATTAAAAATTTTTTTGATATAAATAATATTTATATAAATTTGAACGTAACTGATATTTATAAGCGTTTTTAATTTTTTATATGCTTACACTTTATATATTACGAATGCGACCACTATAATTAATATATATATACATGATCCTAATACATATTTAACATATATTTGCCCGCCGGTGGCGGCTAGTATTTAAAAAAACCAAGGGTTGCAATTACACTACCCAAACATATACATATAAAAAGATTTTTTTTCTTTCACACAACATCGCAAAGTAACATTAATAATGTCGAAGTCAACAAAGTGTAATCGAAGTACAAGAACCATTTAAGACCGTAATCAGAAAAACTAAAAATTATTGAGATTATCGATCTTCACATAAAAAAATTGTAATATTAAATCGAAATATATTAAAAAAAAAATTTGTTTCCGCACGAATAAGTACAAAATTTATACAAGCAGAAAAGTATAAAGATTGTGTTTAAAGTACTAAAACGAAACAATTCGATAAACTTTACGTATAGTAGTTAAGTATTCTTACTGTTTCAAAATTTACACAAAACAGTCCTCTGAAAATGAAACGATTAATTACACCCTATAAATAATAAAGCTTCAGTAGGGAAAAATTCTACGTATATTAAAATAGGTCAGTAATAATATGAACAACATAAACTGGAGAGAGGCAATGGAACAATTCGCAGGGGTAAAGGAAAGAAACGTCGATAGAAATTCGAAGAAGAAAAACTAATTTCGGGAAGAGACGAAATATAACTCGTCCGTTTGTTGGCCGTTAATATGCGCGCACGTAACCGGGGACCCATGTGTTATAAACGACATAATGAGAAAAACCCATTCTGTCGCGTCACGTGTGTGTACTTTAAGGAATATTTGGTTGCAATTTGCAACCAGCAGTGGCCAATATAGTCCCATGTAAATTCTACACCCATAGTAGCATTACGCCTAAAATCTCCATATAACCCTGTATACGGTTTCCCGATGCTTTCTTCAGATTGCATTGAGCCGTGCAACCACCAATCGTTGTAACTAGACATTTCGAAGGAGTTTTTAAAAGATTTTTAACTTTTTATAATATATTCTACGAAAAATATATAATTCAAATTTAATTATTTTGTTCGATCTCTATAAAATAATTAGTACTTTTAACTATTTTATTACATCATCAATTTTTATGCTGCTCTGGATATTTCCGGTGGTTGTGCAACCATGCAACCTTTATATACGATCCGCCACATATATACATTATATATATATATATATATATATAAAATATATTTATCGCGCGTGCTTGATAATGACGTAACCGTCGAAAAGCTTTGCAATAAAAAACCTTTATAGTGATCAAACTGTGTTATGATTTTGATCAAATTTAATTAAGTTTGGCCAGATTCAAATTATTTCACTTACTTATACCTGTTTAGCAAGTTAAACTCGAACGAAACTGAACCCTATCTATGTCAAACAAAATTTTTAAAAATTAAAGTACGTTCGATGATAGAACATGTGTTCATTATCTGACCTTCGAAATTGCTTTACTTTCGTTAGAATGTTCTTATTTTAACGGATATAATTTAGATCACTATTGATAACATTACACGATCGTATTATTAATTACTAATTCCTCCATTGTACCTCTTCGTGATGTCTTATTTCGGTTATCCATCTTTTAGCTCTTTCCCACGACTTGGGATACGTCACTTCGTAACAGACGATCGCAGCATTCGAACCTCTATAGAATACACGTGAAACGGATTCGAATCTAAAAAAAAGTAAAATTAGAATAACAGTTTTACTTCATTTTAATTTTGAATACTAAAATAATAATAAAATGATGATAATAATAATAATAATAATAACGTAGTAATAATAAGAATAATTTTATTCATGCTAGACACCTTAAATAAGAATGGTCATATCACGGCGGGATACTTAAAACCAACATTCGTAATATTTTCCGGCATTGCTTCATTTGCTATTAAATGTGAAAAAGTCGCTAGCGCAGATAGGATGAATAACCGACATGTGGATATTTGTAGATAAGCCGGTAAAACTTGGATTAAATTCGCGTAGCAATTTGGCGACAGTAGTCAATAATTGCCCGGACATTTGAAATGAGGAATGCACCACAGAAATACAGAGACCAATGTGTGAGACAACTCGGAACTTTCAAGCATCAATTTTTTAAATTAAAATGTGAAGTAATAGCGAATTTTAAAAGACTCTCCGTGTATGTGTGACACGAGGAGCAGTATATGCGCGGCGCCTTTTCTCATGTAAGAGTTGACGTTTTTTTTTTAGGCCCTGCGATGGTGCTTCGAGCTGTTGACATTATGTATAATAATAATAAATAACGATTATAATAGAATACAGCCTACTTATTATGCGATGACGTTCTTAATTTCATTCTTCAATTTATAGCTTATTTTTTTTTTAACCCTTTCAGTGACACAATGTCCCTTATACGGTACATAAACTTTTAGTGCTAGCGAAATTGTCTAATTTCATAAGTAAGAAACAATGTTGACGTAGAATGTTCCAATATTCTAAAAATATTTACACGAACAATTAGAAATTATCCTAGAAATTAATATTATACAGAAACTTAATTAATATTTTCATTTATAAGTTTGTGTAAAAATTGTTGATGTATATGACTGAAATGGTCAAGGAAGCACATTCAGATCAGTAATTGAATAAGCTCAAGTATCGTGTATTTCTATCAAAATGTTTACTGTTGTGGTAATAACTAAAAGACAAGTATTTTCTACGGATGTTCGAAGTAGATAAAGTCGTTTTCCTTATTAAGCTTTGACCCCCATAAGTAGTATCTTTGATAGCATATTTTTAAATCCTTTAAACAAATATAACATACATGGTATTAAAGTACTTAATATATATAATTTTTAAATAGTAACGTATTATATATATATATATATATATATATATATATATATATATATATATATATATATGCGTGTGTATGTGTATATATATAAATACATAAACGTTCAGTGCAGTGTTGTCCATCGTCACGATAATAGACTTTTACGAACATCCTAGGTATTCCGCTATTGTATAATTTCTTAATCCTGTACGTTCTAACAAAGTTGTTACAAACGTTTTTATCCGTTTTTCGTCTTCCTTGGATATTACATTCAAAGGATTCCACCGTGTCAAAGTACGTGGAGGTGTTTTCTATACTTTCTCTCTTCGGTTTACTGAACTACTTGTCCATTTTATATCCGCTCCATTTAGCCTTCAAGCTTATTAAATATTCCTATTATTTAATGTTCAGATAAATTTTTTCGTATGTACAAATGATCTTTTAAAGACATATATATGAAAATACGCGCGTGCGTGTGAGAAATTTACCTTTCTTCCCCAGCCGTATCCCATATTCCGAGACATAATGTTTTTCCGTTAGATAAAGTAATATTTTTCGTAGCGAAAACGGCACCGATCGTCTGCGGAATCGAAGTAAATTTAAAATTAGTGGATATTTAGTAGTTTTAGCTAGGAAAACAAATACAACGTAAACATTTAAAAAAAAATAAATAAAAAGCAACAAATAGTGGTACAGAAATAACAACGTATTAATTTATATTTTATTATAAATCAAATCGTATTTTTCATTATTATTATTATTATTATTTTAAATAGAAAAACGGTGCTGAAAGTCATCCCGATAGGCTTTTGGGTTGCTAGCTTACCATTACTATTATAAACTATCCCAGCTTGAATTACTACTCTTCGCGTATTTATTAGGTTGGTTAACCATTTCAGTCACGTGTTCCGTATAAGGTACATGAAATTATAATGCTAACAGAATTTTAGATTGTGTGTTGTTCGTGAAACTTCTAAAAATATTTATACAAATACAATGAAAATTATTTAGAATTATTGAAAAAAACAGTATTGTATAATAAATACCGGTATAAAATTTAAAGTCATGTGTCAAAATTTAATGTGCGACTGGAATTGATAAAACACATGCGCAGGCGTCGCTAATAAACAGCATGCGTATAGTACACAATATAAATCGTCTACTGTTACCATTTCACTAACGGAGAAGGAACTTAATTCATGCGCAAACGTTGCATACTATCTTGTTTTTTGTTGTTTTTTTTGGAGGTAATCTGCTAAAGTTAGCATTAAATAAGGTGTTCTCCAATGAAACTCAACCTTAATTGTTATATCATGTGTCATGGTATTTTCCATTTCAATCGACCTGTCTGTTTTTAAGGTTATCATTATAATTAAGCCCGTTACTAGCGGATTCGGGTGCGATCTTAGGCGCTGTTCATTTCATTGTATATTCTTATTACATCTTTCGCAGTTTCTATTTTTAGGTCTCCATATATATGTGTCATCATTTCTAATATACCAATTGCTTTATGATACATATAGATTTTGATTGGAAGCTTTCAATTTTAGAAATATTTGAATTCGATCCCATAATTGAATACTATATGACCATACCGACTTAAAGATATTTTTATACAATAGTAATTTATTTTGTATATTACAGGTTATTACAGGATACAACTTATTCATCAGCCGGTAGTAATGTCGAAACAAATAAACTTATTTCAAATTAAAGAATGGTAAGATGTTCATCTCGTCGATAATAATCATTGAATTGTACGATTTTCTCACTTTATATTTTTGTAATGTTATTTAAGTAAATCTAAATAATTATTTTAATTGTAACGTAAATTAGGATCCATAAATTTTTTGGACATGTTGTGAGAAGAGAAAGGAAGGACGACTTGCGGAATTAATTTGGTACGACAGCAGCAACAACAATCGCTATAGCTCGGGACAGGGATCTATGGTGAGCACTCACAGGTCATAACAATCAGAATTGACTGCATACAAAATGGGTATATATGCATAATAAGACTGTTTTTAACAGCCGCTCGGTAATGTTAAAATACTATTTATATTTACAATATTGTTGCATTAAAGAACAAGATGCCGTCATTGTTTATTTAATTTAGTTAGTATGCAATTTTTTATCTACTGTATATATTATATGTATGCAATAGAGATTATCAAGGCAGGCTAATAAACTCCAACTAAACATACATGAGTCATTTCCAATTCAATCATCATTTGTAGTTCTTAATGCAATCTCGAGTGAAGTCAACTCACTTGGCTAGTATTATTCGAATCGCTTAGTAGTGCAGTTTGCTCTCTTGCAATTTAACTTTGAGAATAACAACTACAAACATTGATATAGACATTGAACAATTATCAAGAGAAAAATAGTGTCAAATTTCCTACCGAAATATAGTTTTATTTTGATATTTTTGTACTGAAACCGCAGAGTTATATATGGAGAGTTAACCCGCAAAACGAGCAAGTAAGCGAGTGAGCATAACGGAAGGATATATATGTATACACACATATATATATTATATATATATTATATATATAATATATATATATATAGTTCTTTGCAACTTATTTTATTTCTATATTTTTTGTAGTGAAACTTCTATTGGAACACTATATATATGGTGAGTTAATCCACAAAACGAGCAAGTAAGCGCGCGAGCATAACGGGCCTATATATATGTATATATATATATATAAACCAAACAAAATATAACACCGTTTTTACATCGGTAGCCTGTGTTATCTCTGGCGTTCTGCCTTTAGATTTATATCTAGTAGGCAGGGCGTTGGTTGGTGAGTACAGGCTTGTCAGTGAAGTTACGCACATAAGGTCATTAAGGTTGTTAGATAACAGCTTTACTGAACACCATTACAACACACAATCTCAAACAACATCGTCAAAAAGTATGTTGATAAATTGATTACTGATGCCTGGTAGAGAAGGTGGGATTCTGACACTACTGGTCGGAAAACTGATGTCTTTCTTCCGGATATCTCCCAAATATTAAAAATTAGAAATATGAAAATTAATTTCTGGAATGCGCAGGTTCTCTCGGGGCATGGTAGATTCCAAGCCTATTTATTTAGGTTTGGACTTACCACTGCTAACAGGTGTACGGAGCGTGTTCTACTGACTCTGTCGATGATATACATCACTTCATCTTTGAATGCCCTGCCTTCTCTTCCTTACGCAACGTATTTAATATAGATAAATATTAGAGTTCACTCATTTTAGGCAAAAAAAAAGCGCCTTAAATTTACAATTACTAATTAATTAAGTACAATGTACCAAATTCAAACGTCAACCCGATACCCCCTTTGACTCCTAGCGACTGCTTGCTTCTATGCTATAAATATTAATTTGTTAAATGTTGTACTCATAAGAATTTGCAGCTTGTTAAGAGGAATGTTTGTATATTATTAACTTTAAGAATGCATCTTATTTTCATTACACAGAGCTTGTTATTTGTAAGAATTTGTACCTTAAGGGTCTATTCTGATTATTTTTCTCTAAGAACGTATTTTTTTGTTCATAAACTAAACTTATTACACACATACAAACTTAATGCGCACACACATATTTTTGGTGGTGTCGGGAATATGTTTTTCATCCTGATACTGCCTCCATAGATTAAGTACACATTGGCAGAGGGCAACCACACACACTAAGTTTACAGCTACGTAATCACCTACCACACACACAATTCTTAAATTACACTAGCTCTCAGCCCCTTTATAAATACACCTATTTTTAATTAATACATTTCCCCCACCGGCAGAGTCTGGATTGGGGGCCAATTTAAAAAAAAACCACACCGTTTAATCACTTATATATATATATCCATTCATTATTTCGATGGCACATCTAACTAAACAAAGTGTGGTTTGAAAGACAGGTGTTGGTAGTGCAGGTACATGATATATGTGTACATTTTATACATACATATATATATATATATATAATATGCATATATACATCAACACCAGCCTATCTAACCACCTTTTGTTGAGTTACGTGTGCCATCTAAATAGTGGATGGATATATATATATATTTACCCGCACTACCAACACCTATCTTTCAAACCACGCTTTGTAGCGTTGGGCGCGTCGACTTATACACATGGTTAGACTTATTCTTTTATATACACATTACACACACACATATATATGTGTGTGTATCCTGTGTGTCGTGTGTGTGTTTATATATATATATGCATGCGTAAAAATTAAAAAAAAACTTTGTAGCGAATTTAGTTAAAACGCCTTTAAGTTTTACTTTTTCCCTGCGCTCCGAGGCACATTTTTTTTCCGGAAGTTAATTTTATTCGAACATTTTAAAATTACGATGAAGTTAGTGATATTTTTCCTATTCTACAAGGAAAAATGGGAAAATTTCGGTTTTGCGTAACGTAAGTTAATTAATGACCAAATTATAAAATATATTTTTTTTTTATAAAACTGTGTGTGCCAGTTATTTTATATTTTAACTTTGCAACAGATAACTGTAGGGGATTTTATTCATCTCCGGATTATATCCACCCTGTATGTAGATGTTCTAGTACGCTGTCCTATCGTTAACCGAAGATGTACGTTAACGATTGAATTTGTGATATTTTATTCCAGCGGTCCCGACTAGGAAAATCAGCAATTAATTGGCCCGCTGTTACCAAAAGGTTGTTCACACCCGGTTTATATTTTACGAAAGAATTTAGTTTTGCGTGTACTATTCGAGAATTATTTATTACGCGTATATTTAATTTGTTGACGAATATGTAACAGGATAGAATTTTTCATTCTAACACGAAATTATAATTAATACTTACGTTCACGTAATTGTTAGGTACGACGCATTTATTTTCTATTAATCTGCGAATCAGGGTGGTCTTACCGACGTGAGCGCTTCCTAATAAAACCACTTTAAGATCGCATTTAATTCCCATTTCGACTAGTATATTACGACGAATGATTACAACGAAAGATTCGCTTCACTTCTTAAACTGGACGTATCACTTTTTGCCAGTACGATCAATGTGTCGTAATAGAATGAGAGAACGTCGTGAATAGTGTGTAACTTTTATTTTATAATAAAATTTCTAACGACCAAATTAGTCATATGATTTTCATTATCGCTTACTTGTTATCAATCAACAATTACCGGGATGTGTTTTAGCGATGATAATAAACGGCATTGTCTGACAATCGATGATCGTTTCTTCTATCCGAGCTACAGTACGTCAATATACGATTAAACAAATAATCGATTGTTTTTTGTGTTTTTTTTTTTAAAGTAAACATTTTTATTTTAGAAGAACAAACATTTTCCACACTATAAAGTCTCCATTCAATACCTTAATGCCGAATAATTTATTTCTTCTATATGAATTAAATTACAATTTTTATCGAATATACGCAGGAATTCTTTTCAATTCTTCAGTCTATATTACCAAAAGTAGACTGGTGCAGTGGTGGATAATTATTATTTTAAAAAGAGTTTCCGATTAATGTTATTTTCTTCGTCCGTTTGTATTTTCACGCCTTCTTCTACTTATTTTATATACTCTTCTGTTTAAGTATTTTCCTTGTTTTCCCCTTTTACACTTCCTTTTACTGTTTGAGTATAATACTAGTTTTATTTTTTACACGTGTCCAATCGATTTTACTCTTTTTCTTTTAGTTAAAGGATTTTTGTACTCTATTCGGTACTTTTGAATTTTTTATCATTTATATCCGTGATACTTTTCCGTCTCATCCAGTGCCAGATTTCGAATGGTTCTAATTTTTCTAAATTCAAAGTTTACGAATCGTAGCATAGAGTAGTATATTCCGTACAAAAACTGACAAATCATTTTTTTTAGACTTTTTGATATTTTTAGATGTTAGTAGGTTTTTTTTTTATATTGAACTATAATTTTGCCATCGATATTCTTCTTTTAATGTCCTATCTCCTTCCATCATTTATTTATACCAGTGGCGTGCTGTGAGTTTTTCTAGAGGGTAAGCGATGACCATATGAAGTGTAATACTACATCAAACGGAAATTTATTTACAAGAAACACGTGATAATACGTCTATTTAATACTTATTTAAATACAAAATCCATTCGGGGATCTAATTTAATAAAGTCGGTTATAACAAGATCGTAAAACGTACTCATAGGTTCATTTTGGAGCTAATTTAACAACGGTTTTTCAATGGATATCAAAGATAAGCCACTTAATCGTTCCTGTCCCTGTGTCGATCTCTGATATGATTTTATTCCTTTCAATGCTGAAAATGACCTCTCTACACTAGCAGTTGTACTAGGTATTGTCAATATTAATTGACCAATTTATAAACTTCGGACAAGATCTCATCGAACTCAGACGCCTTCATTGTTTCCACTAATTCATGCGGATTCATTTTATTAAGGTCGCCATCCATATACACCGAGAGCAATTGATTTTTCAGCTTTACATCGTCGAAAAACTCCCCATAGCATTCTTTTAAATTTGAAAAAATTTCGTTTGAAAAATTTTTTTTATACTCTTCGTATTTACTTGTACCTGGAAGCGATAAAAATTTCAATTGATCAAGATTTCCAAAACGTTCACTCAGCTGAGTTAGAACATTGTCAAAGATTTCGTTGAACAGTGCACGTGCGTGTATTTCTTCATCTTCTGGTTCTGATAGTTTTCGTCTTTTTCTCACAACAAATTCTTCGTTTTCTTTTGACTTTGCATAATCCCATATGCTTTTGAAGATCGCGTCGTTCCTATATTTTTGGATTTCCATTTGAGTTTCTTGAATTTTTTTCATACAACATAAAATATCTAGTTGTTTTTTTTGCAAAATATCGTATAAGACATCAGTTAGCGCAAATATTTTGGAAAAAATTTCGATGAAGAATAAAGCTCGAACTTCGCTGAAAAATTTTAGGAATCCTTGGGCTGATATTACGGTTTCAGTATCCCACTGTTCCGAATTTTCAATACCAGTTTGAAAAAACTCAGTGAAACAATGATGATATTCTTTAACCGTGCTTATCAATCTGGAAGAGAAATTCCATCTGGTTGGTGCGTTTCTTGGCATTTTTTTAGTAGTAAATTCACTAAGTGCATGTGCGCATTTGGTTGATTTGTTAAAAAAAAGCACCCAATCCAGATAATGTCTGAAAAAAATTCTACATTCTTTTATATTTGAAGCGGATTGTGATAAAACTAAATTCAACGAATGACTAAAACAATGGACAAATAGTGCTTTCGGATACAATTTTTGGAGTTTTCTGCGTAAACCTCCTACTTGTCCTGCCATCACTGCTGCCCCATCGTATGTTTGCGCCACGAGTTTCTTATCTAAATCGTATTCTTCGATGATACTTTTAACATACTCAAGTATACCATCAGCAGACCGATCTGCACTAACATCAATAAATTTAATAAATCTCTCGAGCCTTTGCAGTGTGACTGCATATATAACGTAAAACTACAGACAGCTGCGATTTATTTGAAACGTCCGACGTTTCTTCTAGTAATATAGCCACGTACTTCGCGTTTTTGATTTCTTCTTTTATCTTACCTTGAACAACAGCGTGTACTCTGAATACGATTTGAGGTCCACGGAACGTTGTAAATGTTTCTAGGTGTGTTTTTATAATTATATCATATTTAGAAAGTAATTGAAGAAGGTCTACATAATTCCCACGATTATCCGAATCAGTATTTTCAGAGTGACCAGGGAAAGCAACATACTACATCGATTAATCTTTTTAAAATGTTCCTATTTCTATGCGTGACTTACCAAATTTTTTCAGCTTCATGGAGGAAAAAATATGAATCTGGGAACGTTCATGTTTTTTAACAGCATTGATCAAATTATTCAAGTTATCGTACCCTTGAGTAGGATCATTCCACACGCATTTTTCTTTTTCAGTACCAAATAATAGACACGACCAACAAAACAATTTTCCACAATCTTCACAACCAGTTAACCACAAAATTTTTTCATATTGCGATATATTGAAATTTCTGGTAAAAGTCGTACCATCTTTTTTTGTTCAGTTTTTAAAGAAGGTAATTCTGGTTTTGCATTACCACAATTTATAATTTCTAACTGTTCATTAAAACTAAATTGTGAAAAAGGTTTTTCAATCAATTCCCAAACACGCATTTTGCTTTCAAAAAAAAAGATCGGAGCACACGCAGTAGATAACAAAAACCGCGTCATTAGTTATTAAACTATCCAGCGAAAAGCGATATTACAGTCGCTTACCATAGGCACGTTTTCATCACGTTTACGTTTGCTAGTATGTCTTTGTGTTGGTAAATTATCCGCCGAAGGGAGGTAGTAAGTAATAAGCGATGTTCTAATCGCTGCCCTGTTCGACCAGTTTGACGGACCTCGCCCCTCTCCAGTTTTCAGAACCGTTTGCAACACGTATTGAACAAATCCTTCTGTGTGTATGTGTAACCAACTAACATGACGCGGCTGCATTTGGATAAACAGAACACTTCGTAATAATACTAACATTCTGTTTTGACTATATATGTCTGTCAACCAGCAACTGTATGTAGCGCCACGCGTTCCGTGCAATTGTTGAAGAAATAAGCGGAAATGTGATCGCTTCCTATTTTAATACTTCTATAAGTTAAGATAAAAAAAAATATTTTCTCGGGATTTTTCTGGGTAAGCGGCGCTTACCTCGCGTACCTGGAATGCACGCCAGTGATATATACGTTGATATATCGGAGGGTAGTGATTTTAATAATTAATAAAACAGTTAATCACCAGAAAAAGAATTTTATTAGCGCAAAGATTTTCAACAATTGCATCATTATGGAGCATATACAATAAAAGCAGCTTATAGAAGTTCGATTATTCGTGTTCCAATTCTTTTACCGATTATTCTAAGTGTATATTTTAGTTAAGAGGATAACCTACAACATTTTAGTATTATACACTATATTTTATACTATGCCCTGTTAATAAAATTTAACAATGAGCCAAAAATATTGTTTTTTGTGTTATCCATTTATTTAATATTTTCTTCGACTTTGTCATTTCTATCACTTTCTAATTTGACGATTTAGAAGTTTATGAGATATTTATATCACCATATTTGTGTGGCTTCATATCGTTCAATTTTTCATTTATAAAACGTGTCTACTTGTACATCGTGCAACAAATACTGGGTTAGTCATTGTCGTGTCTTTACATAGATCTATCGTATAGTAAATTTTTCACGTTGTTAAATATTAATCCAATTTGGCCGCATCTATTTTCAACTTCAGTGTCCAGATCTGACTTATTTATTATATTGCAGTCAGAATATTTAAATTTATCCGGTTTCTTTACTACTTTATTGTTGACTGTTATATTTTCTGTTTGCTACCTCCCATTTCGTCTTTTTCATATTAATATACATAGGTTATTTAACTTCACATCCGAGTGCAGTTTGTTAAGCAATTATTGTAGCTTATGCAGGTCATTTAGTAAAATAACAGCATCATATTTACATATCGAGTATTAAAATTTAATTTTTTATTTTTTTTATTTTGTTCTGAATTATATGTAGTTTGCAGTGTAATACGGAGTCGTGACAATAGTGGAATAAGCAGTGGCGGCTAGTGACAAGTTAATTTGGGAGGCTCTAATATGAAATTATAATGATTTATAAAATGTAATGACATAAACTTACCTCGCTTTTTTGTCCATGATTTAAACTAAATAAAACTGGTTTAATACGTTCACGTTCTATTTAATTAAAAAAAGATGATAATCTGTTGAATGCACTGTATAACTAATGAAATTTTACGAAAAAAAACAACAGTCATAAAGTCAAGGAAGGAATAATATTTATAGTGTACAATTAAAGAAGGATTGCTTATGCTGATGTATGAGGACGATAATAAAGGATCATTCGGCAAAAGAGGCAAAGTTGAAAATGACGACTGCTCGTAATGACTTGTATTAATAGTCCAAAGTACGAAATGTATTAAAATCCTCTGTCGAGCAGAAATAACGACGATAACGAATATTTAATCCGAAAAAATATACGCGAATTCAATAAATAGCAAAGCATAAAAAAAAGAAAAAAGTGATAAATATGTTAACTAAAATCGGGTTTTAAAAGAATTAATTTTTATATAAAAAGTTTAACCTTCTATCTTTTTTTGAAACAAAATTTTCAATGACTTTTTCATCAAATTCTGATATATTGTGTATCACACTTTTATTTACAGATATCATTGCTAAGCCATTAAGGCGATCTTCACTCATTGAATTTCTCAAAAACGTCTTTATTCTTTTAAGAGTGGAAAAAAATCGCTCTGCTTCGGCAGTTGACATTGGAGTAACCAGAATAATTTTGATCAGTTTTACTGTTTCGCTGAATGTTTCGTATAATTCATTTTGAAATGTCCAAGACATCATATTTAAACAACCAATAATACCTTGCAGATCTGATCTTGAATAAATTACTTCGAGTTCAGTCTTTAACTTATTTTTTTCCAACATGGAATAAAATTTAATTACGGATTCAAAAATTGACGTGGGAAACTGTTTAGAATAATTTGAAAAATTATCAGTGGAAACTAATAATGCAGCTTCTAAGTGGCCCCTATAAGACAGTCTTTCATTTGAAAAGTTATGGTGTCGCGTACTTCTTTAGCAATAGCCGAATTTTTATTTTCTTGATCCAGTTTTCGTCGTTTATTTTCATTATCGGTTATTTTGAACTGCGTTACATTTGAGTATCGAATAGTGGATACAATTTTTTCAAAGTCTTCTTTATCTCATAAAAGCTGGGTGCTGTCTTTATTTTTAGACTGAAATTGATTAAACAATACATCTATATGTGGCATAATTTTATGGAATAAGGTAATCCAAAATAAAAAATCTGGGTCTTACAAGGTTCTTCATAAACTATATGCTTCCTTGCAAGTAATATTTTTGTTAGATTTTTCTTCTAGTTCTTCGAAACATTCTATTAATTTTTCCCGATTTTCGAAAACAGTATTTATACGCGTATAATAATTCCAACGTGTAGTGACAGTTCTAGGTAATTTCCATCGCATCTATGAGTCGAATTTGAAAAAAAGCTTGGTATAGCAGACAAATTTGAAAAAAAGATTCTAATTTTGGAATCCTGGCTTGTTGCTTTTTGCATAATTAAATTCAGTTGGTGCGCATAACAATGAATAAAATGAGCGTATTTATATTTTTGTTTTATCTTTGCCTGCACAACATTTGTAGAGCCGCTCATTACATTTGCTCCATCGTAAGTTTGAGCAATTAGCTTGAAAGGCGAGTCTCCAATTAATTTATCTAATTCAGTTTCTATGCATTGCGTCAAACCATCAGCTGACCTATCAGTTATTCTTAAAAAAACTCCAAAACCGTTCATGTATATTTTTATGATGTAAATATCGTAGTATTATTACCATTTGGCACTGATTCGATATATCTGTGGTTTCGTCGCACTGAATAGCTAAAAATTCATTTTCCTTAATCTCTTTTTTAATCTCTTCTTGACATACTTCCAGCATACTTTCTAGGATATCATTTTGTACTGTTTTAGATGTACCTTTGAAAATAGTGGCAGTATTTAAATGTTCTTTTAAAATGGTATCTAATTCTGTTGAAAAGTCAATTAATTCCCTGAAAACACCACGATTTTGAGAATCTTCAGATTCATTATGTCCTCTTAGAGCCAGTTCTAGCTTACCACAAAACTTTATGCAGTTAATTATTCTTTTTAATATATATCTATTTTTAGCGACTTCTTCATTATGTTTAATAATGTTTAACCTATAAGCAGAATCTAATTTAAGCGCAATATTTACAGAACCCATTAAACCTAGTTCCATACAACAATTCATGTGACGAGCTGATAGTTCGTGCTTTTTTGCTCTTTGATTTAAATGTTTTAGATCATTAAATCCTAATCGTGCTCATGTCATGTCACTTCCATCTTTAAAAAAAAGTACACAAGGAAAACAGAAAAACGTTGAAAAATTACTGTAAAATAAGTGTCGGCGAAAAGCAGTGTTTGCGTTCAGTTAAGTAACAAAATCGATATTGTAAAATGGATTATTTAAAGAAGAGGAAGAAGGATAAAAAAAACCAAAAAAGTGGCAAATAAAAACACGTGTTTTTCGATAAATAAACAAGGACGCGCAATGCAAATATATTGTTAAAACTGGTTATAATCGCCTGTGAAATAGTCGAGGGCTCACTTATCTAGAGCCCTCAGACGCCTTTAAGTTATGCTCGGGAAACTTCTGTTCTCTTCGTTTTTCGTATGTATTCTATATACCGTGTTAGGGCTCAATTCTGAATAGCCCACATACTGTATTATTGGTTGTTATTATCACGTTACCGGAAAATCAGCTATCGACGACGTTGACGCGAGTCGATTGCGTAGTTCCAGTACAGTTAAAAAAATCCGACGATTGTTAGCCAGTGTTTTAGCTGTTCGTTTAAGGAATCCGCGCAAAAAACGCATATTTTTCATTTTTTTTAAAAACGGATTCTTACAAAAAAATTATTTTAAAATTAAAAGTTCTATTCTGTATACTGATTTTTTTTTTAAGTCATTAAATAATATGCATTTCTTAAAAACTCGCACAGGGAGGCTCGCGCCCTTGAGCCCCCCTGGAGGAGCCGCCCCTGGGAATAAGCTCCTAACACATTTTTATTATAATATATCGACTCCGCATTGCATATTTATCAGATGCTAAGCTGATAAAAAGAAGTATTTACTACACTTTCACTTTAATTAACAGGCGAAAAATTTTCCACCATCCCTTTCAGTTCTCAAACTACACTTTATAAATTTTTTTTTAAAAATTGATTATAAATTTTGACTATAAACAAACCTTACCGACTTCATGTGTGATGTTTATTTTTACACAGTAATTTGCCTTTTAAACAACAAATTAATTACAATAATATATTTTAAAATTATGAATTCTATTCCTTTAATGGAAATTACGTTTTGCTTAACTAAAACGTTTTCAATGCATTATAAATTGAAATTATTCAAAATGCAGAGATTTTGAAAGTTTTTTTTTTAATACTTTCACATTTAAAATATCAAAATATCGTAGTTACTACCACGTGCTGCAATTAATACTCACTTCGAAGCCCAAAGCGTTTTATTTTTGTTTAGTTAGTGTTGTATTTTGTGTTTTGTCGGATAATATAGATATAAAGATGAGTGCCCCGGAAAAAATATTGAATAGAAAAATAGAAAAACGCGAAAAAATTAAAAAAAAATTATTGGAACAAAGTATGTTTTTAAACTAATTACTTTATATTAGACTGTGTAAACTATAAATGTTGATTTATTGTTTTTAAAATTCATAAATATTTTAGCGGCTGAGGAAGCTTGAACTGAAGAAGAAAAAACAGAAGATGAAAATAGTTTTACCTCTTTAAAAGATTCAGTATGCGAAAATACATTAAAAGCTATAGCCAACATGGGTTTCACTACAATGACCGAGGTGCAAAAGAAATCTATACCATACCTTTTAGACGGACGAGATATTGTCGGAGCAGCTAAAACTGGATCTGGCAAAACTTTAGCCTTTTTAATTCCAGCCGTTGAATTAATTAATAAACTTAAATTTATGCCTCGTAATGGTAAGTATTCTGCATTAAAAAGTTTGATTTTTTACTATTCGTATTATCTAGATGAACATGTTTAAAACCTTGTAATTATTTACGTGTACCTCGAATTGTAAGTAACAGGTTTCATATCGTTTTAAATCGCGTTTTATGATGTTTTGACTTAGTTTTACACTATTATGCCGTTTTTTATATGTAACAATATAAAAAGACTTATTTCATTCGGTACACAATGAATGAATTATTAATGAAAATAATCCTTATCAGATAAAATATATGCATTATTTAACTAAATTAAACATTGCTAATGAAAAATATAAACAAAAAGCTCTGCCATAAAAGAAGGCAAATACAAGTTTTTTTTTAACGCAAAAACTACTATCGTGAAAATTGTAAAAATTGAAATTAATGTTACAAAAATAAATAAAATAGATTCAGCGAGATATAAATTTATGGATGTAAAAACCTAAATTAGCACATGTTCTATCGTATTTATATTTTTTATACTTATATTTGAACTATTGGAGCTCGAGCGATATTCGTAACAATCATGTGTGACATATTACAGTATTAAAGAATTTCATTTAATATTTTTATGGAGTCATAAGTGTATTAAAAAAGTAATACATTGTATTAATGTATATATATATATGATCATCATTATCATTTATCCACTCGTTATCCGAGTATGGATTACCATCCACTATTTATGGGTACTAAGGTTGCTAATTAAACCGATTCTCGTGGCACATTCGTTTCCGCATGCATTACATGCAAAGGCTCCAGTATTAATGTAATCTGCTCCAGTTTATTTAAGTAAGCCTTTACGTTGTCTCGCTTTTCTTTCCTCCGCAACTTGAGCGTTTTAACCCGCTTTTTGTAGACCATTTCTTACTACTTGCCTCCATGTTTTGCGATCCATTGTTCTTGAGATCAATTTCGCATTCATTCAGTATTTGATATAAGTAGCCTTTATATCGCCAAGAAGGACGTCCAATGCAACGTTTGCCAACATGAAGTTGGCCGTAAAGGAATTTCTTATCGTCGTTCATTCTGATTACATGTCCGATCCATCTCAAACTGTTGTTATAAAGCAGCATTTGAATAGACTTGCAGTTAGCCCGCACTAAAATTTTGCGATTTGTGACTCGGTCCTTCCAACGAACACATAATAACCTGCGCAGTGCTCTTTGGTGGCCAACGAACATATGTTCTTCTTGTATGGGACTTATGTTTCTGAGACATAAACGTGCGTCGGTAAAACAATGGACTTATACATAATTAGTTTTGTTGACAATAAGATCTGCTTGTTATTAAAAATTATTCTATTAAGTTTATTTATTGCAGCATTCTACTGCTAATTTCGATTGTCTAAGCATACTACCAAGATATTTATTTTTAATATAATTATAGTTATTGTTTTATTTTTAAAATTATTTTAAAAAACAAAATCGTGTAGGCTGTGTATGATTAAAGGAAAAAACGAGAATAGCAAAATTCCCATCTCGTTAGGTTAGAATCGGAGGTTTGTTGCGACTAGTTAGAAGTAGATTTAAAGGAGTAAATGAGAATGACATATTACCCGGATGACTGATAGAAATTTACAGTAAGATCTACTGATTATTATTATTTACTGCTTTTTATGAATTTTCCGTGCTAATTTTTACGTAAGTTCGTTATTTCCCCTTTATTCGTGGTCATATTCCTTTTCTTTCTATAGAACCTTCAAACATGGTTTCGGCGGATTTTTAATTTCATAACTCGTTAAATTAGTCATTTTTGACATTTCTGAAAATAATTGCAAAAATCGGGGGTGTACAATTACACTAGGAATCTATTTGTTTAATACGATTCTAAGACAATTAATTTAATATATTGGCGTTTTTAAATATTACTATAATATACAGGTGCCGCATATAAAGTAATTTATGTAGTATAACTGTTTTATAGATCATGAAATGTCACGTTAATTATTATAAATACATGTTTTACTTGCTTAGTGAAAGTTAATTCTTTATCGCGTATAATATTAAAATAAGTAACCTCGGCTTGTTCTTAATTCTAATTCAAATTTACTTGTCGGTAATTTGTCTACGTTTTGTAAATATAATTGGTTTAGATTAATATGATATTGTTAAGAACGAGCGTAGTGTTGGCATACATGACAAGTGTTTCTTCGTGTACATGAACGGTGTTTTTTTATTCAATTCAATATTTGTCAACTGTTGATATAATTTTGAAATATGAATGTTTCTATATAATGTCTTGTTACTAAATTTTATATGTATATTATACCTTTGTAATATTTTAGGAACTGGATGCATTATAATTTCACCAACTAGGGAATTGTCAATGCAAACATTTGGCGTTTTAAGAGAATTAATGAAATACCATTACCATACGTACGGCTTGCTTATTGGCGGAGCCAATCGTCAGACAGAAGCTAAAAAATTATCTAATGGTATTGTTTATTTAATTTAAAAACTCATTTTTGATGTTAAATAACATTGTTATTGTAATACAAGTACACAGATAAATTATTGAATTTGTAATGCATAATTAATGACCATTATTAATTTTTTAAAAGTTTAATATTGTTATGATGTTTATTTATTAGTTTATGTTATTCATTTTAATAATTCGAATAAAAGTAATTTATATGAATTTTAGGTATTAATATAGTAGTAGCAACACCGGGTAGATTATTGGACCACCTTCAAAATACACCAGACTTCCTTTATAAAAACTTACAGTGTTTAATCATTGACGAAGCTGATAGGATATTAGAGATTGGATTTGAAGAAGAACTGAAACAAATAATTAACATCCTACCAAGTAATGTGTTTTTACTTGAAATATATCATTTTGAGTATACTTTTTGAGTTCTATGTTCGTTTTCGCGTTTAAAAAAGATAAATCATAGAAATTGGCTATGATGATATTGAAGTAGATACCAATGTTAATTACGTTTAGAATTTATTTCGGTGTAAATCGTGTCAATATTTTGATCACGTAACATTTCGAAAAGTTTGAAAATTAAAACTGTATTTTCGAAATGTTTCGTGATAAAAATATTAACATGGTTTACCCCGAAAAAGTCGTAAACGTATGGATATCAACCGTGAAAGTTTAAAAGTGTATTTAATAAATATTACTTTTTAAAATATTTCCTATTAAATCAATTTGTCGAGGTTATTTTTTACAATTTTTTTTTCTAAACCTGTAAACATATTGGACTATTTTTCCAGTAGTTTCAACTACTTATTTCAAAGCATTATAAAATAACGTGTAACTCGTAAAATAAGTTGATGATGAGGGACATTTTCGTTTTGTCTCTTTGTTTATAATTTTAAGTAAATTTTAGTATTCACCTTTAAGAATGATTTTTCTTTTTGTTATTTAGAACGACGACAAACTATGATGTTTAGTGCGACTACAACTCCAAAAACTGAAGCTTTAACAAAGTTAGCTCTAAAAAAAGAACCCGTATATGTTGGTATTGACGATACGAAGGAAAATGCTACAGTGGAAGGCCTGGAACAAGGTTACGTAATTTGTCCGTCGGAAAAACGTTTCATGCTTCTGTTTACATTTTTGAAGAAAAATCTGAATAAAAAAATAATGGTATTTTTCAGTTCGTGTATGTCGGTTAAATTTCATCACGAACTGTTTAATTATATTGACTTACCAGTGATGAGTATTCATGGCAAACAGAAACAGCTAAAACGTACAACGTCTTTTTTTCAATTTTGTAACGCCGAAAAGGGCATTTTATTTTGCACAAATGTCGCAGCTCGTGGCCTCGATATTCCAGCGGTAGATTGGATAGTACAACTGGATCCTCCTGACGATCCGAAAGAATATATTCATCGGGTTGGTCGAACAGCCAGAGGACAAAATGCAACGGGACATGGATTGTTAGTATTAAGACCGGAAGAATTGGGATTTTTGAAGTATTTGAAACACGCGAAAGTTCCATTGAATGAATATGAAATATCATGGAATAAAGTTGCGGATGTTCAAAAACAAGTGAGTCGAATTTTGATCGTTTTTCTCGGTAGTGTATATAATTTTATTGGATTTTGATAATGTTCATTCATAAAATACATCTCAAAATTAATCGGGGCTTGGATAAATCGATGTATTTTCCTAATCACGATAAAAAATATAAAAAAAAAGGCGCTGAAATTTTTTAAAATATAAATGACACCATTTCAAATTTTACTTGTATGTTTATAAATATGAAAAAGGTCTACGTTTCTCTGTTATAGCGGTAATGTCGATTGGGATATTATATATGTTATATTTTAAAAATTATTCTTAATAATTTTTGTGTAATAATAAGTAATCACGTTATTATGGTTGTTTTATTTTCAAAAATTATTATTGTTCGAATTTTTGTACATTTTCTTCGTTTACGTTTGTATTTATGAACATATTTACATCATAGTGGTATAATAATTTCTAAATATAAATTAATAATTCTTGTTAAATTCGTTGAAAATCTAAAAATTTTGGGAAAACCTCGAAAGTAGTAAAATTTAATATGTTCGTCTATAATATCAGAATGATCTGTTTTGAAATAATTTTGTTTGAGTTAATCTAGTTTCAAGAGCTTTTGTTATTTTAGTATCTTCCGCAGTGATAAAATTTGAAATGTTGATTCATTGTTTATTTTTATTAAACATGTAATCCAAATATAAACGATGATAATATGGCGTAACGGCGAACGAATTATTTTATTTTTACAAGTTTTATGTCGGCATTTAACGGTAAAATTTAAATAGAGTATTTAAGTTTTCGCATAGCCCAGCACTGTCCTGTTATTGTACGGATCGGGGTTTCTATATCAATAAGTAACTGCACACCAAAGAATTATTGGATCACTGGGTAATAAAATCTAAAATGTTCAAACCACCTGATGTTCATTTTAACAAATTTAATTCAAAACGTCACAAAAGGTGCATAATACTGTAGAAAATTTAAACGTCAGACAAAAAAAATCCAGCATATAAATAATACTTGATTGAACAGCATCATGTTTATTTAATATCACCAGACTGTCATCAAGTGAGTAGGAGGTTAAATGAATTAAATATAGCTAACCAAGTCAAGAGAATCATTGTGGTATATATAAATTTTTTCTCATGTATGGAGAATTAAATATATAGCTTTAAAACGAACAATAACTAAGAAGATATGGGGCCAGAATTTTGGAATTCACGGAGAATCTTGACCTCGAGGCAAAATAAATTATTACGTAAAATTTTAAATATTTGAAGAATGCCAAAACAAATTAAAATTAGTTCAAATAATAGTTATTAACAAATCAGGGAAAAATATGATGAATCAATACGTTATTGCCATATTGCTCTAGCATTTAAACTATTTGAACGTATAAGATATAGCCAATCATCCTGGATATTGATGTAATATTTCCAAAGGAATAGGCAGGTTTTAGGTTTGGTAGGTCATGTGAACATCAGATAGCTGCGATAGCACAAGAACTGTTTTGAAAATAGTGTGAAAATTATTGTAGCATTCGTTTGTCTAATGTTAGCATGTGATACAAATATGGCGGTAAGTACTAGTATTAAAACCATCTAGAATAATTTCGTGCAAAATAAAATATTTCATTGATCAACATCATATTGGTAGGCGGGTTTTCACTGATGGGGAAAAACAAGCAATGGGGGATGGCCCAAAGTTTTATATTGTCTCCAATCTTATTTAATGTATAAATGATGTTGCATTGACAATTAAAAAAAAAAAAACTTGAAAAAATACGAATGACAGAGCCGAATCTTAAAACTGTATGTGAATACTTCAGAAAATGGAAATTAGATCCTGACCGAGATCAGTCAGAGGTTATAAGATTTTATTTAAATAATAAAATGGCAAATACGAATGTTAGAGTAAATTTCGAGGAAAAGCGTTTAAAAAATTTAAAGTACCCTAAGTACCTTAGGATGATATTGAACCATCCGCCTACATAAGTCCAACATTTAATTGGTTTTGCTCGAAAACTGAAAATTGATACTTAAGTAAACGTATATTACAGGATAATTATTAGAACTTTAAAATGTACCCCACTTTCACGGCTACCAGGATATTCCCACTAACATGTAAACAAGCAGATCACCAAGACAGGAAATGGTTTAAGACATACCGTTAGTTACATATTACCGATGAAAAAAACAAATCCTTCATCATAATCATTAAGATCAAGAAAGTCAATATGGATTCAGAATTTATCCACATAAAATATACTGATTATATGGTTAATAAATGGCATCGTACTTAGAAATGGTAATTACGTCAAAAACGCGCATTTCATGAATGATACCAGTAGGAGATATTATATGTTGGAAACGATTAAAATATTATGGTCTCTGTACAAATACAATATTTCGAATGTACGCTACACGTCCTATATTTTTTTTCCGTGTGAAGAAAATATAAGTAAATGTTCAAGTTGATGAAGAACAAACGAAGAATTTGAAAATAAAAGTATTAAAACGTGTTAAGAATAATCCAAATTACGGTTAGAAATAAAATTTGTATCGGGGTTTATCTTAAAAATAATATTTAAAAAGCCGTGTACTTATAGACAATGATGAATGTGTATTATATTCATACTTATACAACGCACTTTTTTGAAAATTTATAAAAATAATAAACAGTGGTAAAAAATGTATATATATAAAAATAAATAATTCACGAATGGATACATCGCGATGTTCCAACTTAATTAAAAAACAAAATAAATTAAAATGTAATATGTTTCACGGAATTTTGCCACTTATGGAAATAAAATTAACTAAATTCTAGTGGTTGGAGGAATATATTGGCTGAAGACTTCGGAAAAATAATTTGTTTAAACAGATAAGTATGTTATCACAGTTTATAATAAAGCTAAAATAAATAATTGTATCGTTGTAAGGACCGAAGGAGTGTTGTTGGCTTGGTAATTTTACAGATGTATTCAAATAGAGAGTAGTTAAGACTAATTTTTAATAAAACAAAATTGGCTGATTTTATTTAATAATATATTTAAGATAGATTACTTAAGGTGAATTGTCTGTATTTATGCTTTTTCATATTAGTTGCAATTATACAGCTTTTGTTAAAATTATGGTTACTGTTAGAGAATGTATGTTTTCAATATTTACACGATCATATTATTACTACTACTATTATTATTATTATTTTAGATGGAAAAATTGATATCGAAGAATTATTTTTTGCATATGTCTGCCAAAGAAGCTTTCAAATCTTATATACGAGCATACGATGCCCATCACCTAAAGGATGCTTTTAACATAGAGACATTGGACATTGCTAAAGCTGCTCAAGCTTTTGGGTTTACAGTGCCACCTTCAGTGGATATCGGGGTCCATTCATCTAATAAGAATAGACCTCGTAAACGTGGCGCTGGTGGTGGATTTGGTTATTTCAATCAAATGAATGCTCCGAAAAAAAGGAAAATTGTTTATATACAGAAAAATAAATGATTAAATGGACTTTTTTTCTAAAAAAAACACCTTATGATTCTTATTTGATGTAAAAAATTTGCGGAATGAACCAAAACTTCATAAAACTATTTATATAAAAAGTAAAATACCATAAAACTTAATCGAAACTGCCACTAAAAATATTAAAACACATGATTCAATATTTCAACATGATTACACGTCTCATAATCAATAATTTCATTACTGACTGTTTCAGTTTTATGTCGTTTTGGTTTCTCCGAATTTTTTAAAAATAAAATAAATAGCATTTCTTTTTATTCATTGCATTGATCCATTAATTTGACTTACTTAAGAATAATTGTACATGTAATTTATCCCGGATGAGGCATTTTTACGGTAAGTAACGTTGAGATGTATTCTACAATCTTATTTAAAATGGGTATCAGAAAAAGTTTTTATAAACCTCGTATTAGTGTATAACACAATCTCGCTATACTGGTTATTATGGAAATTCAAGGAGATAGTCTCTCGCAAAACTAGACACACTGATGAACTGTATCACGCGCTTAAATTAAAGTACAAATACATTCATATTAATAAAAATTGTTCCAAATTAACGTCTGACAGCCAATCTGCTGCACCTTCTTCAAGTGAATGTAGCTCATTCAGTCCTTTATTGAAGCTGTTTACTTTGAGGCGCGACATCGTTTCAATCTCGCCACAGCTACATAGCTTCGATTCCGATAGCCTTCATTTGTTCATTAAATACTTGCAACGACCCTGGTTTGATTCTGACGAGATTTCAATTACAACATGTAAACTCTGCTGGCCGAGTTTGAAATTAGTTGCTCTTTGCTGTAGTCTGTTTAAGCCATATTTCCTTCCATTTGGTAGCTACATCATGACTGTACTGAAGCTTATTAGCCGTCAGCCATGCTGATTTCCTGGTGTAAAAATGTGTTAGTGGAGTATCTTTAAGAAATTGTTCTATGTTGGGATGTGTACTGTTTTATTTAGTCCATTTTCGTTTGAATGATTTTTCTCTGCGGATGTATGGTGGAAATATATTTGCAAGCACGGGCAGCCACATACTAAGGGTAGATTTTAGTGTGTCGGTTACTAAGTGTAATATTGCGTTCAGTTGTGCACCAATCCTCTTAACATGAGAGCTAGCCAACAAAACTGGCATATTCTGCGGCTGAATACACTAGTGCCAGTGTAGCAGTTCTGAGGAGTTCTGTCTTTGCTTATCATGTTGTATCTGCAATGCGAGTGATGATGTTCACACGTGTCTTCACTTTTTGAGCTATTTTTTCGTATTTTCTTTGTATGTAAAAATTCGATCAAGAGCGATGCCTAGATATTTTGGCGTTGAGTTAAAATCCAAATCTTTATCGTTGAGGACCATTATTTAAGGTACGCCACCAATTGTGATTAGTGGCCGTATATTGCGAATCTTCCGTCAGCAGTAGCGTCATGACGGCTAGGAATTGCTTGAACTATTTTGAGGAGTAAACCATCTGTCCAAATTGTATCGTAGGCTTAGTCCAGGAAACCATTAATTAATTGTGACGGGAGAAAGTAATTGTGGGAGTAGTAGATATTCTTAAACCTGGATAAACTACAACTGTGAAAACTGGGTTACCAAAAAATTATAATTACTTAGTTGATTCGATAAAATATCTGGTTGTATATTTAAAAAAAAATAATAATAATTTGGAACGACTGAATTAAAAATATCATTTTTTAACAGTTTTTTTTAAGAATCTATATTTTGTTATATTTTTCAAATGTTTATTACAGCTTGTATTTTTTGGATACATATTTTATTTTACGGGAATGTCGTGTAAGTTTCTAATTCTTTTTTGTTGAATAGTACCAGTTTAAATTTAATTTCGGTTATTTATTCATTTGTATAATTATCATTGGATTTAGAGAATATTTTTAAAAAACCTGCTTGCGTTTTCGAAATATATGTATTGTTTGCGTAAATCTTTTGTAAATTTAAAGAAAAAATTTCTCATGAAGTATTTTAAATAAGATTTTTCTCCTTTGAACATTATCAAAAATGACGCCTTGTTTAGCTTTTCGTCACGACTTATAATTGTTTTGCATTAGTTTACAATATGATGATTTAATTACAATTTGATTATTACTTCTTGTTTGTATTTTTTGCTTAACATTTATATTTGTTATATAGATCGACTTATTTAAATTAAAAATGATAAACTTTCAGAGAAAATAGACTTGTTCTGCAAATTAAGGAGTAAAAATTAATTATTCATTAATTTTAAATTGTACAATTGCTTCTAAACATTTATTCCTTATTTAAAAAAGCCAAAAGTTTACGCAGTATTTACACTCTTGATAACAAAACTTGCATCGAATTAATTGATTAATTATTGATTTTGTTTTGTTAACATTTATTAAATTTTAAGTCATTTAAATCACTAATTTTTTCCCTGGAAACCCGTTTTCTTTGTCGTTATTAATGCGATGAAAAAATAGAAAAACTAACTGATATGTTTGTCAAATATTTTAAATATTAACATCCACTCATTTTAACGAATAATACAAAAAAAAATGTGTTTTGTTAATACTCGAAATAACGAATATCTGACAAAGTCGGCAAATAAGCAGTTTTACGAAAATTAACACCGACCGCAATAGAAACGTAAACAATTATAAATCGGAATTTTCAGTTTTATGGTTTTAGTTTATTTTTTCTTCGTGTATTTTTTATCAAAGTCAAGAATTGACGCCGATATGAAATTATGTTGTTCTTTAGTATTGAAACTGGTGTCATATATATCATCGCTTTCTTACGGTAGAATCATTTAGTGCTCATTTTATAATTAATCGCTAGATAGCGTCACAAATTTACGAGACACCACCTGTTTGGGGGTAAATTCATATATGTTCGTTCTATATTCAACATATAGCTTGCTACAATAACTTTTGTGTTGTGAAGAACAAGATGTTTGATTTTTTTTGGATGAATTTTAATTAATCTCATAATTATATTTTGAGGAGTATTGTGGATATTATACATTTTTCGTTGCATTTAGTTTATCTTACCGATGTTTAAATTGTTTGTACGCTGTTTTATTTCATCTAACTGAAAAATTTCATTTTTATGTAGTAATTTAAAACGTGTCTAACAATTTCAGTACAAAGTAGTGAGAGCAATATGTGACGCTCTTTACTACGTCGGTAATGATACGTTACACCATGATCTGTAGGTGCCCACAGTCACACAGGTTTATTAGAATAAATACCAAATATTTTTTGGAAAATATTCTAAACATTCAAACCCTTAAATTCGGCGAATCTAGATATTGCCAGATAATCCAGTTCGAAAACTAAATTGACCAATACTCCGAGACGTAATTAACTGCTGTTGTAGCATAGTTCAAAACTGGCAGGCTGTTTATTGAAACAGAGGCTGTATATCGTCGTACTTTTACATATGTTTAACCGAACTCATATGCTTATTGTCTATTTGTACAGGTGCACATTAAGAAAAAAAATAAAATCAATTATTTTAATGTGTATTACACGATCATAGATGTTCGATAATTTGAAATATTGGATTAATTAATGTAAATTGTCTGAAAGCTTAATCCTAACAAAATAATAGGTTCTTCTAATAGTATATATTGGATATTAAGACGAAATAACTGTTTAAATTGTTGCATGTATATATGTAAACACACACACATATATATATATATATATATATATATATAATATATGAAAAAGAATGACAGTTCTCTCTGTACAGTTATTATTTATAAATGTCTGGTGTGTATTAAAGAAAACCACGTTCAAATTTGGTCACAATTGCAAGTCTAATAATCGTCACGCAAAAACATTTTGAAATATGGATTAAACAATGTTTACAACCAACTTATATTGTGTTTCATGCTTATTCAGAACTTAACACAATGCCGTAGATTGTTAGCATAACATTCGTCTGATTCGTAATTATTATTTTAAAATATTGTTACCTGAAAGCCGATTATCAATAATTTTTCAAAAAACTAGTAGATTTCGAGTTATCGAGCAGTATTGAATTTTCATCTTTATTTTTCAATTGTATTATGCGTATTTATTAAATGGCGGGGCTTTATGAAAAATAACCAATATGCGAAAGAAAATATTCGTGGCTTGTAATTATGTCCAGCATTAACACAAATAAAAAGGATTCATCTGAAGTTAAATTATTAAGATGTTGAATTGGTGTTCATAAGAAGTGGGTGATAATTTTTGGTTTGGAATGACAGTAGGATGACCTGCAAATGTTGTATGTATGCTTTAAGTCAGAGAGATATGACTACTCATTACATAAATAGGAGAGTTTTAGGTCAACTTTTGATTAATTTGTAAGGACATATGAAGAATCATAACACTGGTTTAGCACCCCGAATTTGATAATAACTCTACATGATTGCTACGGACTTACCAGTTTAAAAGTACTTTGAACCTTGAATATAAAAATTGTCTATTCTAAACAAGATTTTTAAAATTAATACTAGTTTTTAAAATTTTAGACTTTGCAGCGGTTAGTCATATGCTTAGGATACTTGAAACAGATGTGATGATCAGATGTTATGTAATAGGTTTTTAGATTTGAATTCAATGTGAAAAAATTCCGTTGTTAATTATAATTCGGCATATGACCTATTACGTTATTAAAGTATGTTTAAAGTAGATAGCATGTAGCGAGTTTCATTTAATTGACCGTAAAATTCTCATAAACAGAAGAATGATGAAATGTGAAGCCTCACTAGAAGATGCAAAATGGAAAACATACCGAGAAATAGACAGTTGTAGAAAAGATAAAAATACTTTCCTGAATAAAATCTGGGAGGAAATACAAAATCACACAGATAAAAGTGAACGCCGTGATCTTTATTAAAAAGTGAAACTTCTTTTCCAGGGACTTAATGAATTGGACAATGCAAGATAGAAATGGCAATATAGAAACGAACCTCAATGAAGCTGTTGACGTATGGAATGAGTATTGCCAAATCTTCCATTCTCTTACAAGCAAGTAAGATTTTACCACGGATACTTAATAAACCCTATGCACGAATGTCTAAAGAAATACCCGAAGAACAAACTGGCTTTGTGAAAGGAGGTGACAGTCGAGGACAAGTTCTTAATATGAAATTACTGATCGAAAAAGGACGTAAATATAACATACCTATAATACTATGCTTTATAGATTATCAAAAAGCGTTTGATAATATTCGTTGGGATAAATTGTGGTCTATGTTGTTTGAAATGGTTGCACCAAAAGCCCATTATATATCTTATAGAGATTAATTATACAATAATAACAGCCATATTGTACGTATTAGTAATGCAACATCAAGAGGTTTCTATACGTATATAGGAGTTAGACAAGGCTGTGTTCTAATATCCTTGATCTTTAATTTATACGCCGAATACATAATTGGACTAGTCTTCGAAGGATGGGAAGGGGTGTACTGATAAGACGGAAGATAACAAACCTCCGATATGCAGACACTATGGAAGAAATGAATAAACTACTGGAACGCCTGGAAGATATCAGCAAACAGCACGGTCATAATATAAATAAAAGCATATTATTTTACACAGAAAGAATGTAATACCACAAGACGAAAGAACATCCACCGACTGTGAAAACGTTCCAAGTTCTCTATACCTAGGATCGCTTCTGGAAGCGAAAGGCGGCTCAGAAGAAGAAATACGACGAACAATCGAAATAGCTAGAAAGACAAAACTAAACAGCATTTAGAAAGTATTACAAAATACGTAAAAATTAAGTTAATCCAAACGCCCATATTTTCAATTTTACTATACGCAGCGGAAACGTGGATAATGAAAAAGTCCGATAAAAAGAGAATTGACTCATTTAAGTTGAGGTGTTGGAGGCGGCTCCTCAGGATATCGTGGACAGCAAAACGAAACAAATTAGTCTGTTTTACAGAAAGACTATCAACCATTGTTTCTACGAGAGTGATGAAATTCTTTGGACATGTCATGCGGAGACCAGAAGGATTACAGAAGCTGAAGATCATGGGGATTATTAACGGTAAACGACCACCGGGACATGTACCGACACGATTGACAGATGTTGTTCATCAAAGGACAGGACTTTCAATTATGGAATGTGTACGACTGTCGGCAGATCGATGTAATTGGCGTAAACTTATTGCTCCGATGACGGACTAAGATTAATCACGATACCCTAATTCGGGTGGCGACTACTGAATGAATGAATTTTGAACAAAATAAATCCATTGACAGCAATTTTTTATTGCGTAAAATTTTTTAAAATTAACAAATAATCCTAAATCGTATCGCGATATTTGAACAGAAAACTTGTTTTTGCTACATACCGCTATGAACAAATGGGATAATATTATGTGGCCAGCAGATAAGACAATCGCATTGGAAAATCTTTCCACTTCGTTTTACTTTTTCTTCTTTTTTTTTTTTTTTTTTTTATGGGGATGCCTTTACAGCTTACCCAACATGGAGCCGTAATAATCACTAACTCATATTCTTATGAACTCGGACAACTTCTCGAGAAAAGTCGCTATGTCCGGGAACAAATCTAGATTCTCAACGTGCAGAAGTGACATTACGTTATAAGGAGGACCACCACGAGATGCGTACAGTAATTTGAGATACAGTTCAGAACGTAATGCTGTTAATGAAGGACATTCGCAGAACACGTGATCAGGGTTGCAGACTACACGACCAGCATATAGAAGACAATACGGATTATCTCTAAGCTGCATAACGAACAGGCGGTCCGGCAACAAGCAATTCCCAAACCGCAATCTGCTGATAAGCACAATTCTTTCACTAGTAAAACTTTCTTTGTTCTCTCTCAAAGATAAACCCCGCCACTTTTGATATTTCTTTTTGAAAAATTTATTTTTGAAACGAATCATTGTTTTATGCGAACTGCGTAAAATATTTAAACAACATATATTAATACGAATATTGTAAACAAATAGAATTGCGTAAATACGTCGTGATACACTATAATTTTTTTCTCGTTATAATCACTATTCGATGTCTTATATTCGATTATTAGCTAAAACATTATTTTCTTCGTATATACTAGCTATCTTTGTTAGATAGGTAATAAAACAGAACCGAATATTAATATTATTTCGCAAAAAATAAAATATCAATGACACAGATAAAATATTTGCGAAGTAAATCATTTTAAATACACGGACACGCTAAGATCTGATTAAAAAGATATCGTCGTGAAAATAGTATATTACTATACTCGAATAATTAATTAGGTACATTCGTTTAAAGTTTTCTTATTAAGGTAAAAATTGATATCCAAGGTAAAAAAAAAAGATTCAGCCTAGTTCACCATTTCAACGTGACGAAAACGACTTATTCACTAAACAATTTTTTAAAATACATTCTGAAAAAATTTGACTTCACAATAAACCTCCCATTTTCTCATCCGTTAATGTGATTGTAGCTCTTATTTATTTGTTAACCTAAAATCATCGTTCCGTTATAAATTTCTCCCCTGTATCAAACTTCAATAGCGATTAATGACTTTGTTGTCAAAGAAAATTTATAAAAAATAAGATACGATATATATTTATTTTATTGGTAATATGTTGTATTAAAAAAAAAAATTGTATAACTTACTATTTTTATATTCCGATATTTGCATTAAACTAGTAAAATTTGCAGTAAATTAAATTTTTCCGCGTACAATAAACATATATACGTACACGTGTGAGCAAGCCTCTGTGTAACGCCGTAACGCGTGGTCGAAATGACTACAGTTATAGGAAATTAATATAAATACTGGCTACCAAACCACTTATTTTAAAATAATGTACAACTTTTGGCCTATTCGGTTATTATCAGGCTGGTAAACAACGTAAATTGTATAACTCATTAATATTAATGACCAGTACAAAAATTCAATGTAAGTTATATCTATATTGGATAACGACGTAGCAGTTTAAAAACTTTATATCGTTTTAAAGATCAATGTTCAGTTGCGATTATCATTAATTCTTTATTTATAAATTATAGACATTTACAAAACTTTTAAATATCAATTGACCCTATTTTTAATATATATTTCCGTTTTTGTGACGTATGTTTCATATACAGTATCAAATGGCAAAAAAAAAAAAAGTAATGTTTTTGCGTACAATACTGATTTTTAAACGATTCCGGATAATTTGTAGTGTTTTATGTAAATATTTCAGACATTCTATACGTAAACCGAATGATCCTTATTAAAATAGACAATTTATTTATATCAAAAATTCACACCATCACCATCGTGTTAGGAATATCGCGACTGAAACGGGTAATTTATATATAATTTAAAATTCATTTATCTATAATTTAAAATTCATTTATCTATAATTTAAAATTCATTTATTTTTAGCGATTATTATAGGTTATTATTTTTTATATTATTAATAGGTTATTATTTTTTATATTATTAATAGGTTATTTTTTATATTATTATGATTTACATTTTTCTTAGTATACATACACACGAACCCGTTGACTAATTTCTAATGATGAATAAAGGAAATAATTAAATTTTAATTTTGGCGCATTATTTAAATATTACACGATAGCCGGAGATTCATTTAAGCGAAGTCGACTGGCTATCAGATGATGATACTGGTCTACTGTAACGTATGATGCGAGCTGATGATGACCCTTGGATTCACATTTACCGGCTGGGCAATATCTTTTCTTTACGTCCCCGTTTGAAGGTTACCCACGCGACGTTCACGCGTATTGTATATACATGTAATGTGTATATTGTAATCGTTGTGTGTGTAACCAGCCTGATTGCCTGACTTGTAGCTTAGCTACACGTACACGAAATCTACTCCCTTTTGAGGATGAATTGTCGCTATTAGCTTTTATTTTATATTTACTTATTTAGTGTCCGTTACAATGCGTTTAACGCGTGTCGTGTTATTTGTGTAAATTATTTTTAACAATTTCGCGATTTTTTAATTCGTTAATATTTCTTTTCGGAAAATTAACCGGTGAAGCATTTTATTCATTTTTTTCCCCACAAACTGCAAATGTTATCCGCGGGGGAAGATATTTTACTAAAATAATAACGAAAGAAGGAAAACTGCGTGTAAGTAATTCTGGTCTTATTTATTATACGTTAGTTTTAAATTTATTGTCGGTCTTATTTCTCGGTTTTTTATTTTGTTCGATTTTATTTTACAAGATAGTAATAACAATGTCTTCGGTACGAATCAGTTTTAATAGTATAATATTACTTTCAGCATTTATAGTATATAAGTGGTGAAAATAGATTGAAGGAAATTGCGGTTTTAAAAGGGAATGAAGAAATATCTAAAATCATTGTAATGGCGAGTTAGTTTTTTGAAAATTTTAAACCGTAAAATTGTAAAAAGTGAGAAACGTTTTATTAATACCTTTTAAATAATACCGACCTAATTAAAAACTGGTAAGGTCTAATGTTAGTGTGTTTTTGAATTTTATGTTTTTTGTTAGCGTTCTAAATAATTGTTTTTTTTTGTTATTATATAAATGTAAAAATAAAAAAGTAATTTACGCTTACTTAAGTAATAGAACATTTTACGTCGAAATAAAATCAAAACCGGTTTATCCGGAGTACCGCAAGGAAGTATTCTAGATCCCTTTTTGTTTGCATTTTACTAATATGATATTCCAAATCTACAATTCGTTGAACTTGCTCTATACCCCGATGATACTCCATTATTCTGCAGATCATTTAGACTTAGATACATAATCGTCTGCAAATAGGCATTTCATGTTTATTGCGATAATTTAAAAATTGCTGGAAAAAATCGTAATCGATTTGTGTGGCTATAAGAAATCGGTTTGAAATTTCGGTAATTATATATTAATAATTTCGCTACGGAAAATTCTGCCCTTGTGATGTTTTTTCATTATATTTTGAATTTTGTCATTTCCATAAACAAATTTGTAATTTAAGAGTAACGCGTGTATTACCCGATAAAATTATTCGTAATTAATCGAATTTATCGTACATTTTTGACATACGTATCTGAAATGTACTTCGACTAACGTTGTCGCTAATAAATTTACATTACACAACAACGTATTGTTATTAAATTTCGGCAAGATGCACGACGTATTAAACAGCGCTGGCGTTCAAACGTGAATGAATGGGGTGCAATTATTCAAAAACCATTCAGTATAATTTGCGCGGGAAATGACATATATTAAACAATATTTCTGTCCGATCGTCTTTTAATTTTGACGAGAATAATTTGAAAATTTTAATCACATAATTTTTATTACTTTATATATTTGCGTACATGTCGTATGAAGTAAAAGATAGACATTCATTGTTGACATGCCTTCCCAATAATGTGTATTTTAAATTCATATCAGAAAGGTAAACAAAATTTTGCAGCATACTATAGTATATATATATATATATATATATATGTATATTGTGTGTATTTATACATATACGTATTTATCCACCCGCTTTCTGAGTATTGAGTACCATCCGATATTGATGCGTTCTTAGGTGGCTAAGCAGCCTGATTCCGCAACACCCAAATATTGTAGGTCATTTGTTACGGCACATTTCCATCCTTTTCGATGTATGGCTAGTTTATCCTACTTCTTTGGATCCGTTTCGCAATTTTTTAATATTTACGAACAAGATATCTTTTGTACCAACGTCCGATACGACGTTTTCCATTCAGCAGTTGGCTATAGAAAAACGTATTTTTTTGGGAATCTTATCTTCACGCTTTCTAGTAAATTACACGGACTTAGAGAATTCCTGTGAGGCAGCAGAAATGTAAAGGGTATCTTCTGATGGGTGTAAGCCGAAAAGAAAATCTGTTCTAAATAGAAATAATAAAAAAATCCGAATTTTGCGTTTACAATTTTTTTGGTATAAAACGTGTCAATTTTTTCACTTTATGACTTTTTCGAAAACAGAGTTTTTCAGTTTGAAAATGAAAACTGTAAGCGTTTTTGAAATTTTCACAAAGTGATTTACACCAAAAAAATCTGAACGTTTACGGAAATAAATCCGTGTGAAAATAAACGACAATAAGCATTTAGTTATTAATCGTTTGGTATATATAAAACGACATATAATGTCATCATATATTAGTATCGATAAAGCCTAAGCAACTAAATTACAACATAATTATAAAATATTAAATTATTCATTCGCCGCAGCAAGAATTACGGAGAAAACCTGCACCATACAACGAAGTAAGTCGTGAAGTAACGATAGTAATAAGTAACAATTCTAATAATTATAGAACGTAATATAAATAATAAGAATCTTCTTCTTCGTGTCTGTTTTTAGACTTTGTGACCAATCATGTAATTTTTCCAATTAAATTCCTAGCTGCCGCCTTGACAGTCCCGTCATGCTTTGGATAAATCCACAGAACGGGTCAGCGTTCGACCGCTGCTTCTTTTTCCTGCTATTACTCCGTGTATTATTATCTTTTCTAATCCATCGCGTCCTACAACATGACCAAAGAACTCAAAACATCTGATTTTATTGTTTGAACTAATCTATCTTTTTGCTCTATTCCGAGTTGTTTTAGGATAGTTGCATCAGTCTAACGTGAAATCTTGAGCATACGCCTATAGCAGCACATTTCAAAAAGCTTATAGTTTTCGGCATAATGTTTCGTTTAATGTCCACTACTCTGCGCCATAACACGCTATCGAGAATACCAGTGGTTCCATTAATCATTTTTTCGTTATTATTTTTATAGGATAATCTTTCCATATTCTTGTTAATCTTGCTAGAGCGCTTTTATCCATTCCGTTTCGCCGCCTGATTTCACTCTCGTAATTTCTCCCAGATATGTTGTTTCCACCTGTTTCTCTATATCTGGTAACGTAAATGTCGCAGGCAATTCCCTCGGCTTACTTGGCATGTTTTAGTATCAAATTTGTTTTTTTGTTGAAATATTCGATTTGCTTCGGAAATGTTGCCAGTTCCAGCTCGTTTGTCGCTAAAATCATTGTATCATCCGCATATCGTGACTTACATATTTTCCTTTCTCCGATGGTTATTCCGCCGTTCTAGTCTTTTATAGTAGTCTAAATCAACTTTTTCTTGACAGTATTAAGATGTGACGGCTAAGATGAAATATGGAAGAAAGCATCCGGTGGTTGGTGAAGGTTAGTCGAGAGTAAACTGCAAAATGAGAACAACACTAGCTACTGCTTTTGGAAATCACCTTGTAAATAGTATAGTTTCAGTTGCCGAATTGCCGATTCCAGCGTTTGTAATATTTGAAAAAGATACCAGCAGCAGCCTTCTGTAAACAGGTTACCTAAGGTTTCAGGCCTGTAAGACTACCAGAATAGTGCTAAATCATCGAAAAATCTTCTTACGGTTCAGTGTTGAATACCGGATGTTTCGATTAATTTTATCGTTAATTTTTTATGGGGAGACTCTATAGTTATTCTCTGGACAACGTTTTGTAACCTTTTACGTCGGGGTTAGGGGAAATATTTTTTTTTATGTTGTAGTAAAAAACACACCGCTAGTTCGTTTCGTACTCTTATTCGATATTTCGCAATCGATATAATTTCTTTCGATGTCGTAACAATTCGACTTTGTCAAATATTTTTTTTTTTTTTTTGGTTTTCTACGCGCGTATGGTTATTTTGATTGTTTCAAGGTTCAACGTGCGTATTAGTACGTCACGCGTGGTTACTTCTGAAATACGTTTGCCGGTATGATAATTCACCATAGCGAACTGCCACTTTATTTGTAACGAGATTACGTTGATGATTGAAAAAAAAACACAACACGATTTGATTTGATTTTTCTCACGTACGACTCGGAATAATTTTATATTCAAATTAAATCGAATTTAGGAAAATAAGTAGATCCGCATATATTGTGAAATATTCTCTAATTAATAGATAACTAACAAAAAGTAGTTAAAATTACTATATATATATATTTATATATATATATATATATATATATATATATATATATATAAATAACCACAAAACTTTTCGGCTTTTAAGCTAATTATCAAGTGGACATAAAAAATGGAGTAGAATATAAAAATATATACGATTTATAAAAAATATAAAAGGAAAAATTAAAATTTCATATTCTAAAGTATCGATTTTTGAAGATCCGAAAGTGTAACGTGTCACGAAACGCAATTTATTCTTTCTGGACTACTCCTAAAAACCTTTCTAATTAGTGTTGTTTGTCTTTTTTCATCAGACGATTCCTTCCTTATTTATTCAATGTTGTTGTTTTTTTTTTTTATGATATAAACTTATTGTAATAATTTAAAGAAGAAAAAAACTAGAAGAGGTTTTTTCTCACTCTTCTTCATTTCTTGTTATTATAACATTTAATTATATTTATTTAAATTTTGATAGGAGTAACCCCTTCCGTTTTATTATTGTATTAACGTAATTTATTGATTTTCGTGTGCTGCTCTTGTTCTCGAACCATCTTCTGTGTGATCCTTGTCTATCTCGTGAGTGTTTCGTATTTCTTCAAACGCTGAACATCCTAAAAAGGTGTGTTCCGGTGAATCTGTCCCATCTTCACATATTCTGCAACAATCACGATTTGCTAAATCTTTTCAAATATGTTCGAAAATTTCCGCGGCCCGTCATAAACTGCGTTACAAAATAATCCGGTATTAGATGTTTATTAGATAACCGTTCTTCTATCTTAGGAATTATTTTATGTGTTCGGCGTAATAGTTGGTCATTATATATGGCTATATACTTTATGTTTATGTGTTACAAGTTTCGTCTTTTAATCTTTTCTATGGAGATTTTTTGTTTTTAGAATTTTTATTTCATTTGTTTTTTCTAATTGCAACTCAACGAGCAGTATACACCAGCAATAACATTTGTAGCACAGTAGGAAATTGTCCTGTACGCAGATATTATACACATCGTAACTGCCTATGTTTTTAGCTCATTTTTTCACACTTTTTATAAAATTTTGAGATAATTTGATAATATACGTAAATATATGTGGAAGTTTTAATTAATGATGTAAGTGCGATATTTTCTCGTATAATTTTTTTTTTGTAAGCGCTATCAGATACGTAAGACCACAAAGAATATGTCAATCTTGGTCGGATTACAGTAGTATAGACCGATTTTTTTTATTTACTGTACCGAGACCGGACTTTATATTAAACATGGGGTACAGAAGATAGATATGTGGGCTCTATCAACAACGTGCTTAATGCGGTTATTAAACGTTAAACTTTTTTTAACAAACAGAACATGCTTGGATTTTACTACAATGTCAGATAAGGGTGATCTTCTTCTTGAGAATAAAATAGTCTACTTTTTCTCAACATTAAGGTCTAATTCAACCTGTGATAGTATTTAGAAATTAAGTTTACAGCTTTCTACAATCTCTTACGAATGGTATCTGTTCTGTATGACGTGTAGTATACAGCTAAGTAATCAGCATCTAATGCGATACGTACAAAATTCGGATATCGTTTAACAATATTAGGAACAGATTTCTCGTGTGGTAGTCTCGAATAATACATCGTTATTGAGGAATTATCCGAGTAGTTTGTAATGTAAAATGTTCTATTGTTTAAATAGGATTTAATTCATTTAATAATAAGACGTAGTAAGAAATGTGATATAATAATTTTATATTTATGTCACGCTGTATCGAAAGCTTTCTCTAAGTCAATCATTATCATGCCTATCTTGGTCGAATTACGGTAGTATAGATCAATTTTTTATTTAATAAGACCGGACTTTATCATTATGTTCGTTTTGTTTAATTTTTAGGATTCGAGTATGTACTTAATTCTCCGTTAACAAATAATGTATTTATTGTTCGACAGAGATAATTTCAGAAAATTTTTGAACTATTTACAGATGACTTAACCGATATTTATTTACCGAACTGAAATCTTTATACAAATAAGATACTTATAACGTACAAGAAACAACATATATTAGCTTATCCGCGGCGTAGCTAACGTAGTGATAAAAATCAAGTTAACGATTGGTAAATTAGTCTTAATTGCAGTATAAAAGCAGCGAGATAACTTAAATTCTTCAATATACTCGCAGTATTACAAGCTATTTTTTAACACTATTTTTAACCACATACTAATATGTATGTGTACACGTTATGTGTAATTGGTTTGTTTACTAATGCAAATGTCGACTTTTCAACGGAGTAGATATGTCACGTAGAAAAACGTAATGTATTTAAGCAAACACGCGCGCGCACACATACATACATATATATATATATATATATGATGATTAATACATTTTAATGAATATACTTGGATAAATAAACAATCGATACCGTATTGTGATGATTTATATTAAGATATTTATGGAAGTCATATGTGGAACATAAGCTTTCAATTATTTTTAAACACTCCTTTTTTGATTTTATCAAACGAGTCCTGAGTTCTTCATCCTTTTCGATACATACTCAATCTTTACCACTGTAAATAATATAAACCCCTTACCCTGTACACACAGATATACATATATATATATATCTTATCCCATGCCGATTACGCTGTCATTTACTGTATCGATTATTATTTAGCTTCCGCGGTCCAAAATGTTTTTATACAAATTATCATCCGTTGTTAATATAATTTCAAGTGAGTGTTTTACTCTATGTCCTAATAAATGTTTTCTACAGGCCAAGAGTAGCATAAATGTTTTAGTTATATTAAAGTTTCAAAAGATATGTTTTCTTAAATATTGTACACCTTTCATTCTCGTTCTGTTGTGTAAATCTTTCATCGGATGTATACTTGATTATGACAGTTTTATTTTTGAAAATATTTCGAATCAACATCTTTCGCGTTTAGATAATCTAAAGAATTTATGCCTAGCATTAGTCCCGTGTGCACTCTCCAGCACCACAATATTAGTATTAGAGATAGAGGCGAATACTTATTCCTTTATTTCCTTAAGTCTATTTTGAATTGTCATCATCATCATCATCATAATTTTACATTTCAAGTTGATTTAGATTTGTTTTTTTCCTTTAAAAAACATAACCCGATATCAATTACGAGTTGCCTACATATTCTTCATATTTCAGAAATAGTCCCATTATTTATCTGTTTACACTGACGGATACAAAACTGTTAAGCACGTTGAGACAGTTTCCTAATTTCGTTTAAACGTTTTGTCTTCTTCGACTATGATCCGTTTTTACTGCAGAGTATTTACCTTCCTAAATATGTGTTGATGAATCGAACGTCACATCATATATTTATTTTTCCCGGCTCAAGAAACTTCCTTACTGCTCTAAAATCGTTTCATTTTAATCTACATTCTCATAGAGTTACTTGATACCGAAATAATTGTAAAGTTTGTTTGAATTATGGGGCATATTGGTATCACTGTGAATTCCATAGCTAATTATCTTGTCAGAAACTCTACAGGTATTTATATATTCATTCCACACATTCCGTGTTTAAAGCATTAAAATTTTGCATAAAGAATATAAGGCCTTTTTGTGGTCTAATCCTCATTTAGCTATAAATTACTACAAATAAATATTTCTCATCCTCAATTGTTTATTAATATTGCTACTCCTGTTTAACTTTTTCGTTTAGCAAAAATTGGACTCCTGCTTCCTTATTCTAAATCAAATTCATTTCGTCTCTATATTCTTCTCATCTCCCTGATTCCTACAATGTTCCACATACGGATTACACTTTTCTCGAATGTTCTTATTATACAGTCCCTCAGCAGCTGATCTCATTTTTTATTCCACTTTCTGTAAATTTGTCTTATCTTTTATCCACTCTCAACGTGCATCTTATCCCAGTTTATATTACTTTATTGGCGAAAACACTATTCTGATTTAACTTAACCCTATTATCATTAGCGTGTAATTAATGTAAGTTTTAATTATTATTTATCACCTTTAAATTTTTACATATAGTGAATGAATTGTTTTTCTTTTTGAAGCCTGATATAAAAAAAATGCGTTATCGCCTAATTTTCTATGTACCTGTGTTTGTATATGTAACTCATGAATAGAGTGGTCTTGCCCATTTCAACATATGCATCAGAAACTTGGACCATTTTTTCGATTCAGATTGTACAGGAAAATGTTGTAGATATCTCGGACAGCTCATAGGACAAACAAGTCAATTTTTGAGGAGCTAAAGATAAAAACTAATCTTCTGCAGAAAATAAAATGAAATATAATCAGATATGTCGGTCATATAGCTCGAAACATACACTCCATAGAGAGAACCATAACAGGGAAATGTGCAGGGTAAATGTTTCAAAAGAATGCACCCACTACGATGGGTCTGTTCAAATTAAGGCATTAGCCAGATAAAATGTGGCGGATTTACAACGGCATTGGATCGGAATAAACGCAAGGAAATTGTAAAAGAAATATGACGTTATCACGTCGTTCCTTATGTAGGACAATTGACCTGATTATGATATATATATATATATATATATATATATATATATATATATATATATATATATATATATATATATATATATATATATACTTAATTACAAAAAACAGTTAAAATCATTTTTAGTGATTTTAACTGTTTTTTGTAATTAAGTAATAAAAATCACTACATTCCACATCTAAACTTTATATATATATATATATATATATATATATATATATATATATATATATATATATATATATATATATTGTCTCTTCAGAGATTTCCATAGTTTTAATTTTTTAAAAACATTAGCGGAGAGGAATTGTACTTAACAGAAGATTGCGGTTCAGGTATTACTTGTTGCCAGATCGCCTATTCCTTATGCATGTTACAGAAACTCCTAACTGCCTTCTACATGCTGGACGTGCAATTTGCAATCCTGATCATGTGCTCTTTGAATGCCCTTCTTTAATAACATTACTCTCTGAACTGTACCTTAAATTACTGCGCACGTCTCGTAATGGTCCTCCGTATAAGTTATTGTTCCTTCTTCATCTTGAGAATTTACATCTGTTTCCGGACATAGTGATATTTCTAGAGAAGTTGTCCGAGTTTATAGAAATATGAGTTAGTAAGTACAGTATCACGTTGGGTAGGCTGTAAGGGCATCCACATTTATTTATATATATATATATATATATATATATATATATATATATATATATATATATATATAGTTTTTTTATATACATTTGAATAACTTATTTACGCAGTGCATGTGTCACATATATATGTATATAATAATTTTTTTCTTTTGCTTCTAATGGGGATTCCTTTACAGCGTATCAACGCGAGAAATAACTCATATTTCTATATACGTAGACAACTTCTCTGGAAATATCGCTATGTCTGGAAACAGATGTAAATACTGGGTTAAAAAGGTACAATACACTGGAGGGCTGTTACATGGTGAGTGTAATAACTTAAGATATAATTCAGAACGTAATGTTATTAAAGAAGGATATTCGAAGAACACATGATCTGGTTTCAAGTTGTACGTCCGGCATAGATAGGGCATTAAGGAGTTCCTTTAAGTTGTGTAAGGAATAGGCGACCCGGTAACTGTAATGCCCGAATCGCAATCCACTGATAAATACAATTCCTTTACGTCTAACGTTCTTAAACGTGTAGAATTATGTAAATTTAGAAAGAAAAGGTTAATCCCGGTACCTATAAGAAATACACAAATATACCCGATCATTCCAAATGGTTAAATTTCAACGCGATGAATGAAATAAATGTATTTGACATTTTCTATTTGTTTTCTATAGCTTTCAAAATTAATATACATTAAGAATGATAATGCTTGTAATACCGCTACACACTCAATGGTTAATGGGGAGCAAAAATCGGATAATTTGTAGGCGTTACTAACATTAAGAGATGGTATGAACACTGCTGCTCTCGTCCTCAAAGTCGACTATGATTCATAATATATAATCATATGGATGAGTATTGTGTGCGATGGAGGCTGTATTTACACATATGTTACTATTCAAAGTTTAAATGTTTTTTCGAAAAATTTTTACGAACCATTACGTTTGTATCACGTTTTAATGAAGATCGTTTCGGGTAATTAGTCATTGGATTCTTTTTGAGAATTAACAGCTGGACTATATTGCCATAGATGGAGGAAAATGGAGAACACTAACATCAATCAGTGGGTCGATATGAACGTATCGTGATATATATATATATATATATACGATGTGAATGTATAGATTTACACTTTGGATAAAGTCTCTCTCCTCAGTTTCTTTCATTCACTTCTATTTCGTGCCTTCTGCTACCTACCGTCCCTTTGCATTAAATGCTTTTTCTGTTAGTAGGTTTCTTTATTTGGGTAGAAAAATATTGTATTGTTCGTAGCGAGGGACGTTATTTTACGTATTATAAAGTTAAAGAATTCCCCCATTACCGTTAGTGTAGAATGCGTCATTGTTGACGAACGGATCGGAGTAAGCGAAAAAACAAATTACGCTAAAATGGAGGTTCATGTGAAGTTAAGGTTCTTTGTAAACTGTGTGTGTTCTGTGTGCTCTATATAGCCTTTTCGGATAAAAGCGATTTAACTACCTCACTCCGCCCATACGTTTGAAAGAACGGATATAACTAGCGTCGGGTTGTTTTAGTACTTTAAGCGAAAGGAAAATGGCGTACATAAAACGTCTTTTATGTCCAGGGTAATATAAGATTGCAATCGTATTAACCTGCGAAGGAATATATATATATATATATATATATATATATATGTGTGTGTGTGAATTTCCATAATGTATACTATAATGATGAAAAAATTCTTGAATGCTAGGACTATTGTGCATGTTATGTACATTATTGAGCTCGAAAACTGAGTTTGATACCCTGATGTAATCCATATACATGTATTATATGTATATATGTATAATACAATCGAAATTTAAGACCCCGACCCCAAGTACCCCATAAAATTTTGTAAACTTTTTCTTTTTGCATCGACTTTTTCTTACTATCTATCTAAATGTACTTTTAAAATTTCAGTTCGATTGTATTAACAGTTCGAATGTTTTCGAAATTTGGTTTATTAGTGCATAAATGTACGGTAAATATAATTAAAATTTTACTGAAGTACCGTTTTGATTTCAGGTATCGTATGTCCCTCTTAATGAAAGCATTATTTTAAGAAAAATATCAAATCGAAAAATTCCAAAATTCATTTCCCAAATAAAATATTAATTGTCAAAACTGAAATTTTTTGTTATAATTTCGGAAATTTATGAAACGAAAGTCTACGCGGTTAAAATAGTTATTGTTATGTATGTAATAGTTTTTATCTAAATATATTTTCTGGAAAAAAAACTTGAATTTTCAGAAGAAAAAAAAATACTAAGCAAAGCTCCAGTGGCCAAGATTCTTTTTTTATCCCTCCCCTTTCTATATCTACATCTCTCTCTCTCTATATATCTATCTATCTATCTATCTATCTATCTATCTATCTATCTATATATATATATATATTATATATATATATATATATATATATATAAATATATATATATATATATATGTTGGAATTCTATGTTATTCTGGATAGTTTTGAATTTTCTTATATATTATTATATTAACAACGTAATGTAGGTAACATAATCCGATGAATAAATTTAATTATATATTTTTTCTTGAGCGCAGTTAAATATTTATAGTTTATTAATTTTTTTGAAAAATATTATTTTAATGATATTGTTAGTTTTTCTACGTGAATATAAAATTTAACGCGCGGCATAAATATCATTTTAATTTTAACCGCAATTTCCGATAGATTAATAACATATTTCATTTTGATCTGTCTAAAATGTCCAGGTTAGAAGTATATGGTAAAACAGTTGCGTATTGAACAGCAAAAATCGGCGAATAAATTTTTCGTTGACAACTGAGAAATAACAAATATTTGGAAATAACTTGTTTTTTTTTTTTTTTATAACAGTACCGTTTTAACTGAAATTTTAACATACCTGTATGAGTCTTTACAATGATTTTTTATTATCGACTAGATTCATTAATTAAAATTAAATAATAAAAGTTAACATATAAAAAAGTAAACGATATACGTACAAAATACTTTTTAATAAATGTCGAGAATTTAAACGAACAAAAGAATATTTCGCCTAGTCTCAAACACGAATCGAAACTTTTAAATAAAGAAATAAATCCCAACTTCCGTTTCGCTCAATTTTTAACTGGTCGTGGAGACTTTGGTAAATTTTAATTTTATTTTGTATTCAGTCAATATGACCGTTATGATCTTCGAAGTGCGAGTGCTCTCCATAGATTCCTGTTCTGAGCTGTAGTGACTGCTATTGTTACCATTCCAAATTGATTCCACATGCCGTCAGTCCAGCGAGTAGTCACTTTGTCTCTCCTTTTTGCACCAGGTGCTTGAATTTGTCCTAGATTTTTTTTTTTTTTATAACTTGTCCAAAAAATTATCGAATCCGTCTTTCACACACAATCTGTGTAATTCTATTGGTTCTCCTCTACTTTTGTCAATATTGTGAGATTTGTTCTCTTTTAGCCCACGATATGCGCAACGATCGTCGCCGTATCCGCATTTCGAATGCGTCAGTTCGTTGTTTATACACGATATTAAAATCATTAATAATTGTATATCTGCATCTGATCGTACCCTTTTTTTTTTTTTGTTTACTTATCGGGCAGAAGTACAAAGAATTGATTCGATGGAATAAAAATTACCGAGAACATCATAAAATATATGTAAGATAAGATATCGAAATATGAGGAAATGAAGAAATACAAATGTGGAATTACTCTTATCGTTATTTAATATACAGAGACTGGAGAACATCGATACGCATTATTATTGATATAAATATACAATTAAAAGAAGTTAATTCATTGTAGTAGTAATAGTAGTAGTAGTAGGTTGATAACAGCGGCTTATTTATATGGGCATTATTAATATTTATTTGTGCGTGCTTGAAAATGACGCAATTATCGAAAAGCGAAAAAAAACCTTTTAGTGATTAAACGGTGTTATATTTTGTTTGGTTTATAAACAATATGGAAACTTAAGAAATACAATAAACAAAATGATAAAATTAAAGAAAGATTTCGCTAAAAAAAAAGTATTCAAAATGCGAAAGGGGATATTAGGAAAATTTGGATGAATATAAATAGAATTATGGGAAAAGAGACAACGATGAGTTTTGATGAAACTGTAATAAAATATCTGTATAATATTGAAGAAGTAGTTAAGGGGAGTTTCGTGTCAATTTGACAATTCAATTACAAAAATTGAGCATACATGTGACAGAACGTTGTTTAAAAACGATTAAGTAATACATAATGTAAACATGTACATACCAAAAGTGTCAAATGAGAAAAAATCATAGAAGGTTGAGTGTCATAAAAAGTTCACGGAATTGATGAAATCCGTATAAAAGACGTAAAAAATATTAAAGAAAGAATTACTACGGTAATAGCTAGGTTAATAAATCAAACATTAGAGGAAAGCGTGACTCCAATAAACTTGAAGATAACATTAATTATTTCCGTATACAAAAAAAAGAAAACCATAAAGATTACAGTAATTATGGACCTATTGCGGTAAACACGATAATAGCTAAAATCGTGGAAAATATGTAGCGTAACAATTAGCTAAGTACTTAGAAGAAAATAACATCATCGATAAAGTATGGGTTTCAAAGGAATCAACATCACAGGCACTATTTTGCTGAGGAGGTACGGATAAACTTTGAAACGGGAAATAGTAGCATTCATAGATCTCACAAAAGCATCCGATACGGTCATTCGTGATAAGCTGCTCGGAATGATTCAGGAAATCGGTATAAAAGGTAGTGTTAAAGCATGGTTCGGAAGTTATCTAAAGGACAGGAAAACGGTAGTTGGTATAAATAATATACGAGGTGAATATAATGGGAATACCGGAGGGTAGTAATCTAGCACCGTTATTATTTATTATATATACAAACGGTCTGAAAAAGAAGTTGACTAACAGCAAGGTATTCGCTTTTGCGGACGATATCGCTTTACAGTTCACAGAAAAATTGAATATACGGATACGGATCTATTAAAAGTAAGCAGATCGGTTCACGACTTTAATCTTACAGTTAATTGACTTGTATAAGCCAAAAATTAAAATGCACAAATAGATGTTCTAATTTGGGTTGTAACATAATAGAACCGGTAAGTGAATATGAATATCTAGGTGTAACGATAGATAGACACTTGAGGTGGAACTTACAAATGCAAAAAGTGGAAAATAAATTGAAATCAATAAAACACTATATATAAGAAATTATGTAGATTAGGAGACAATGAGAATGATATACTTTTAGTCGAATTCAGATTGACATAATACAAGCTTGCGAGGATCGATGTCTAAATATTACACGGGAAAACGGATCGTTTGCAAAGAAAAAGTTTGAACCTAATAAACGAGTATTAGTGTAGAAATCCGAACGAACCATTAAACGATCTGTCAGGTCATCGTAATGTATTAAATATATTTCGTTTACCAAAGTTGGGGATTATTTAGTAAAAAGTAAAAGTATCGATTTAAACGATGCAAATAAAATATAAACTAAGGAAAACGAACAGCTGTATGTATGTGTTCGGTAGCACCGTCGAGGTTTGGTGAACAAACTAATAAATACGTGATGACGAAATTGTTAAATAGCGGAAGAAATTTTGAAAGAAAAAAACATTGAGAAACTAAAACAACGGCTAATAAAAGAGTGGTGATATAAACGGAATAGTAAGAAACAATAAAAAATTGTAACTGTAACTATATAAAATGAAATAAAGTAATTAATTAAACAATTTATAATGAATTCGAAGTAGCGCGACAAGTAATATTTTAAAGTTTGATATACTGAATTAATCGCAATAATACGGTAAATAAAAATAGATACTGCGAGAGTGTTGAACGCGTACTATAACTGTGATTTTGTGTATGTGTGGGTATGTAAATGTTATAAATTAAAAATTAACGATATATGGTGTGTAATAATATTTTAGATGTAGTAAAATGGTGTAGATCCGTCGACAAACGTATGACGGGACATATATATTATCTAAGTAAAGAATGGGGTGTGAGTGTGTGTGTGATTGGGTTTACTTCTTGTATTATTATTTTTTAATAAATATACTTTTTTTTTTAAATAATAAATCATCTTATATTTGTGCATCGTACGCGAATGTTTGATACTGCACGTATTTAAGAATGAGAACAATTCATACACGCGCGACACGAATATCATTGTATTGTCGAATGTATCCATAATTTCCATAATTCGAGAACGTAGATCAATAACATATTTGATTTTTATCTGTTCAAATATCTAGTTCAGAATTGGTTCACAGTTTGTAATAATGCCATAGATATTAGCGGAAGATCCGCGTTAGCGACTAGTTTTTATAGGTTTATCATTAAGAAAGCAATCTGTACATTTAGAAAGATACATCCTATATATAATATATATACGTGTGTGTGTGTGTCTGTGTAAAATTAAGAAATAAACGTGTCAAAAAGCAATTGTTGAATCATGTATAATGTAATGCTGGAAATAAAGAAACGTGTACCAGACGTTAACTCCGCCGGTATAACATCAAAAATCTACATCTCGTAGAATAAATTTCCATTATTTCGCTCGTTACGAGATAAATTCAAGACATTTCGTTTTAAAATTTTAATCAAATTTAATAAAATGATTAAAAACTCACACCGTTAGTTTTTAAGTTAGTTCCTTCCTTCGACGAGAGTATGGTTCTTAAATATGAATTACATTCGCGAGAATGCGAGCGATAAAAACTATACAATTTTCTCGATGTTTTAATTCGTTCTATATATACGTATAATGAGATTTCTTACGCTTGCTGTTTAGTTGCATCCGCTCGAGCAGAACTTCTTTTTCGATGGAAGTCTATGTTCTGTAAAAGACGACCCTTAACTTTTATAGATATATCCAACCTAATACCACATCGATTCTCGCACTTATCCTAAAAACCTCTCAGCTCGACTTTTCTTTTCAATCCCGGTCCGAGTTAGTTCCGACGACATTGTTTTGCTAGCCGTTTGTACTCTATCAATCTTACTCCATCTGTATCCTGTGTGCATGCGGGAACTATAGCCGACACTAATAATATAATTTTTGCTTGCGATTTGTATAGCAGATGTAAAGATGCCTTTATTAATAAAATTTTATACATTTCAATATTTACCCCTTCTCGATTGCTTACTTATAGACCCTGAATAACAACGATATCCTCGCAGCTCTGGTCGTATATATCTAAAATTAATCTCTATGCGTTTTTTTTCTGTTTTTTATATATTTTTCGCCTTTTCCACTGTTATTTCGTTATCATATGTATGATATATTTATATGAAAATCGTGTTTACAATGGGTAATTTCGAAGCCCAATTATTATAACGTGATTACACTCGATCACACCGTCCATGGATGATTCACAAAGCTCGAAGTCGAACAACACGATGGAAGAAGGGATTCCTTTGGATATCAAGATGAAGCCTGGATTTAATTTTTTCGCACTATTATATTATACACGATAGAATATTATTCGTTGTCTTCTTCATTGCGATATCGCAGCCGGTTTATTAATACTAAGTTTCTTATATAAAGCCGGCTCTGCTATATGTACATTCACATTAACGTCATAGTTGAGAATCGGTTGCTCATCAATAAGCCGTCTCTAGCGTGTGAATCCGATGCTTCTTTATTTAAAGATAATCTGCATTTTTTTTTTTTAAAGTATATAGGAACAATTCATTAGTTCGAACGTATGGACACTCTTAAGGATAGTCAACACCTGAGAGCGATATCGTCATCTATAGTCAATCTCTTTCGAGGAGAAAGCGCGCGAAGAAAAATAATTAAATGAAATTTCGCGTATTGAATTAATCGTTGATAGTTATTATCGTTAAATGTCTGGCAATGAATTTTATCCTCTATCCTGTGTGTGACAAATTTGTTTTATGCTTAGGTTTGTATTTGACTAAATTTAACGTTAATTTACTAATCAGTTTAATTTTTGTCCAATTTCCCGTCGTCTACTGTTCAAAATTGATTTTATTTTAATGATTTTTAGAAAATCGGAAAGACGAAGATAAGCGTGGCTCTTTCTTCCGACGCGAACAAACTGATAAGATGGAAGAGAGACTATTATTATAACGTGAGGTATATGATTATATTATATATATATATATATGTGTGTTTGTGGAAAGACGAAGGATGGGATGAATTAAGGCGGTTTGTGAAGTATGTATAAAAAAAGAAAGAAAAAATTGTGATGCTTTTATAGATGTACGGAAATTGAAAGTAAGAATCGAACGGAAAATTAAGGGCATTAAACACGCACGGAGAATCGAGATATCGTGGCGCTATGAAGGTTGCGCATTTAAAAGCA